>CM040747.1:27770687-28200687 GCA_022829145.1 Albula goreensis | reverse complement strand
CCCCTCTTGGTCGCAGCCTACAGTGCGGCCATCTGCTCCCCTTTTCCCCACTAACGCTGGTGCTGCCACCCCGCCTCCCTCAGATCCCTTCTGGTCCAGGGCTCCACCCCCTCAGCTCCCTGAACCCACAGATGGGGGCGGAGGTGACGAGGTTAAGCCCACGCCCCCGCCACCACCACCTCGCCCACCGCGCCCCCATCCACACCCGGACCCCCTGCAGATCTCCTTTCACGTGGTGAACGGAACCTGCATTAGGGTAAGCTGGCGCTCAGCCTTCCCAGTGACCGCCTACAAGGTGTCCTGGGTCAAGATGAGCCAGAGGCTGGAGGGGAAGGACAGCAACGTGGTGCAGGAGCGGACAGTGAACGGTGACCGCCAGAGGTTGGATCTATCCAACCTGGAGCCTAAGTCGACCTACCGTATCTGTGTCTACATCCTGGACAGCTTCAACAGCTACCGGCCAGGGGACGACACCATCTGTTCAGAGGCCACGACTAAAGCGTCACAGTACAGGCCCAATAACAAGGCCGGCGGACCTGAACAGGCCACTCAGCAGAACGCCAGCTCACAGCTCCTGTTGGCAGGCCTGATTGGTGGGGCTGTTGTGGTGGTCCTGGTGGTTCTATTGAGCGTGTTCTGCTGGCACATGCACAAACGGGGGCGGTCCGCCTCCTCCAAATGGAAGTATAACCGTGGTCGGAGGAAAGATGACTACTGCGAGGCTGGGACGAAAAAGGACAACTCCATCTTAGAAATGACTGAGACCAGCTTTCAGATTGTCTCCCTCAACAATGAACAGCTCCTGAAGGGAGACTTCCGGATACAGCCGATCTACACCCCTAACGGTGGGCTGGGTTTCGGAGACTGTCACCTTAGTAACAGCAGCCTAGCGTACTGCAAAAGCAATGTTCCGAACGCTGACTGCTGTCACACATGACGGGCTTTTCATGACACCTTTAGAACCTTTGTAAGAAGAATATACTTCATTATAACTGTATAATATATATATTTCCAAGACCTGTCTACGATGTTGTTTGTACCGTGGGCAACTATGTGGAATTCTGCTACCTTTTTTCTATTCCTTAGTAAAGAGAAAAACAAAAATGTTTTCATAATTTGTTGGTTTTTTAGAGTGGTGTTACATGAGCACTGTACAGAGGAGTTTGTACAATCACGGCTGTGGAGCTACTGTTTGCAGAAGCTGTTCAGTTTTACTGAGGAGCGTTATGAAGGTCTTTGTTAACCACAGAGGCAAAAAATATGCCCTTTGCACAGAAACACATTAACCCTTTTACAGCACAGTGGCTAAGATAACACGGTGGTTACTGAATGTAAACATTTCTGATTGGACCGCAACGGAAATTCAAATTGTGTTTTTTTTAAAAGAATCAGAGGCATTTTAGTGTGAAAGAGAGACTAACCAGCCATTCAGGAAATGAGCTTTTGTGCAAATCACATCACAGGGAAATGGAATGACTTTCAACACCCCCTGGGTCTGACACGGGGCCGAGGGAACAATGAGAGCAGCCTGGTGAGTTGAGTCAGCAATGCACGGAAACAAACTCCTGTGTTCTTTTGTGCAGGAAAATGCTATCCACTAGAGGGCAGGTTTTCTCATTCTGCACGGGAATCCAGTTGAAATTTCTAAGCCCCTGCAGATCAGACATCATCATTGTACATCCTCTGCAAACCTTGCGAAAAAAAAAACTCCTTGTCCAAGCTCAGATGTCAGCAATCGTAGCATGTCACTTCCTGCAGTTACATAAATTGTATTTTTTTAATAAAAGAACAGTTTGTTGTCAGAGCTTAAACAAGTATCCTTGTCTTAGTCCAGTTTCCAAACTTTATAAAAATTCTTTTTAAACGAGTTTAAAACATAAAACCTTTTGGTATGCTTTAATAATGCACATACATGTTTTAATAAACAGGGTAAAAATGGCAAGGCAGAATTGTTTTCTGTGATAGGTGTGGACCGTGGAATAGCCACCTCCCTGCCCTTCAGCAGTCAAGGGAAAACATAATAATAATCTTTCTGAATTATTAATAGCATCCTGATGGATCGTTAGAGATGTTCATTGGTTTTCCAATTCCACTCTGTGGCAAGTGGCCCTCTGAGACAGACAGCGTCTGGCGAGGCCGAAATGTCCCAAATCAATACATTGAGATGAACATACCGATTGATCCATATCGAGGATTCTGATTTTTGGAAAGAGAGAAATTCATTCAAGTAGTATTTTAATTGCAATTCCAGTCCATTTAATGCTACGAATCAAAGAATGCTTAAGATCGTGCGCCAAGCCAATTTTCACCCAGAGATGTTTATTATGCACTTCACTGTCTGACTTAATTTGATTTGACAAGGTTTTGTCGGCCCAGTTCAAAGATCCAAAAATGGGAGAAAAATATGTGGTCGGAATTTTTCAGCTGAAGGTTCGACTTTCAAGCCTAGAGAGACGAAGGAAGGTAAAGAGAGTCCATTAACCCTTCATTTGACTTCCTTTTGCATGTGTCCTGCAGGTTGTTCTCAAGCATGCCCGCCCTCGCTCTAATTTCAGCCTCATTACGACACATTTGCTTGAACGCAAACTCCAATATCCGATTCAAACAAATCCAACCTGCAGTGGCTTCCTCTGTGGTCACCAAAGTCTTTTCTGGTTGTGTCTTTTCAATTACAGATAGGGAAAAGTGCACATGAAAAGTTACAGTGAGTGTGTTCATCCATGTTCGGCTTACTGACCCCCTATTGGAGTGTAACGGCTGTTTTCTCTAAGGCAGCCATCTACACACATCTACACCATTAAACTGCTCATTATATGTTTAGATGGCGCCTAAGAGAACAAAGATCAGAGTTTGCAGAGTTTAATGCTTCATTTCATTTGTTTTATGATAGAGAGGGAACACTGTTATTCCCCTGACTGAGAATATCTTTGATGATCTCAGTGTCTTGGTTCATTTTGCCTTACTTTTGCCCAGTGTTATGTTCACTCATGTTTCTTGCATAAAATTCTTATTGTTGTTTTTTTTGTACTTTTACTAGCACACCCAACCCTTAATGTATCTTATGATCAGATGGAAATGGCAAAGTAGTTCACTTTGATGTGAGAAGCACACACGATGGTCACACGTCATCAGAACGAACGTCTCAAAAAAATGCTCATTGAATGACAGTAACATCAAAAAGGAGACAAGGGTGCAGCGGATAAGGAATTTAACTGTGTCAAACTGTTTTGTGTTTTATTTGCAATGTTTCTTTTTGGGGTTATTGTTCTTATTTTGCTCATGAAATATTTTAAGGATACTAGCATTGTGCTTGGCCACTGCAGTTTATCGAACTGTAATCCATGGTTTTTGGCTGTGTTAGATTTTGAGGCTCACATGTCAGAGTGGTGCATCTTAGAGGCTGAGTCATACAAAACGGTAAAGGCAAATCAATACTTGGAAGGTTTTGCAGTATTATTTTTGTCATAATTTCACAATGCCTCTGTTTATAATGAAGTAGATTTTGTTTTTTTTTGCAAATTATGACACAAAGTAATAATACAATTTGTAGCATCAGTTAAAACCCATCCCGTTGACATGGATACAGTGTTTTTCATAGTCCATCTATCCAGTCAATTTAGAGTGAATGGGGATCTATTCAATCTAACTGCAAAGGAAAACATATATACAAAAAATAAGAAATAAATACATAAGCAAATTCCTTCTAGCCTGTATTGTTTCATAACAGCTCAATACAAACTTAAATGGAACAAAGATGGTTGTGTAAATTAAAACATTGCTACGACTTTTCACTTTGCAGTTGGACTGAGCTCACGTTGACTTTCATTAGGCTACATGGGAACCAAAGTTTACTTTTTGTTCTCATACGGATTACTGTTGTTGTATTATGTACGTGCCTTGAAATTAACTTACAATGTAAAGTCCTTGAAACCTTTAAATGTTTTTGCACAAAATGTAAATATAGAAGTGAAGCTTTTTGGAAATAAAAAAGCCATGAGATTTACTCACTTATTAATTTAATTTAATTATTTTTTACACTAAACCCTGCCTTTGGAAACATCTTTTCCAAACCCATTCCATTAGCACTGAAAACTCAATTTCTAAATTATATAAAAATGTTTTTGAGTCTAGTTAGTTTGAGTTATGAGTTATGTAACAATTTTTCAGGGAGCTAGGTTTTATTGCTAACATCTCGGCCTGATGTTCCTAGCTCACATAAATGCTATTTCTTTCATATACATTACAGTAGATGGAAAATGCATTTTTAAGTGCTTTTAAATGTCTATATATGCAGAGATCTCTCTCTAGCTTATAGTCTGCACTGTAGCATAGACAGTCTTCTGATTATTATAAGATCATTTCTCAGAAGTATGCCATATTTGCCAGCACACCTGCAATATTCAGGTTTCAGCACTGTGATGTACAGTGTCCAGCACTACAGTGTTAAGCTTGCTGGACTTACGTTCAGTGTGTCACACTGTCGTGTTCAGCAAACAGAGCTGAAACCCTGATGTGAGGTTCAGTTTATACCACTTGGACAGAGCACGGCTCCTGGGTCGATTCTCACGGGTCTGTGTCAGTCATCCAGCTAACCCTAAGACCCAGCTCTGACCCCACCCTTCCTCACCATCCATGGCTGAAAATACACAGAGAAAGGGTGGAGAAGTGAAGACATGGATTGTTATGATGACTTTGGGTTGACCTGCTACAAGATTGCGTTAGAGTCTTACCACACACAGTCTTTCTTTGTGATTAACGCCTTATGGATTGCACCATATTCCCACACTTCAGAAGGCATCAGGGTGATTAATACTTACAACACCAGCTTTTTTAAAGCTGTGTGGAATTGTCAAGTCTCAACAGACTCAGCCTCCGCCCCCGAAAACCACTCACACGCTCGTGTTCCTGCACACTCTCTCAATGTCTCGAACGTATCGCTCTTGCGACTTCTCAAAGCCTCATCTCAGAGCAACCTGTCCACTCAGACCATAAGATTGCTTTCAGTCAGAAAAGTAGAAAAATTTCATTCTTGTGAAATTGCGGCTCTAAAAGCAATTACGATATCATCTTCTTTACATGCTCTCTACAGCTGCATTTGCAGGGAATACTCTTTGTGCGTGTTACACTGTGAAATCACTCTTTTTTTAAACCCGTCCCCTGCAGCTTGTTAGGGCCTGCTGATCATGCGATCACCACAGCCGGTCAAATCGCGATCTTCTCTGTTAAGATCATATGAGGTGAAAACCAATGGGAGAGCAGATTGAAGGGAAGATTCATAACCCTTATCTGGGTCGTTCAAGGAAAAGTCTCCGCCAAAACCCAACCACCTCATCTCCGAATCTATCCTGCACGTGAAAAGGTCTCCGCTGGGTATTTGGCTCGTACTGGTTTCAGAGACGATGCGCTGTCTGCCTGCCATGTTTTGCCCTTCATGCCACGTCCAGGCAAATGTCAGGGCAGACTAAAACACTGACCTTTACCGGAGAAGGAATTTACTCTCAACTTGTTTTTTTACCACTGCGGTCATGTGAGGCTCTTTGATGGAGTCATGTGCAAACGGGATTCTGGGAAAGAAAGAGAAAAAAAATAACTCACAAGATCCTACTTGTGCAATTGAATCAGCGGGATGTGAAATGTCACCGGTGCACCCACCTTTTTCATAACAAGGCGCAGATAGTAAATGAAAAAGTTCCTGACAAAAAAAAGACTCCAGGCAAGTGGGTAAAGAAATTTACCTTGAAAGAGCTGATTGCAGCTGGCCGTGAATGTAAAATTCCACCGGGTCTTTTATTTCCTTGATATTTTAGTTAAACGGAGCTTGGCACAGAGCCAGCTGAGTGATTTTGAGTACTTAGTCAGGCGCTTTGTGCTTTGTTGTCCATGTTATTAACATTGTGTAATGAAGCAGTATTTCACTTACATCACTTTCCCCTTTTCAGGTTTTAGTTTACTGCCCATTTCTCATCGCTGCTGTCTGTGACTGTTTTTCAAAATAGAAAATTGGTCAGAAAAAAATGCTGAATACTGTTAGGTTTTTAACGGTACGGTCTGCTGAATTGGTCATTGTGTTATGGCTCTGATGTCTGTGTGTGGATGGGCCAATGCATGGTTTGGTATTTAATTTGGATGGCGTCAGTAACCAACCATGGGTGAGGTTTTGTGGAGCCTGTCTTGTGAGCTCATCTGATGGACTTCAGTGTGCAAAGCAAGAGTTGATGTGTGTTTTAAGATAAAGTGCATACTTGGCTGAGGTTTCAAAACTGGCAGAGAAGATTGCACATACAAGTATGAACACATTGGCAAGATTTAAGGGTTAAGAAAAAAATATTTCTTAAAAAAATCTTTCAACTATCTCCTAACCTTGTGCTATAATTCCCCTATGAATAGCAAGCACTTTCTTCCATGGTTTCTCTACAGTAACTATAGGCAGCACAGAGCTTGAAATAATTCTTCTGATGGACAACAGTAAGTTGAAAAAGCTTCATGCATAACAAAACTTGAAAGGGTCCTATAAGGATGGAATTTGTGTTTATACAGACAACAAAAGCTAAACAAAAAATTGGATTTGTATTGCTTCTGAACATTGCTTCAGGGAGAACTAAAGTTTCAGCTTGAGTTTTTCTGGCAAAACCTGAAAAAATGTGCTGCAAGCTAAGCTCACTCCTTGATTTTTCTTTTTTGAGTTGGTGGGGAAATGACCCTTATATAGCTAATCAATAAAAATGCAGAATGTGGGCTGCATGTTTATATTATGCTATTTTGTTTTTTTCAAAGTGTTTTATGTTTTCTTTTAAACTGATGGAGGAAGGAGGAACCCTCACTGTGGCCAGAAACATTACAGCGCTCCAGCTCATGAAATATTCATTCCACTTCCTGAAACATTCAGGAGACATGGATCTGAAATGTTTATTTATTTATTTTTTTATTTATTTAAGCCACATTTAAAAAAAAAAAAAAAAAGTTTTGTTTGCTCTGATCCATGACTTCTTGTTCCTTACTTTGTGTCAATATTTGGTCAATACCACATATATAAAGTGAATAAAACAAATCCACATGGTTGTTCTTACCTCTATAGTTCTCCATTCAGTACAGCACTCACCATATGCTTAAGGTACAACGCTGGTAAACATTACAGCATGCAAAGAGGTAGTTTGAGTTGGGCTATTTGACGCTCACTCGTTCCACCTGATTTCTGTGTGTGATTTTTGTGTGATATTTGATACTGTGTCTAAAATATCTGAGGAAAGTGTATGGGTTTTAACGGAGTTGAGGCATAAAAGCCTTTGGGAAGACTTCTACAGTAATGAAATGAACTAGTGGCCATTTTTAGCCGGTATCCAGAGGACGCGGCGTTGATTGAGTTGTGATCTTGAGCGGTGATGAATATGTATTACGATAACAGAGGAGCTCCAGGGAGCTCACCTGGAAGACGAGATGAAAATGCTGCTGCTGACCCCCCTTCCTCTCCCCACTTTCTTTTCCTCACACATCCTCCTCCTCTTAAGAAGCCTTTGATTAGCAACCGTGGAGCTCTGTGGCCTCCACTGCACCCCTCGGCACTCTGGGTAATTTGCAATACACAGACGGTCACTGAGTTATCGTCAGTCTACCTTTCCAAGCCAGGGGCATAATCATTAAGTAGAAACAGTGGCTTATCGATTGGGTGGAGGGAAGGAGGGTGCACGGGGGTGAGGGGGAGGAGGAGGAAGGGGGTGTTAGCTCTGAATTATGAACAAAGAGCCCTGGACATAATGACACCTTTAGCACTCAGCAAATCAAGCGAAATTATAAATTAGCGGAAAAGGCTGTCGGCTGACGCACTGCGGGATGGGGACCTTATGTTAATTTGTCCCACGCTTTATGGGTGGGACAGCGGGAGCACGAAAGGTCAGGAACCGCGCTCTGCCACTGCCTCAAATTTTTTTTGAGGAAATCGGATAGACGGAGAGAGAAAGGGAGAAGGTGACGTCGTCCTTTTCTTACCTGTGGCGATGCGGCAGACACAGAGATGATGAGAGAGAGAGAAATGATGATGATGCAGGCGCATTCGACGCCACGTCACGGGGTAATAATGTGAATGTGACTAAATAACGAGGAACAAACCGCCCTGGGGGCTCTGCGCATCCGGCTTTAGTAGCAGCGCCACAGAAGACTTTGAACAACCACAAAGATACATGTCACCTGTCAAATCACGGCACAAATACAAACGACACCCCTGGAGGGCGAATTACAGCTGAATATTGCAATTTCAAACTTATGCAAGTAAACATAGTCTATTTGTATGCACCAAAGCCGTCTACCTAAAGATTTCATGAACCAGATAGACGTGTAAAATATACATGCACTCCCCTCTGTTGGGTGCTTAACAGGTTTGAAATATGTGTGCCATTTACAAAAAGAAAAAGGACCTCTTCTTTTCAAATTGCAGGAAGTGCATGGTCTCTATGGAGACTGCATTTTCCTTTAAAAAGATGTCTTGTTATTCTGTTGCTTTTTTCAGTTTTGCTAGCGAATGAATGTTTTTACTGCACTGTTGTTGGTGGGGTGCAAGAGATGGGAGGTTCAATAACTAGTTCCAATATATAATACCTATATAATACATAGGCAAATATATATATATATTTTTTTTTTTGGGGGTTTAAGAGATAAACCCATCATGACAGTGGTGCCACCAGCTAGCATCACCCTATCCTCAAAGCCTGTTAATGCTAGACTACTCCAAACAGTCAATAGCTGTGGTCTTTAGGTCTTTATTAACTAATATACAAAGCTGGACATTTTTCTATTTTTGTACCTCATTGTTACGTTAATGAGTTTTGCAAACTCATCGTTACGCGGGGCATCTAGGGGTATATGGGGGAAATGCAGCATAAAAAGGTATTGGTGTTTAAGGAGGCAAGGACAGACACAACCCACGAATAAGACCAGAATTTAAGTGCTCAAACAAGGGGTGTGTGTTCAATGTACTGTTCGTATTTACAAGGAAGGGGAGACAGAATGCTATGTACAAACTATATGCAAGAGTAAACAAACAGCACAAAGTACAACATCAGACACAGGGGGAACAAGGACTATGGGCAGTGCCAAAGAAATAAACAATTATAACCAAACTGCCAGCCTCCCTACTCTAAGGTTTACATTCAGCTTGCTTAAACTTACAACAAAAATAATACCTAATTGACTGCACTAGACTGACCTACCCAAACCAAAATACAGTGGGTGGCACTTGCCCCTACCCTAATCCGTCTAACAGAATTTATCAAAGTTCTGCGTGCAAGCAGGCAGTATGGAGTGTGGTAATAGTTACAATCTGTCTTACCGGCCCTTCTTCCCCAAAATGCAACATGGTAGCACAAATCTTTTAAGGGGAACACAGCACAAAGGACTATACAAGATTTTACAAAGTGCAATAACAACCAGCGAATGCGAAACAAAAGTGATGAGTAGCAAAGGATGTGTCGGGAAGTGGAGCAGAGGGTTTAAAACAGTCGCTGGGCATCCTGGTCGTTTGGGACGGGCAGTGGACCGAAAGTTGACTAGATAGGGAAAACGTGCCATAAACAGTGGGCTAATGGTAAACGGGCACCTAGTATGACAATGACAGGTGGGAGAGGGCAAAAGGATCGTTCTGATCCTTGCATTTTCATTTGTCAGCTTATACCCCTCCATTATATATATAAGCTCAGAGACAGCGTAATAGTCCCTAACCACAAAACCACAATCAGCGACTGATGCCTTAAAACTGCAGGTAGCATTTCATGCATAAGTCATACTGAGAGGAGGCTGGTGTGAAAGACATCACCCCACCTGCTAAAAAAAACCCTCGGAAGTGCTATCAGCGCTCCATGGAGTGGCGATCACCGCTAAACTAAATGCTCCTCTGGTGCATGAAGACGTGAGCGCAGGGTGGGGGCCTTCCCGGGGTGCCCGAACGCCTGCCTAATTGCCCTCCCACAGAATCTGTGCCCTTTTGGAGCTGGTAATGTACTTTTTTTACTTTTCTGCCTTTTTCTTTTTTTATCTCCATGCAAAGCACCTGCAATCTCATACGCCTGTGCAAGTGCAAGCTCAGATTGTCCATTGAGAGTGTGTTGAGATGTCCTATGATGTGACAGCCTCAGTTCTGAGATTACTTTTCTGAACAGAGAACACGAAAAGTGTTCACCAGGTCCACATGTAGACAGACGTATACATCAAAGGCAGCTAAGCTATTTACCTGGAGCTACAGTAACAATAACGATGAACACTATATGAACAGAATACAGATGGGGGGTATCAATTAGAGGCATGTAATAAACTGCAGTAAATGGTAATATTTTGTGAATATAATGGCAAAATATTTACAATATCATGCATCATATTTTATTTCCATTACGCCTTGTATCTGTGTGAAATAGAGAACCAGACTCAGCACTATTACGCTTGTAATTAAAGTGTCTGAGATAATTATTTAAAGTGGTTATTTTAAGGAAATTATATCCAGATATATTATACTCTTGTCTCATTCTTTAATATTGCTGTCATAATCATCATCATATTTTCATCACCACAGTATGGTGAAATAAATATTTGGATAGTAATACAATTAGAAGCAATAAATGTGAAGGGCTTGTGTCTGGTGAAAGGACTGGATGTTAAAAAAATGTGTGTTAGGTTCCAGGTGAGCCGTTCAAGTTCAGCGTCTTTACAGTGCAGGAACAATGCCCTCCGTTTTTACAGCTAATGAGGAAGTGAACTTCAAAAGGTTAATCTTCCTTAAGTGTGTCCTACTGCTGCTCACAGATGGAATTTAATAGGGTGTAATCACTGGAAATGGAAGCAATTAAAGTCACATGCTTCATTGCAACCAGTTTTATTTCATTTCAATATTGAGTACACTGCTCCTAATCATTTTATTTTCAAGATCATAATTATTACACAGGGGATAAATTATTAGGAGGTTTGAGCTTGTGTGTGTGTGTGTGTGTATGCCCGCATGTGTGCACCATACCACTCACTCTCATTAGCTGCTAAAAAACAGCAAATTTGGTCCTGGTGTGTTAGATATTTTATCATTATTATTGTTGTTGTACTTGTTTTTGTTACTGTTGTCGTTGTACAGTATGGCATGATACCTTACAATATTACCCTACAATATTCTATCATTGTGTCTGTGAGTTTATACAATTATGTATGAACACTACATCGTCCCTTTCTTCCTGTCTCCCTCTCTCTGTCTGTCTCTGTATATGTATGCATAGAGAGAGTGAGAGAGACAGGATAAAAGACAGAGAGGAGAAAAAGATGGAGAAACGGAATGTCTTTGTCAGTGTACTGCCTTAGAGGTAGCATTGCTATCTTTTGCACAGATTAGCGCTTTGATCCAATGAAACAGCAGTGGAGGCACGTGAGCACCTCTAATTCCTATGAGAGAAGGGGATATGAAAGAGCGCTGGGAAATGATTAATTGTTTAAAGTGTTTTGAAGGTTGCTTTAAGTACAAAGTAACAGTTTTGTTGTTCTTTTCAGTTCTTTTCATTACGACCACAATTTGCAATAGCCACGCACCGCAAAACTCAATTTTATCCCACCCTTTAAATCATTAAACCGCCACCTGTCAGAGAGTGTACGCCAAATTCGCGTTCCACCGGCTGAATTAAACTTTTACGTGGTTGCACAATGGGAGGCGGATTTAGTATTCCACACACATACATGCACAGGGTTGGAGTATGAAACGTTAGAAATGGGGCACAGTTCAGTTGGGATTGCGAGTAGAGTGGTAAAATTGACAGTAGCACAAACAATCATACTGCAAATGTAGTCCTGTGGACTCACTGTGTCTTGGTTTTAACTCAAATCATTCTTGCAAACTCAAAACGCAGTGCACCATTAATGGCCTGCATGAGATGGCTACTGAAGGATGACTTTCTCTCATGAGGTCGTATTATGTAAGGAATCACTACGCATGCCGTAAGGAGTAAAGGTCCTTCATCCATTTCGCATGACTTTTAATCAGTCAGATCAACTAAAGCCTTCATTCTCTGTAATGAGTGTGAATGCAGATGACAAATGATTCCTTTAGAAATAGGCTGGACTTTTGTATTGATTCAATTATAGACTGGCAAATGAAATCAATTGGGTCCTAATTGCTGAAAATGTGAACACCTGGTAACTTATACTGAACCCTTTATGGGAAATGAAGTTCAAGGAGAGAGCAGATAGCAGAGAGCAAGACATGCATTGTTTTAAAATAATTTTTAAGAAAAAAAAGAAAAAAACTTCAATAAATGTATAAAATATGTTATCAGGATAAACAAGATTAAGAACACCCACTTGTGACATGTTATAAAGACTTTAAGATCCAGATAATATGAAGGAAACCATGCAATGCAGTATCAGGAGTAAATGTAGACATGAAACAGCCCCTAATTTCAATTAATCCTGGTTAAATGGACCATTGTTAATTCTGCTTAATTAATGCTACTTTTCTTGTAGGTACAGTCAGTTCTGAACAGAGAAGATGGCTAAGGGGCTCAAACAGGCATGTTGAATCTTTCATGTTTGCCACTTTTTATCTCCCTAATTTAGAATCACTAATTGTGCCTCATGAGCCACCTTACCTCATCGACCATCTGCACCTCTCCCAAAATGCATTGCAGCTGAAAAACACTGCTCTCTCACACACTACGGTCTATGCAGTAAAAAAAAAGAATAATAAATTAAACAAATACAAACTGGCATGAATCAGATGAAATGGGAGAATGAGTTAAGAATCAATGACACGATTAATGTCAGGAAAGCTCATATGTTTGGTTTCACTGTGTATTGACATGTAAGCATCATTACATTAAGTTCAGAGGATGGCTCTGTGTAGTGCAGGAGAAACACACTGAAGATTTACAGCAATTACATGCACAGCTAAAATGATAGACAGGGAGCAAATTCTCAAATGCCCCTGATAAGAGGAAAGGAGAACCACGAATGTGGAGACTGGGGTGGGGACTGTAAAGAACAGCCCTTAGGGACAGCAGTTAAAGCATTTCTACACAATAGTAAATATGCTTGAATTGCAATTTAAATAGACTTCCCTACGCTATCTGCTAAGTGTAGATTAAGTTGTGTGGTCCCAATCTGACACAATCATTTGACAGTTGGCAGGCTGGCTGTCAGCTGATGTAGAATCTGACATGAGTTCCACACCTCGACTTCCTTATTTAATAATAAGAACCAATTCTTTTTATCTGTGACGACCATAATCTTTTTTTTGGGTAAAAAAGTCAGTGATTGGGTCTCCCAGCAGCTCACAGTAAAGCAGGTCACTGCAGAGGACTAAGCAGCTGGGCCTTGTTCAGGGTGGGAAAAAGGGTGAAAAAATTAAAAAAACAAAAAGGTCAGTGATTGAAAGCTTATTTTGGCTCCTCCCATTACTGGGTTCATGACGCCTCACTCGACCATTGCTTCACAGTAGAGCACAGGTAGATTTGAAAGGGGGCAGCTGGCATGTTGTTGGGAAAGACGAATGCAGTGGTAAACCTGAGGAAACTTTGCCTGCTTAAAACCCATCGTACTCATACCTAGTCCTGCCACTGCAAACCCCCAGTCATAGCTGGTAAACGACACAGCCCAGACTCAGCCTCAGAGCTCAAGACTATACATGCCTCAATCTTGTTGCTTGAGAGCCCACTGTAGTTTAATCATGAAAACCACATTGTGCAAAATGAGTCTTAATTTAATTTGTTGATTTGCAGTTCATTTCCTACTAGTTCATCCAGGTTTTTATCTTCTCTTCTCACAATCCGGAGAAGCATAGATGATGAGTATGAGTTATTTTCGAGCGTCCACTCCAAAGTGACAGCTGCTGGCCATTACCGTCTCTGACTTTGCGGACCACCCGCTAAGCCTCACAGTCATGGCGTAGGAGGGAAAGGCTTAATGACACTTTTAACCAATCAAAAACATGGTGCTCTGTATAGCACAACTCACTGATTGGGTGAAACCAGTCAGATACTGATAGCATATGGTAGCTTGTGGTGTCATGGAACATCAGTTAATACTTCCGTAAATACAGGCAGTTGATTGAAGAGGGAAGGTATTTTGCTCTCTCATAATAATAAAAGAAAACCGTTATGAACACAAAGTTCTCCCTTTCAGGCAATGAAAAAAAGGGCCCATTTCATCATGAAGCTGCCAGCTGGCTCAGGCAAATTTAGGATTCAATACTGAATCAATATAATGTGTTCCTGTGCTGTAACCCTGTGCATTAGCAGAACGTTTAAGCCCATAAGCCTCCCGCCTTGTCCATTTTCAAACCTAATTGTGCTTCAGGGTGGAGCCACAGTAAGACCATACGAAGAGGCTCATTAGCCTTCAACCCACCCAGAATTCCTAAAACTGAGTTGGGGCTAATCAGGAGCTTGTGTGTTGATGCTACACCCAATGAGTTTGCAATGTGATAAAGACAAATCCTGCCGAGTGATGCCATTCACTGTGAGTGGTGGGGTGTGCTTGTGTAGTATTTGTAAAGGTGATTATCACGCAGGTACGCATGTCAAGCACCTGATGAAATCAGAGGAGGACGAGCACCTGGAAGCAGGAAGCCAGCCTTGGTGGTGAACCGTGGCAGTAACAACTGCGTTCTGTATGTAGGCCGCGTAATTTGAGAGTTTGACCGCCAGATCCAGGACGCCTGTCTTGTTAAACGCTCAGTTCTCTCCTCTATATTCGCGTGTCATAATGAATAGTGACAGCTCAATTTTCTTCACGGGGGTGGGGTTCACTCCAAAACCGCACACACCACTCGTCCCAGGGGCGCGAGGAAAACACATGGTAGAAAACAGCGGCCCAATAAACCCCCAAAACCCCTCCCTCCTTTCTTCCCCTTCCACATCAGTTGATGCCAAAACAGTTGGCTCTGGATCTGTTTGACCTTGGTCTAATTGCCTGAGAGGCAGTTTAATTTAATCAGCTCCTACGGTGAGGAGTTGTTCATTGTTAGCGGAGCGCTGCTGCGTGCGTGCTCTCTGCGACGCAGACAAAAGGTTAGCGATATGACGTTGCTCCCTGGAATTCATGCTTTTGTCCCTGGTATAAAAGACCTGGGAACAGCCATCCCGGAGCCTGGCTCCACTCCCAAATGTTGATTATGGCATCAATCACATGAGAAAATGACAGCAAAAAATGATACAAGAAAAAAATATTAATGACTGTTAAAATTTCAGTTCGGTTCCACTATTGTAATTTATTCCATTAAAGACCAAAAAAAAACATTTTAAATGAATGCTTTCCACTGATAAAAATGCACCAATTAAACACACTATATAAACATTTATTTCTTAAATATCAAGGGAAAGCTAAATGCATGTTTTGCATTTGACTTTTGGGCTTGAAAAAGTAGCTGCTTAACATAACAATTTGTGAAAGACAGGATTATTTTGCTCAATTTAATGTTATTAGGCAGGCTCGACTTTGCTAACCTAGCTGAACCGATTAAGTGGCCCAGATTCAATTTCTTAAATTCATTGAATTAGTATTCATTTGGTCAATTCAGCATGCATGCCCTTGGAATGTTTTAAGCTAAATTCACGACTATGACATGCAGGGAAGTGCGTTGTCTTTGTGAATAACTCATGCTGGGAGGAGTGAGCTTGCTGATGCAGAGTCTGGGTTTTCTTTTTATACAAATTGACCGTATTACACATGTTATGAAAACTAACATTTATGCTTCAGTCAGGCTTTCAGTGTCGCATGTAATGTAGCGAAGGGTTAACATCAGGAAACGCGAAACTGCATTTCAACTTTTGAGTGTTAAGGAGAATTCTTTACCATAAGCTGCAGTTTCAAAGAGCTGCAAAGAGCAGAAGCTGTTTTTGAGTCAGTACAGCTGGTAATTCATTTGTGTCAGATTACATGATTTTACATATCAATTTAAAATTACTGTAGCTTGATCCGAAAAATTTCTGTTATGCAATGTTTTAAGGCAGCTGTTTATGAGAATTTATGATGAATTCATAATGAAATAAAGGATTATCCTGGCCTTCAGTGACTTTCCAAAAGTTAATCACAGTGCTTGGCGTTACATGCTATAAAGTATTGTCTGGGTAAAATGAGATCCAATTATTATATTAGAGAGCATAATATACAGATGAGTCACACAAAGCACCGTCTGATGAAAACAGTATAACCTGTCAGCAATTTATGCCTCTCATATGAAAAGCTGTACAAAACTGGCAAAACGAAAAGTAATCTAAAACCAAAATGGAGCGTGCAGCACAAGGTTAGCGGTACGTTTTGTGTAGTGCTTGCAATCGACAAAATAAATCATTCAAATCCATCCAACTCAAACATTAATAAAATCCAAGGTTCCTTTTTCCGCTGGACCACAGACTGCAATTTTCATAGCAGGGTTGTGTGGTTTATACCTCTCTTTGAAATTGCATTGCAGAGTTCGCATTCCCTTAAACACACAGCTGAAACACACCACTACGGTTTACATGGTGATTTATTATTTCGGTATCTGATTTATATCCTTTTAGAACATTAAGTGTCCCGGCCTTCCTCCAAAATGCCTTATTGAATCTCCCCTGTGAATGTATCTTTAACAGTCAGCAGCGCCAGTACTGGTACAGCACTCACTCTTCTTATGATTTGAGTATATCTCTACTTTGAAAGGTCATGGTATTATAACCAAACAATATTAGAGAAGTGCGTTATTGCGTGCCAATGTTAGATTAGCACCGTGGCACAGTTTGAAAGATCTATTTCATTCGATCCGACTGAATAATGAAAAGATGACAGTGATACTTCAATGCAATGATTGTATTAGTGTTATAATATACACTATCTAGCTGACTAATGCTGGTAGTGTATTCATTGTATTTCCATCTCTGGCTTTAACACAAAACAGCCATATTGCAAAACACTGAAGGCAATAGCTTTGGCTGAGAATCAATTAAACACTTTCATAGTTACTACTGATAACACATACAATTCAGTCAAAACAAACTTCACCTTGAAACAAGTGTTTCTTTGAGTATTTTCTATTTTATTATCTAATGAGAAAAAAAGCAAACCTGTTTGCTTTACATAAAATCTTTGCATTACATAACAAAACACAGCTTACATCCTTTAAAAGACTTTTCTTGACATTTTTATTGGCTTGAATATGTCCTTTAAAAGACTAAATGAGTTTGATTGGGTCCCAGCCTTTTTTTAATGTCAGGTGGTTTGAGTAGTTTGAAAATGGGAAAAGGGATAGAGTCCTGTTCGATATCAGAGCGAAAAACCATTTGATCTGCCAGACTCTTTCACACCACTGGGTCGAAAAATCCACAAGACCCTCTTTAGCACCAGCACGGTGGATCTGCTGTTTCCTCATTTCCACAAGCTGCTCCTGGATTACGCTCGCTTTATATGTGTCATGGAGAACGTGCCACCGCCACACTGACTGTCCTGCAGCTGGTAGACATATCGAAATCAGCCTGCATGCTGTTGCACAAGATTTTGTTTCGGGATGGTGTGTGATGGGTGTGTGGGTGGGGTTGGTGTTTGCCAGGGAAATTCCTTGGAGAGTGCACTGTTGAAAGAATATTTGTTGAAATGTCATTTTTGGTGAACCAAAACATCAATGAAAAGCCAAAACGTTGAGTTTAATGACATCAGGCAGCAGTGTATCCATCCAGGAAAGACTTTTTCCGAGGATAATGCTCCATGCTGCATGGCTTGGATTGACCAGGAATGATTCTGGGAACATGACAGACAGAATTCAGCTTTCTGAAGCACCCTGGGGACAAAAGGGGACGAAGTCTCTATGAGATAGATGTACCTCAGAAAGTGGCCTGTTAGAGTGCGTTTGGAGAGTTGACAAAATGGCAGAATGAAAAAGTACTCATATTTTGTAGTAACTAAATCACAGTTCTACACATGTTTCATATTAATGTCAATACTAATAGATTCATTGACCTTATTTTTCTGCAACAAAGGACATTTTAAAATCAGCACATGATATGTGAGCTTTTAAAGCTACATGAGAAATGTAATGTGTTTTGAAAGAGGTCACATAGTCGATGCCCAAATTGCATGTGTGTCAGTCACAGAGACTCCTGTACAGTGTTCATTCTTCACCGTTGGTGTTCTTTGACTTCTGTGACCACTTTCCTGCTCTCACGATGCAGTTTTTCTTCTATTCTGGCATGTGCCAACAGCAATTTATACATCATTTCACTTGGCACATCAAACAATTTTTCAGTTTTTGTGATGACAACACACCTCCTATTCAGGCTCTTATTGTTTGACCTCTGTTTGATATCTTGTGTTGCTCCTTAAACTTACATATCACAGAAATGAAAATGTCTTTTGCAGCAAGTAAGACTGATAATTAAATTGGACATTTACTTGAAACATATGTTTATAGACACATGTACCATTCACATATTGCATTAATATACCCCAGGATAAAATGTGCATGGCTGCAAAGTTGTTTGCACCTAATCATTGAATTGTCCTTGTGTTGCTTGTTTTCCTGTAAATAATTGCTCTCTAAACAAGCCAAACTGAAACACAACATTGTTTTGGGTGGATATTTCCTAGAGAAATTACTAATGCGAATGACAACTTTAGATCATCCCACTGGAGGAAGTCTTATCAGTATTTTTTGTTTAAATAGCATGCTGGATAAAAATTAAACTGAAATGTGTCCATGAAAACACTTTAAAACACCCTAGACTATGTAGATAACAGTTTGGTACCCTTTATCCTGGTCTCATGGGCCAACATTTTCAAATAGAAATAAAACAAAACAAAACAGCCATAAAAGTTGTTTGAAAACTTAGATCTTAAATCCCTTATTTTAACAGAAACTCAGCTGCTATTGATTACATGGTTTAAAAACACTTTCATTTAACAGTGTAGAGTGCTTCTCACTTTTACCACTGTTGAGTGCTGTGCAGATTGTTTATCAGAGTTTGATGTTTTTCAGAATCAAAAATACTATTGAGGTTCGGATATGGATGTGAGAATAAGGGTTCATGAAGCCCTTAATGGGTGGAGCTACAATTAGCTGTCAATCACTGACTTTGAGACAATGATCTTGTTCAGCCCTTCACAGCCAAATGAAACCAATGGTTCTCTGTATTTTTGGCATACAGTAACTGAAAATTTCAGAGAAGCTTGCTTTCAAAAACCAGTTATTTTTTTAAATTGGAAATCATCATCTATTTGCAAAAGGATAATCCTCACACACTTTAAATAAATTTAAAAAATCTTCAAAAACTTTAATTACATCAGTTTAAAGACAGGTATGTTGTAATATGGCAATGCATGTTGGATCATATTTGTCGTTTTTTTTATTCACATAGGTTTCTGTTGGCAGTTATAACTTGAGCTGTCGTATGCCAAAACCAGTGTCTGTTTATGCTTCGGAAAGTCAGTTTGAGTGCATACAAATGCCAAAAGACATTGCAAAGCAAACACAAATTCTCAACCACGATTCTGCAAATCAAGGCTCAAAAGTGCAACATTTATCCACTTTCCTCCATGCCATCATTCACATTGCGCTGTTGTGCAATACAACTTTACCAAAAATGTTCTGCAGGCATAATTCAAAATGAAATTAAATAGAACACTTTCAGTGTTTTATAATGTCATGATGAGCTAAGAGTCATTCTTGGAAGACAATGCTAAGAAAGACAGTAATTGGCACTGAACAGCTCTGTGATGAAGAGACATTCGAGTGCAGTCGCAAAAATAAGTGGTTACATTATTCAGTCACTTAAACCCCACCAGATAAGCAGGAAAGGGTAAGAATGGGACTATGCTTCAGTAAAGAGCTTGTACTAAAGGAGGCCTGGTCCTCCTTCAAAGTTGACAGTATTTTGTAGTTCTGACAGGGACAATTATTTAGCAAAAAATATAAAAGCATAAAAAGGGAGAAAAAATGATTGTTGGCAGGCGTTTTTAAATTTAGAGACTAGTGGATTTGGCCTTCGTGATTCTGACAGGGTGAATCACTTGTCGTCCGATGGGCAAGGTCCTCTCCTCTCCAGAAATCAGCGGGAAGATCTGGACGTGGGCCAAACCTCCATACCCCCCCCCCAATCCCCATTGCTGTCATCAGACGCATTTTCTCCGCACTATTCCACAGTCCCATTTCAGAGGGGAGGCCCAGTATGGCGCTCGCTGATTATTCCGTCGCTGCCAAGTATACGTCTCGCACAGTCTGAGCGTCTTGCGTGCCCTCCTTTTCCTGCAGCGATGCAACTTGCCAACAGGAAAGGATGAGGGGGAAGAAATCATTTTTAAAAAAACTGAAAAAAATGAATGCACCAGATGTAAGTAAATGACATGACTTTTTGTTAATGTTGCTCATTTCTTAAGATTGTTAAAAGCCCACATGTGAATGTCTGGTTGCAACCTAATTAAGGTGAACTTGAATTATTTCAATCCACTGTTTTATTGAAGTGAGCTCATTTCTCTTTAACATCAAGAGACAACTGGTGGAAACAAGAAATGTGGATAGACATACAGTGATTAAGGAGCCTATTAACTTAAGGAGAAAGACTGCCCCCTACTGGCAGACCAACAATTGCATTACATCGTAGTTTTCCCAGGAGGTCTCTCATCCTACTGCAAACCAGGTCCATCCTTGAATAGTGTCATCCATTGGACGGGAGGCTACCGGAATACTGTATGAAGCAAGGAAAATGTGATTTAAAGAAAAAAACAGTTTTCTGTCCAAAAATCAATTAACCAATTAAATGTTGTGCCATTAGGTTGTCCACACATTTCGACAACGCTTTATTTTGAAGACTGTGTTAATCTGCTTATCATCAAGATACAGCACAAATAAAGCGTGGAGATTAGCATTGTCCTGTCTGGGAGTGGTGGTCAGAATCTGCCAATGGTTCTTTATCTTTTAAAACCCTGTCACTGGAGTGGGTTCAGAAAAAAAAAAAAAGCCAGGGATTTGTTTTAATGATGGATATTGACTGGAGGAATGTGCCGTCATACTGCCTAATAAGAGGAAATGTCAATAAAATGGAAAGGAATGTGCAGCTTTGGAAATGAAATATGCAGAAATTAAATGTAGTCAAGATCAGAATTGATATTGCAACACTTCACATTGCATGGGCAATTATAAAAATTGTGGTTTTCACTTATTGGGATATATTTAAAATGTTTTTTTTTTTTTTTTTTTTTTTTCAAAAAATCCAGACATTTGTATTATGTTTTCCCAAAAATGGATACATACACAATTCATCAGTTTCTCGAGGGGTAGTGTCTAAATCAACCCAATTTTGTGATCGATGCCCTGACTGGTCACCATGGGCAGGTGTAGAGCCAGCAGCAGATGCCCTGCAGCCAATCAGAGTTCCCTTGGAGACATGGGAGAGCCAGTTATGGGCAAGCTCTCTTGCTGCTTCCCTGCTGTAAAGTGAGGGGCCGCCCCCACCCATGCACACCCACAGCTCCCAGCCCCGGGCTCCTGGCCCCAGCCCATGGCCCCCAGCTCACTGGGCTGTTAATCTCTCCACTGGAACCGCTTATGCCGCTTGGAGTGACATCGGACCCGGCACCCAGCTGGGCCAGCATGCAGAGCCAGCGGGGGGTGGCACTGGACTCGGGTTCTGGAGGCTGACCAAATCACAGTGGGGCCTGGGGAGGAAGGGAGTCTGCCAAACAAGGCTCTACTCATTCATAAGCAAGTATACACCGTCCACAGACTCATTTCACCATATGAATGCATTTCTAAGATCAGACAGGGAGTAGTTAGTCAGGTTGGCCAATTACCATGACTCGCCTACCAACCTACTAACCCTAACTAATAGAGTGAAAACACACTTCCACACGCACCCATACCAATGCACAACCGCATGCACACACACACACACACACGCATCCGTGCACCCACACACATACACCCATACCAAAGCACAACCACATACACACACATATGCATATGTGCGTATGTGCATGGGTTATAGGTCTGCAAGTGTGTGTATGTGCATGTGTGTGAATATGCATGAAGGTAAGTGAGTGTGTGAGTGAATGTGTGTGTGCCTGTGTATGCAGTCATGCGCATGCGGGTGCTTGTGTATTGGAAGTTTTGTACACATGCGCCTGTGTGTCTATGGGAGAGGGGGTGAGAGGGGTCAGTGAATGGAGAAAGGGTACAGACACCATGGTTTGTGAAAGCTCTTTGAACAAACTCAGTGCAGGGCCGAGACTGAATGCCAGCACAGAGAGAATGAGAGACAGGGGTCACAGCCACAGACAACAAAGACCCATGTGAGATGAGAGGAGAAAGAGAGACTTTGAGAGAGAGAGAGAAGAGAGAAAGAGAGGAAGAGAGGAAGCATATCCTCTTCATCATACAGAACTTACTGAATAACAGGATATCAGCAGTGAGGTACTTTCACTCCGAGATGACAAGCCCTCAGCTTACTGTGTGTTTAAACTCACTGACAAAGGGTGACAGCTTCTCATTTCCTGTTGAGAGCAGTTCTTCAAAAAACTTCCTTCTTATTTCTACAGGCTGTTAGAGCTCCCAACTCTGAGAGTTTATAAGCGTGGAAGGGCCATGTTCTGAAACATGGGCTGTTCTATTATGGGCTGACCTTGTATCCATAAAGATCTGAGAATGTCTGTGTAATGAAGCTATGTGCAAGTGAAGGAGACACTTGAACACCTAAATTACCTCCAACTTCAATTCATCAGGTCTTTATCTAATCTTGTCTGATTACTTTTTATTTCCAGCTCTCCCTGCATCCTTTTTTCATGACTGAGAGGGAGGAGATGTGATGAATATGGATTATTATGTTGATATGATTTGTGATAAGTGAGGTGCCGGTGGAGTGAAACTTGTCGGCAGTTGAAAACTGTAAGACGTTTAAGAGCCTACACTGCGGAAATAGTTAGCCTTAATGTGAGCTTGAACATTACTGTTTAAGTCACTGATTAAAACATATAGAAGTTGCATTGAGTACATGAATTTCAATTAAAAGAGAGGTAATTTAGATATAACATATAAGCTATTATGATAAGAAAATTTCTATATATTTAACTGGTGTGATCTGACTGATCATGCTGAAACTTACAATGAAACTTACACTGGCTCCAGTGGGCCTAAATTCAAGGACTGGGTTCTCAAAAATGAGATAATCTATGGTTGTGGTTTGGATATTCTACACCTGTTTGTTTACAGGCCTAGACAATCCACACTGGAGCGCCAGTATTGGTTGTTTCAGCAGCAAATGTTGCATAAACTGCTGGAGATACTTGGCACATAGTGACTCAAAATTTGGATGTGTACTTATCATGAATTTTGAGGTTTGATATTGCGATAAAACCATTTCAAGTTCAATCATGTTTGCACATCCTTCATACTTCAAGATTGGTGCATATTTCCAAGGTTTAAAAGAACAATTAACAAGTGGCAAACATCGCAGCGTTAAGTCAGCAATAAAGACAAATCTAAACCCGGAGTCAGACAGATGCAAAACGACACCCGTGCCAGCAAAACACAAACTCATGTTGATAGTAGGCCCCAAAGGATTGTGGCACAGCACACTCAAGCTAATTGCAGAACAATAAACACAACCCTGCAAACAGCATTAATAGATGTGCAGAAGGTCTTCTGTGCTATATTTTGTACTGCACAGCTGTGGCCTCAAAAAAAAAAAGACTTCAAAACTAGCTGATTACACGAACGTAGCTTTTATTGCCAGGAAAAATAAAGATTCCATAAAATACCTTGTCCACTGAAACGTGGTACTTCTGAATCACTGCATAGAGGCACAGTGATCAGCAGAGCTTATCTCTCTCACCTACTGTGAAAAAGCACTTCAACTAAACAAAGGACTCAATCTGCAATAAAAAAAGAAACCTAAATTGGCACAGCTTGAAAACAGCACATATTCTATTTCTAGAAATGACCTTGCTTCAGTGCAGAATAATCAAACTCACATAAAGAGCTATGCAATTAACAACAATCGGTCTCTGGTTCCAGAAATATGGAAGCAGGGGGTGTTTCCTTCACCTGTTCCTCATTCCTCCTCCTTCTCATAATCCATTTAATCAAAACAAACTTTTTTTTTCTTAAAACAATTGGTCTGGAAAAGTGGATCAGTCAATAAAGGAGCTGGCTTCTTCACTGTGTTTATGTGATTGGTGAGAAAATACTGGTAATGTCCTACAAACATTCAGAGTTATTGCTCTGAACTGCACTGGCTTTGCAAGACTCATAGGGGAAGCAAGCCAATCGTGTAAAAGAGACTAAAAAAAACTCCTGCTGCGAATTCCCATGGCCAGGTTTCCACAGTGGTGGGGCTCGATTAAGCAGGTATGGTAGGGTTAGGTAGGGGAAGGGTGGGCTTACACTGTGCAATATCCCTTAAAGTATTTCTGAATGAGTTCTTTCAGAGAATTCTGCAGAGGTGTCCGTGAACGATCGATCAGCAACAGTATCCGATTCTAAGAAAAAGTCTCATCAATGTGGGTTGCTGGACCCAAGATTTATGGCTGTTGAATGACAGCCATGGTAACACTTCAGATGTATCTGACAGTTAAACACCTTCAGTAGGCTCTGTTCAGCCATCAGGGGACCGCGCCATCTCCATTCCGCTCTCTACATAGCCTCCGATAACACACACTGGAGATCAGCAGGCGTTTGCACAACTCCCATCCTGAGCGAGGCATGAGTGAGGGCGACGCCATCGTGGTTGACATTTGGCGGAGCCGCGGCGGTTTTTGAGACGTTACCCTTTCTGCAGGTGTTTATGGATGGATACGTGCAGTCTGTCAGAAGGTGGCAGGTGTGATGTTCAAATGCCGCCCGTAGAACAGGACACGCCGCCACGATATTGATATTCGTTGCATGCAGAGACCCGGGGTTGTCTTGACATTCAAAGGCGACGCGGGCCGACATGTCCCCATCCATTATGTTCCCGTTCCCTCTATGTGCAGAAAACAACCCTCCATGCTGGGGTGACCTTTCGTGTTTAACACCACCCTGAACGCACCATCTAAAATAAAAAAAAACATCTCAGATTAATCAAGATGGGGGTGGGGTGGGGTGGGGGGTGGTGTTGGACTATACAACCGTGCTGTCCCTGTCATGCATCACCCCATCCCCCAACCATTCCAACATGGTCGAGGCAACCAACGTGTCCACACAATCATATTACGTTCAGTCGAGCCGCCTTTGACGGTCCCCATCTCCCAGACGACAGTGATATTGGTGCATTTCAGTTGAAGGGTTTTATAATGAATATGCCACCGCCAGTCTGATAACTCATGTCATCTTCAATCCTTGTGTGGATTTCTCCCCTCTTTCTTTATTTAGTCCAGCCCCGTTTTTTTCGTTCCTCAAATCTCGAATCACTCAACTGGAAATAATTCAAGTGAATATACTACCAGGCATCAAACGCCACAGAACTGAAATGAGCTCTCGCATTTATTTATTTTTTTGGTTCTTTGTGGGGACATACAGTAGGCTGTGTTTAGACTTTGAGTGAATGTAAAATTAGCTTTACTTTTCCATGAATAGAGGAACAAAAGACATTTTCAAGAGAGATCTACTTGAAAACGCATTCTATCCACACCCACCCGGTTACGTGCCATATGCCTTCATCATATGAATTATTTAAAGTTCAGATTTGGAGATTAAATTATTGAACGTGCATTGGCATCCTAGTTTAATGCTAGTATAAAGCTAACCTCTAGTAGTCATATCCACTGGGCCCAGGCTGTAGTATGGGTTTCTTGGCTTGTGAAACTGTTATCCATAGATGAAAAACCAAAAACTGCATTCTGTGTTTTTTCATGCTTCATTGAAACCGGAGAGAAAAAGTTCCAGCAAGTAGGAGTCTAGCTCCTCGATGATAGTGGATGCTGGACACTGAGTCATGGGCACATATCTTCCCCTTGCCGGGATGTTGCATTAAGAGAAGCTACACGGAAGTATCCTTTTTTCACCAGCTCTCTGCATTATTGAAAATGCACTGCAGACAGCAGTGATGAGGTATTGTGATGTCACAAATGGGAGGATCTATCGTATGGTACCAATAAGTGAGTGAGGTGAGAGCAAGACCTTTCTGGTTTTGGTTAAGAGAAGTCAGCGACTGGCCGTTCAATATGGTGTCCACCCATTTCCATTTTCACAAAGCATCATTCTCCTAACCAGAGCAGCCAGATGTTAAATGAGCAATCTGTGTGGATTTACTTACAAGTGATACAAATTACATGTAAATTGCTTCATGTACCACAGGCGTAAGGGACATTGAACAGATCAGCCTGATGGCTGGGAATGATGTTCACTACAGAACATGGCACCTGTTGTTTTAATTGACAAATAACATGGGTGCTAAAATGTGAAATATCGCTAACCAGGTCTGACCATATGCACTACAAAGCACACCGGCACACTTAATTACGTGGAGACATCTGTTGTAGTGTTCATATGAGTGGAGATACAGCTCTAAGTTAGCTTCATGCTAATTTACATCTTAAGGGGACAATGTGCTATTGGTGCTTGTGTGGTTACATTGAGGTCCCGTCCCTTCTACTGGTCATCCCCCTCCCCATATGGAAGAGCAGCAAGGGGTACACTTTATCAATCTACCCACCCACGAGCATATCTGAAATAATTATGTTTTTTGGACAGATACTGCTTGTACATATTATTTTGAATGTTCCTACCAAATGATCCTCTTTCTTTAATGTTTGTGACCCGCTTGTCAAACGACCATGTGTGTTGTAAAGTTTATCAGTTTATCCAACGTGATAATGTGAATGGTTACCATTATAAATTGGCTTGCTTATATTAGCATTGTGTTATGGGTCTTTCACTGTACTCCTGACGTTGTGATACATGCAGTTTTCCAAGAAGTTTTGATAAAAGGAAAATCCTAGTAAGGAAGAAGGAGCAGAGAATGGTAGCCAGCTAGCTTGCTATTTAGAAATGAGTTATTTGGTGGTGAACAATGTATGTACATTGCTGGCTAATTTAAAATGGAGATAACACCTAGCTTGCTACCTACTGTACTGTAATAAAATTTCTTTGCTGGTCTACTGGACACTACCTTGTTTGGGTATACAAAACTTGAGACCAAAACTTGCAAAGCAGTAAGAAGGAAAGGTGAACGGGGAACAGTTTCCTCAGATAATGGTGTGTCCCTTTAAGGTCTGTGGGAGGTAAAATGTGTTTGATATTTTAATATTAGTAGCAGTTTGATGTACATATTTTTCACTTGCTTCAACTGTGTTGTGAACACCTAGAACACTATGCTTAAATGTACCTATAAATAAAAGATGCATAAAAAACAACAAAAAAAAAGGAAAAATCACAATAAATCTATGATAAAGTTCAATATGCAACCTTATAAAAAAACCATACATTCACAAATGAGCCATAATTTTAAAAACCTACATGTTCAAAGTCCGCCTACACTACACAGTGCATAAAAAGCTATATTCAAAGCTTTAAACGAAATCTCCAAGTGTATACCATAAATAAAAACTCCTACTCAAAATATGCATAAATACCAAATATTTTTGAATGTATGCTCAAAATCTGTTTTACACAGTAAACTGTGAAAAAAACAGTGTTAAAATTCACCTACAGCACAGAGTAAATAACACCCACCCTAAAGTCTAACCGCAGCGATGAATAATAGCCTGACAGTACTGGAAATTCGAGGCATAAATAAGACCCTTAGGCTGAAGATGCACTCATGGATAACCCTACTCTATAAAGTAAATGCAGGCTATTATTGATATTGTCATCTGGAGCATTAGCCGTGGGTATAATAGCATTGAGGGTAAACTGGCAGACATAGAGTTAAAGCTGGACTTGAATAGCGCTTTGCATTATCTTGATGGTAGTCTCTCTTTATCCCATTCTTCTGTTGTACTACAGCGCCTTCCCAGCAGGGCCAGAACATATTAACGTTGAGTGGCAGTCTTGTCACTCAGTCTGCAAATTAGGTTTGTGAGTGGATTACGCTGATCTACCTTGTTTATATAATATGGTTTACTTTCCCAGAAAGCTCTTGTCAGTGTCAAACTGCATTACTGCTACGCTATCCCATGTACCACCCCCACCCCGCCCCCATAGCCGTTGGAAGAGAAGCAGCACTGTGTACTCACAGTATTAAGAGGGTTTGTGAGAGACAGGAGGTGAGCGGTCGCATCATGCCGATGATCTTTGATCTCCGTCTCTACGGTGACCGTGCACGCCACAAAGCCGCAGCCTGTTTCTGATTAGTGTGGCCCGATCCATCTTTACTCGACATGCTGACATGCGCGGATCCAGTGACACACATCGTATGATAAAAACGTCTGTGACAAAACACCTGATATACTCACATTTGTTGGTCTTTATATTCCTGGACTGGGATAGGTTTTACCAGATCTGGACTGGGCATGCCCAGAACATAACTGTCATTGATTTCATACGCAGGGTTATATTCAGTCAGAAGTAGGAACATTTCGCTATTAATCATGTCTGACCTTTGAAAATCACTCTGCTAACTAAAGTGATGGAGACATCTGAACTTAGGGAATAATCATACAGAGATCACAACCATGTATATGTGCAGGTGGACGTCTTCCATTGGCCATCTCCAAACATGAACCTGTCTACATGAGAGAAAAGGAGAAATTGTCATCAGGCCTTATGGCTTTTCCCCACTCTCAGAAATCCAGGCTGCGTGCTGTTGTGCTCTTGTCTAGGTTACAGTTTCAGAATTACAGCCGTACCAAAAGCATCAGCATAATGGTAACGTTGCGTTAAGTTACTCCTCAGTTCTTTTCTCCTATATCCCCTGCACACACAAGCACACATTGGACTCTTCACTGCACTTGGTTTATTGTTATAGTTCTTGAACTGTTGCTGAACTATGAATTGTGAAGTTCAGAACAGAAATTTGGTGAATTTTACAATGATGTTCGTTTCAATTGTTAGCAGCTTGAAGTGTTCATGTAGCCTCAGATTGTACATATAGGGATGTGACTCTTCTGGATAAGAACATCTGGTAGTTCAATAAATAAATGTAGAACATGAATTAATGTGTTCTTTAGAGGAACAAGGTTGACTGGGCTTGTGTTACAGACAGTCACTGTTGAACAGCCCTCGTCACTCAAGTCTCAGTGTTCTTCCTGTATTACAAGACCACAAAGCAACCTCCAGCGAGGGTTTTCTTTTTCTTTTCTTTCTTGAGAATGAGATTCAACGTCTGGAAATAGTGCACAGCAGCCATGATTGCAGTTTTTACAAAGCCTGAGATTTGTTCAGTCAAAATTTAACCAGTAAACTACACAAAAAGGCCTGTCACTGCTAGGAAACCGAACACATTCCACGCCACTGCCATCACTGTTGTCCAACGAATAAATCAAATCTATCTTATTGTTTCAGTTGTGTGGCTGTTAATGTCATTTTTTCAAGGCAAATAAGGCTGAACAAACAAAGCTGTAGGATACAATGGGCTCTTTAACAGGCAGAACAAATTGAACCCAGAAGAGAGCTGGATGGAGAATGTGGTGCGTTCACTGGCCACTGCCCACACTCACACGATGAGCTATGCTCGTTAATCCTGTAAATCTCAAATCCACTAATAAGGCCATCATAACATTAGCCTCAATGGATCCTATTGGCCAACAGAGTTACTTTTGGCACTCTAGTGAAAACAAATATCCAATAGCAAGCCAGATTATTAATTTAGCAGAGTGTGATGCCCACTTACTTCCTGTGAGTGATACCTGAGGTATAAATCAAATTGCTGGAGCAGTACTGTAATGGATTTCTGGTGACTCATACTGTACATTGCATTGCTCTTATTTTTAAGCAACTTTATTGTTGAAGATGGCCTCAGCTGCCTTAAAATGTACGGTCATATTAATCTTCAATACGACCATACATCATTAGGTCTGGGAACACTGCCATAGTCAAATGTATGTTCATCCATAATGTTCACACATGTGTCCATGCATATTAACTTCCTGCATCTTGTGATAGTTGGTGTAAGACTTGTCCAAATAAATGTTTTTTTTTTTTTTTTTAAATGAATTTTTCTTTCCTGTCACTGAATACTCAAATAAATCACATATGGTGCATTCCTTACAGGACATGCTAAAATATGCATGCATTATAAAGTAATACAATGATTCATTATGCATTTATAATTCAAGCAATAAATCACATAGTTGGCTGATTCTCTGGATTTTACACCTTTTTTCACATTAGCAGTCACATTTATTTGTCTGATTTAAAGGTTGAGAAGTGGCAGCGTTGCTGCTGTGAGCACAGACAGAAAGCAATGTAGGAAAATGAACAATATTGGTAAGCGTGGCAAATTAGAAAAGAACCTTGGCCCTTCCCTGTCTATACAGAAAGGAATTCAGTCATGCCATGTGACGATTACAAATAGTATATCTCGGTTTTGTGCTTACTGCCATGTCTGGATAGTTGGACTAGTGTTGGGAGAATGGGATATTATAATCGCAAAACTGAGTGGAGCCACAATAAGTTTCCGTAAACTAACACATTTTGACCAGAAAGTGCATTACACACACACAAACACACACACACAAACCATTTGAGCCTTAAAACTTGAGTGCTAATTTCTGTGATTCTTTATTTCTACTAGTCATTCTGGTTTGTTAATAATGATAAAATATACTTAAGAACATACATTTCAATGCCTTCCAATATATTAACAAATTTACAAATAACCACAGTTTTCATATGCTACTGTGAAATACACTATACATTAATTGTTTCCATCTATTATATTTACATATGTCTATAATATGTTGATGTATCTTACATTTACATAAGGGTATATTGAACAATATCTAATATTGTTTTCTTGGTGAATGAGGGTTGAGTAATTATGGTCATATCGCACCTTTTGTCCCCCAGCCCCCACTGCAAATTGAGCCTCCGGAACCCCGATTTCCTAAAATCTCTCCATGTTCCATATGTGGAAACAGTGTGGGTGACAAGGTCAGATTTCACGGTCATTCAAACAGCGTTTTATTTTTTTTATTTTAAAGCAATTAAGTTAAAAATTGAAAGGAAGAAAGAAGGCTCAAAGAAATGACAGTCACATAAGAGAGATGAGAGAGAAAGAGATATGGCTTGGAGTTTGGTAAACATTAGCGATCTCATTCCTCTGGTGAGCCTGGAAGAATGTGACAGCTTTGACTGGAGGAAGCCACAGGGGACTGGCCCCCTGGGTCCCACGCAGGAAATGAAATATGGATCGGGAGGGGGGAAATCTATTTTCTGTTGACGAGCTTAAGCGAAGGAAAGATCAAAACTGTCCCTGGGTCTCCACAGCATGGCTTGGCTCACGTTGCACCCCTCCTTGTGCAGGGGGACCAGATTAGCAAGGAGAACCAGGAACAGGTACTGGGCCCAAACGTCCAGCAGACATGCAAGTCTTGATCGCTATATAACTGTGCATGCTACCATTTATATCAGCTTGTTCATATCATGTCACTCATCATTTTATATATTTTCTGTATGTGAATTCTTTGTGTGATTGTTCTGTTCCCTCTTGGTCCAGTCTGTTTTGAAAAAGAGAAACACTTCTAAATGGGAATACCTGATTACATAAATGATCAATAAAATAAAATTATATATAATAGATCCGTTTTAACTCTGGAATGTTGACATTTCTCCATGAATTATGTTCAGCTTCCAAAAGCCCATGTGTCACAAATACATCTGAACGCAGTGTCACTAAGACCTCCTGATTTCAGGACCACAGAAATATCCCAACACAGAACCAGAAAGACATCCAAAACACAGTGTCACAAAAACACCGGGACATAGTAAATGACCATTTATGATATTCGTAAGAGTCCCCCGATAATGTGTAGGCTACTTGAAAGACCTGAAGGATCCAGATTTAGTATTTGTCGAGTTATGCCTCATATTGCATATCGCCATAAATACAAATATATGTCAGAGTCGGTCAACTCTCTTTAACATATATCAAAAACACATCAAGTTAACATAGCTCTGGATACTGACTAGTTGTGCAGGGGATGGTCTTACTCAGAGCAGGAGACAAGGAGACGACCCTCTGAAGGTCAAACTGACCCGGAGCTCATCCTCGCCATGAAAGGAAAATACGACATAATCAAACTTTTTCAGTCATGGGTTCAAGGCACCGTGACATTGGTCAGTGTAGCAACGGACCATGAAATCCCCTGACTGGAATGAAAAAAAAAGAAAAGAGGTTATCTCCAATCAAAGGTTGGAAGGAAAAAAAATCAACACGTCCTTGAAATGTATATACATACATATACATATATATGTGTCATATATATAAATGCAAAATTTAATAAATGGCAGACATCAGGATCAAATCAGGATCTCAATGGCGTAATTCAATGGATCACAGAACCAAATGCGGCCATTCTGGAGTTTAGGGAGACATTGTGCCCTACAGAAACAGAGTCCATCCTATTAATATTATGTCATTTCCATAAAATACAGCTTTTCAGAAACTACTCTCTACTGTTGAAATTACTTTGCTCCCGCTGACATGATTTCACTCGTCTGGACCACAACTTTTTAGACATTACACTCTATTGAAATAATGTGCCTTCTAAAATTACGGCACTTCAGATGCTACTGTCGACTGAAATTATATCGCTTCAGCTGAAATTCTGTCAGTTATCTGAAGTACAGCTATACATAGACATTTATCTCTGAAGTTCCCCTTCTCTGACTTCAATGTCCATGAGCCTGTCAAACCACTGCATGTGCTGTACAGTAACACCTCTCAGCTGCTTTGCTACAATAGTCAGGAATGAGTTCTCTTGTGTTGGCAGGACCCCAAAGGGAAGCAGATTTTCAGATCTGGAAAATTCTCTGGTTGCTGTACTGTAGTAAATGTGCACTCACACCACATTTTACAGGCCCATAACGATCCAGCAACCATAAAACATGTTTCGCCCTACATGCCAGGATTATTTAGCTAGCTAAGCAATAAACAAGCTAACAAGTTAATCAAATAAGACTTGCCTCTGAACCACTGTGTGATCTTTGGCCCCTGTCCATGGTCATGCCAACCACATGTGGATGAAAATTCAGACTTTGCAAATATTTTATCCATTTTTCATTTCTCCAGTGATTCAAAAACAAAATCCATTGGCAAGATTTTATTCTACATCTGTTTCAGTCATCATGTGAAGCCTCTCCATGCCAATATTTCACTTATTAATCTGTAATAAAAATGTATATTCATTAAATCCAAATAATAGCATTCTCTTGCACTTTTTAGAATAGAAAACTGTACAATGTAGAGAATAGGTTTGACAGATGAAAGTTTTCTCATATCCAGTCAGCAGGCAGACAAGACCTTTCATTTAGAAATGGCACTTTCCAAAACAACAGTGCAGACACTGCAGTATCTTTAAAGTAGGTATATAGTGAATATTAGAATCCTGTACAACAGTGCATGCTAGATAGATTCAGAAATACTCATGTTATTTACCAATGCTAATTCAGCAATGTACAAGGTGGGGGTAATACAAGGTACAAGGAGGTGAATTGATAACTGGCCCGACCAGGAAATGTGGGGGTACTGTAAAGACTCAATGTAGACTAATTTGATCATTTTTTCATAGGTAAAAATATATTATTATTTTTACAATAATTTTCGACATATTGTGATCCTCCTTGCTGACATAGGAGCGACCTGCCGAGCATACAACCCCAAATGGAGGTGAGAGCAGTAACTTATATTCAGTCCCATCTCTCCTCCATGATCATCCAGTACCATAGCAGGGTTCCGCACTAACACTTGTCAGTGACAGGCGAACGATGCAGCTCGTCGCTATGAGCCCAGTGCTTTGAGACTGCATGCTCCCAAGGTGGCATAGTCTGGCTCCAAATTGCGTTCTGAGCTGGGAGATTGTCCTGGTGTAGCATCTTAGCCTACCCTAAAAACGCGGGTTCCCTCAGATGTGCCCTCGGGAGCGAAGCCTCACCACCGATAAAGTTTAGATACCTGCGAGTTCAATGTTCTTCTCAAGCCAAGGTCCTCGGAAACAGCTATTAGCAGAAAAATACAAGTACAAAGCAGGGAAAAAGTTTGTCCTAAAATGGCAAGGCAGACATGGGGATAACAATTCCTAGCTTTCAGCGCTACCTGTTACAACTTTCACAGTAAAAAAGTATTCATGATAATGTTTCCTCTCTAGCAGGACAGCTAACAATAAACCATATTTTAAGATTTAGTTAATACCTTTAATGAGCAAAAGATCAACAAGGCAGAAATATATCTTGACAGGTAGGCTAGTCAGCTGATTAACAAGAAATAAATGTCTGTACAATAACCAGCTACGTATCTGTATCCATGTAGTAGCCAATGTTATCTCAATTTGTGATACGAAATAAAAAATATTGACTTCATGTCAGATACAAGCAACCAAAAACCCTGTATGTAAGCAGCATACTCATGAGACATATTGTATAATTAAAATACTGTTAATAGAGAGCAAAACACTAGTGTACTGAATGATCCATGGAGAAAATATTAATGTTAGTGCTCTAACGAACTTAGCAGCAACAAGTATAATAGACTGAATAGTAGCTATTCAGTCTGCTACAATGCCAGTAAATTTTAAATTGAATATTTCATAGTCAGTCAATTGAAAACAGGGCTTTAGGACAACAACATTATTTTCGTTCATTAAAAGGAAATAGAAGTGTAATTTAAAAGACACATCAAGGCTGTAAAAGACTGACAGTTGCCTCCAATTAATAGTAACGTCCTGTTAAGACCACACCCACTTCCAGTTTCTATGCAAAAATCAAATACAGACATACAGATACAGATAATGGCCTCGCTGCACACTCGTATTGTGCTGTAACTGATGTTGGTTTTACGCTGCCTGTTGTGTCTCACGACCTCAACTTACATAACATTAGAACATGACAAAACATAACTGCCCAATCATTTTCAAGAACATTTTTGTATTATTGCTCCTCTATTTTAATTTCACTGTGTGCTTTCAAACAACTGAAAAAAAGAGATAACTTTCATTCAGTGTCAACAACATTTTGTGTCCTAGACAGTGTGTCAACAGCATCCAATCATATCGAGAAGGTAGGAAAAGGCTGAACTCTTTAACAATAGAGATGCCTGCGGAGAATAGCATTGAATAATGCATCGCTATCCATATATTAAGAGGAAAGCAATTACTGTCGCTGTAGATCAAATGAACGATTGGTTCAGAGAGATGGGGAAAGTATACACATGGATTGCTCTTTGTGTTTTCAACGAGTCATTCCGCGTCTGATAGTATGGAAATGGTGGACTGAAAAGGAGAGATGAATCATGCTGTTGAAAAAAAAGGGGAAAAGATATAACACATTGTGTACTGCGCGAGTAAATAAAATTTGAGCAGACAATGTTAAAAGACAGACGGACTCCCACACTGTCCTTGCTGTCCTCTCAGAAAGGTTCCCGGCGCAAGCCTTTTACCTGTTGTTGTTTCATCTGTCACTCAAGCTAATAAAACCTACAAATCTGCCTTCTGCCTCGAGAACGCTTTTTATGTACCCTCAGATAATTGATAGGTTTGTTTTCATGGTACAGCTTGCCCTAAAGAAGAGGAAGAACCGGTGCACAGTGGCGCTCCTGTAGTTTTCTTTGCTATTTATTCTGAGTGTTGTAACAAAAATGTTTCCAACCAGATGACCTTCATCAGGGTTCACTTTAGTGCATAATTTCCTCAGCATCATCAAAATTTCAGTGCACTGACATTAAATTTGTAAATGGTATGATTTGCTCAAAATGTACATGTTTACTTGCTGTTAGAAGTCAGTGTACTTTGGGCAATTTAGTGTGACATGCCAATTTTCAATGAAATGGTTGTAAATAATCTCCATTTTGAATATGGAAAAGGTATTTAGCATCCCCTTTGAGAAAAGGTGTCGTGGTATGCAGTGTCCATTTTGATTACAAAGCTGATGTAAAATGGTAAGTGTGAAGGTGGGGAAAACAGACTGCGGTGTGAAAGCAACATCATTGACCTTTCTGAAAATAAAGCTAACTGTGGGAATAATGATGAACCAATTTGCATAGTTACTGCAAACAAACAGCAGCAATAAGAATCACACCTGCAGAGCTGACTCGAATCTAACCTCCTGTACATTAACCTCCATGACAAAAAGTTATTTTAATCGTGCCTCTATTGCAATTCGCTCTCCCATAGACACACAATAAATGCGCACGATGATGATTTAACAGCCGGCAGGCAGCGATTGTGAGCATGATTTGTTTGACGTTATCACTCTTATTAGTGAGATCACCGCTAAAGCCGTAGCCTCCATCGTTCCCGGGAATCCACTCTCAGCGAAACGTAAACAAAGATGATTACATTTTCAATTCGGCTCTGATCAACGGGGCCGCCGCCGCCTGTGAGGTTCAGGGAAATTCAAATTACGAAGGGCATGAATTCTACCAAGCCGCTCCTCGCACATGAAACCAGGGGTCTTCATTTGTGATCAACACTCCAGAGGACTTTGGGGGTTTTATCTTTGGTTTCATCTGGGATATATTGTACTTTCGATGTCCGGAGAACAGAGAAGCAGAGTAATTTAACAGTATGGATGAAAGCCGGATAGAGGGAGAATGGAAAAAAAGATGAAGGAAAAGAAAAATGCAAAGAGCCAGCACTAGAAAATCTTGGCCAAAGTACAGAGGGGGAACAAGCCTTGTTGAGATGCTTCAGCATGGTTAATTAACCTAATGAGAGACAGATGTACCACATGAAATTAATGCGGCTAGAATTCTTCTTCGCATGCTATGAGAGGTGGTGGCACTGGAAGTCTCTCGGCTCAAATTGCGCTGCCGAAGGCTCTCCGCTTTGCTTTTAATCCTGAGCGAAACTGACATGCTACCTGCCAAGCTGACAGCCTGAGCACAGACAGCATTTTAAACTCACAAGTTTGCATTGAAACACATTTTTTTAATACAGTTAAGTTCAGTTCCAGTGGAGTCTAGAGAGAGAAGGTAAAATGCGGCAGCAAATGAAATAATAAGAATAAAATTCACAGAGATTGAAGTTATTTCAGGCCCAATGAAATAACAGATTTATGAATGGGCGGGGTCGGTTACGCAGCTCAATCTTCCTATAGCTGATATGCAGAAGCAGCTCCCAGCTAACCATTTCTGATTCCCCGAACATTCCCAGAAACACAAGGAAGGTTAGGGAAAACTTTCCCATGAATTTTATTTTTGTAAAGATTCCTGGTGTCAGCTACAGCCACAAAACATTGGTACGTTTAGTTGTCTCAGTGGATTTTATATTCTTAAACAAATCTGTAATTTTAATTCATTCATTTCAAAATGTCTTATGAGTTTATTTTTATAGATCATAGACCAATATATAGATTTTATTGATAGAGGATGTTGCACCAGTTCATTTTTCAGGAACATTTTTTTGTTTATTTATTTGGAACGAACTTTACAGGAACCGCTCTGGGGAAAGCTATATTAATTTGCAACCAAATGGAAAGCTAACCAAAATCCTTGCAAGTGTTCCATGAACGTATTCATTTAATGTACCTTGGTTTGTGCCTGTCTCAAAAATATCTTCTGAGTCAAAGCTGCAGGTGTTCACAGGGGCTTTCAATCACACAGTTAATTTACTTCAGGATATTAGATAAAAGCTTGCATGGACACAACGCAAGTTATGAGACAGAATAATAATGTGACAAACTATTGTTTACAGTACAAAAAAGGACCCAAAAACAGCCAGCAGCACAGATTGAATTCTGAATATTTCTCTGTGTCCTTTTTGATCCTCAAATTAATGAATTCAGTGGCTAGACAGGAAGCTTTTGTATCCTCCTACACAAAAAAATGTTTAAAGCTGCACCTTTAAAACTTATAAACATTTATCAGTTCTGTTTCAATAATTACCTCCCGACATCTACCTACTCAGCGGTACAGTCAAAGCAGCATTCTGAATAATTAGAGTATTAAGAAATATTTCTAACGATTCCTTCAGTCATGTGAAATCCTGCTTAGTGTATTTACCTTCCTGTGAATGCAGGTTTGGAGAGGAAACCCTAGAGGTACATGGGAACCAAGATCATTACAAACAACACTAAAAACGATTTATCTCCATACCTCTGTAGTTATATGCTGTGAGGACATGAGGCTCACAGGGGCCATACACTAGAGACAGTACGCTGGGATCAGTATGGAGGAGTTCAATTATTTATCATGAAACAAAGTGGGAGAATGCATCCTACCCCATGATATATATCAGCATTTCCTTGGTGGCAACTTTTGTTTGGATGAAATGTACATCATATTTTAGGGCTGCGCTTGGAACGAGGCGGTGCACTCGGTCACAGATCATTAGATTCGCGGATCAGCTGAAGTAGGCATAACGAATGGGTCGAGTCCATCCAGTTGTTTTTTATGATCTGTGAATCCGTGCATAATTCCCTCCAGCCTGACCCCCCCCAAAGTGTGACCAAATTGTCATATGGCCGAGTAGAAGGCAAAATATGTTGAAAAATTGTGGAACAAAAGAAGATTTTAAGTCAGTGGTCTTATTAAGATGCTAACATAATTAGGAAATCATAAGATAATAAATGATGAACACTTTGTTGAAATGGTCTGAAATACTGCACGACTGTGCAATATTGTTCTGTAGTACACATACAACATGTAATATTTACATGTTTCAGTATGCACATACTGTGGATTCCGTTGTCAGATTCTGATTGACAGCACTGAGGGTTGACCTATGAGTTCCATGCTGTTCAGGTAACACAACAACACTGAAGTATTACGCTGATGTGTGTAGCTGTCAATGGAAAAATGGGAGTTGAGGTCTGGAAGATACACTCCTGAGCTGACTGCTTAACGAGAATGCATCAAAGCACTGAAATATCACATTCAGTCAGTCAGACTTTGTTCCATTAGCAGCGTTTCACAGCGCCTTGGAGTGACCCTTTAACCTTCGTCTGTTTCCGCAGAGTCCGTGATCAGATGGATCTGTGAATCTTTTCACCTCTGCTCCAGGCTCTGAGATCTCTCTGTGGTCTGTAATGACACTGAGCGCCCCTGAAAACCTAGAGAAGATACGGGCCGCTTATCGGAATGCCCGACCGACAGGGGCAGAGACCCCAGGTTTTTGCTTTGTAGAGCGAAGCGAGCGGTCAGCACTCTCGCTCTTCCTCCCTTCATCTCTTCCTCTGCCTCTCTCTCTTTCTGCTTATCTGGCTTTCTTTTCTCTTGCACAGTATTCTCTCTCCTTCTTGCCCTTCCAGTCTCCTACAGCACTCCTGTTCAAAATCAATTTCAGCTAAACCTTATTTGCATGACAAGTGAACTTTTATAACTGTTAACAGTCTAGACTAGGACCACAATTAGTAAAGCTTCACTGGAAGCACACACATACACACACACTGTTTTGATGGGTTCAAACTGAGGTACACTTAGGTACAATCTGTATAATGCTGATTATAGTAATTGTGGTTGCTGTGGGGCATCCGACAATAATGTTCTTTCCCAGTTGAAGATTTATTGAGCAGAGTTTGGGTTTCTTACATTCAGTGTGTGGTTCTATAAGAAGACAAAGAGATAAATTAAAGGCAGTGCACATTAGATTACATCACTAGGTTTAACAATTATACCGACTGAACGTACTTAATTTAAGGCATAACAGAATGCAGTTTGTCTGCGCGCTCATAATAATAAATGGATTACGCATAGCTTGGATATGTATTTAACAGTCTCACCGAAAGCCACAGCGAAAGCAGAGGTAAAACTAACATTCTACTGTCACGGTAGAACATAAACACAGATATCGCTAAACAGTGAACCTCAGTATTTGCCCAATAGAACAATTGTCACACACACACCCTGAAAACCTCAACTAGCACAATAAATAGCAGTCATACTTACTTTCACCCACACCTTTGCTCAGAATACCGCAGGAGGTAAAGAACTGTTCCTCACAGGGCCACAGAATCAGCCACATGCTGGAACCCAGCAGATAATTTTGGGATGAGATTCTCCCTGAAGGAACAGGTGCCAGCAAGGAGCAACCTGCAGCAGTGTAGCATTATTGTAGGGAATATGGGCTTGTACCTCACAAGATGCAGGTTTAATTATCAGGTCGGCCACTGCCAATGTAAATGTGAGTAAATTAGTTAACCTTTATTACTTCAGAAAATATCCAGCTGTATAGATGGACAGTGTGCAAAGACAAAGTGTTTGTGAAGACAGAGTCCATACATTATCCATCATTAACATTTACATTGGTTCACTCTACCACTCAGAGTGTATTGTGCTAGTATTAATGGTCCTTGCATTTGTATGCATTTTAACATATTCTACTAGTCTCTGTCTCTCTCTCTCATAATCAGTCCTTGCTTATTTGTAATCACGTAAACTGATTAGCTAATAAATCCCTTTATTTCCAATGCAAAGCAAACAACATGAGTTTTTAAACACTTCTAAACTATAAAAAGCCTAACAGACTTTTATATTTTCGAGCACATGTTTGATTTTGCCTTTCTAACATACTCAAGAGCTCTGTGGCGGCTGAGCCCCCTCAACTATGTGGTTTCATTCATAGCAATATGCCGTGCTATATTCAATATTTAACTCCTTGATGTGTTGAGAGTTGCCAGGTAACAAAGCTGAACAGTGGCCTTCTTTTTTTAAAAAAATGAAAAGAAAGATTTGCCAAAGAGTTTCGCAATTATTCCACTTTCAGGACACATTTTTTTTTCATGGAAAACTGGACAGATTGTATTTCTTAGAAACGGAAACTCATAAACACTGGAAATAAAACTGAAAGCAAACCAAGTCATTTACACACTATAAATAAATCCTAAGAGCATTAAAATGTGTTTAACATGTTAAACTGTGAACAATACTGCATTTACTATATGCTATAGATTATACTTCCTCTTTAAAAGCCTGTGGTGGCACTTCTTGGAAATGTTTAAAATGTATGATCATTTAATGTCCTCTTATATGTGTGTAACATAAGGACAAGCATTTGTGCAGAGCAGAGTTAAAAAAAAAGAAAGCTGGTGGAATGTTCTCCCCTTTTATATAATTACACAGACGAGTTGTAAATCCCTACTCTTAGCGCCTTCTCACCCAGGGCCTGGCTATGCGTAGCTCACAGGTTTTTGATGTGAGCCACTCAACCATCCAAGCAATAAAATTGTAGGCCATGCAAATCAATAATATTTCTGTATGTTAAAGTGGGACTGCCTGGTGTCACGCATTAAATGGAGTGTTTGTTAGGGTCATCAGACCGTGAGCTCGACTCCACATGCTCACTAGACTTACAGAGAAGCAGCGTGAGTGCCTTTCTGAAAGCACGGAAAGCGTGTGCCCCCACATGCAAGCGTACAAGTAGCAACGCTAACACAACACGCTTCTTACTAAGTGTCTACGGCAACGAAGCACTCAGCTTGTGAAAGTAACCAACATCCAGTTCTGCTTTGAGCCAAAGGAAATAAAACGGGTACGTACCGTAAATCTAAACATGCCCCTGAATTCCACCACTGCAGAGGCGGATTCAAGAGTCCCCATCACTGCACTGGGTTCCTTCTCTTGCTCCTGTTATTTTTTATTATCCATTATTTACAAGGCAGCAGAGAGCACAATGTTGATGCAAGAATAGCAAATAATTCATTACAAAGTAAGAGAAAGCTATTAAAACTAATCTCACAACTTTAAAAAGTAAAAATAGCAATCATAACAGTAGATGTGATTCTGAATTTGAAAAAAAACTTGTGAGCATTTCACTTAAGAACTTTTTATTTCGAGACAAAATGAACACAAACAAAGCACTGACAAAAGCCCATTTAATTAGAGTTTTAATGATATTAGTATCTTTAGTGTTTTTGAAACATTCATTAAAAGACTGATTTAAATATTCATTACTCACAACTATCTTTGAGCTTTGAGGGAAAGCACATTAAAGTACACACAGAAAATGAAAGTGTGCATGTTTGTAAGACAGAAAGAAATACACACACACACACACACACACACACACACACACACACACACACACACACACACACACACACACACACACACACAGGGTAAGTCAAAAAGTATTGATATTTGGGTTCCAGTTCAAAAATTCATAGATTTATTCCAAACTAAATGTGTTTAAATATGTCTCTGAGATCAGTGGATGGCTGCAGACAAATTATCTCATTAATATACTTGTCTTAGTCTTGTTAAGGTGCCTTCAAAAGAATACTTATTGCAAAAAAAAAAAACTATTTTGAGATCAGGGCTAATATCCAATTTTTTTGCAAAACTCAAATGGGGGTATTAGGCTGGCCCGTGTGGTCCAATCCAACTGACGAGCTACTGTAGCTCAAACTGCTGAAAAAGTTCATGCTGGTTCTGATAGAAACGTGTCAGAACACATAATACATTCCAGTTTGTTGTGTATGGGGCTGCGTAGCTGCAGACCAGTCAGGGTGCCCATGCTGACCCCTGTCCAATGCTGAAAGCGCCAAAAATGGGCACGTGAGCATCAGAACTGGACCACAGAGCAATTAAATAAGGTGGCCTGGTCTGATGAATCACGTTTTCTTTTACGTGGATAGCCAGGTGCGTGTGTGTCACTTACGTGGGGAACACATGGCACCAGGATGCACTATGGGAAGAAAGCAGAGGCAGAGGCAGTGTGAGGTTTTGGGAAACCTTGGGTCCTTCTATTCATGTGGATGTTACGTTGACACATACCACCTACCTAAGCATTGTTGCAGACCATGTACACCCTTTCATGCAAACGGTATTCCCTGATGGCAGTGGCCTCTTTCAGCAGGATCATGCGCCCTGCCATAAAGCAAAAATGGTTCAGGAATGGTTTGAGGAACACACCAACGATTTCAAGGTGTTGACTTGGCCTCCATATTCCCCAGATCTAAATCCAGTTGAGCAGCTGTGGGATGTGCTAGACAAGCCCAATCCGTGGAAGTCCCACCTAGCAACTTACAGGACCTACAGGATCTGCTGCTTACATTGTGGTGCCAGATACCACAGCACACCTTCAGAGGTCTAGTGGAGTCCATGCCTCCACGGGTTAGGACTGTTCTGGTGGCAAAAGGGGGACCTACACAATACTAGGTAGGTGGTAATAATGTGATGGCTGATCGGTATGTATATATACACAAATTATAAATAATAAAAATAAATTTATTACATGCCAATATCTGCCTCTATGACATAAATCCTTCTTTTTAAATTAAACATACAAACAAACTTTAAATAATGAAGTTCCCAAAAAGACTAACCACAGCACTAAAAGGGAAATACATGCCATTAAAAAAAGTTTTGTTTTACAAAACAAAAATACTGAAAAGTTTGGTTAAGCTGAATTTATTTGCCAGCAAGAATGAACGAGTGTTTAGGGTTCTGCTCGCGGCAGATGATACATTTCCAATATGCCAGAGAAGAGAATGACAAAAATAATATTATTTACCAGGATAAAAAAAAAACAGCTTAGACCTTGTGTGCTAAATTGTATGCTCCTAAACACTTAAAGTACCCACTGAAATGCAGCACAAAGGAATATTGTTACCTTTTGCTGATTAGCCTCCAGGAACGAGCTTTCATAGCCAGAATACTTGTGAAATTCCACAGATGCCACACAAACGCATGACTGTGAAGACTATTATTTCACTGTTAGTGATATAAAATGAAGACAGACCTTGACTCGGTACAGGAAATCAGAACCGAAACAGGGAAACATAGGCTGACCTTGGGCGAAGCATTTAACTGTTGCCTGAAGTGTTTTGTAAACAGAAATTGAAATAAACTAAAATAGAATGAAACTGAATCTCTCTTATACTGTGGCATAGCGCTGCCATTGAAAAAGTCATTCTAAGTACTGCAAATCATATAGGAGCTTATTCCCAGTTACAATTTGATTACCATTTGAATTTACTTGGGTAATAGTGGCTATTAAGAGGTGGCATTGGAGTGCTACCATTAGGTGAATGGATATCCACTGTTTTCAGACAGCAGCGCCAATGAGGCTAAGCGCTAGTCGGCTTGCTGTCCAAGTAGATAATGCATTCACCAAAAAAATCTTCTTGGGTGTCTACTACAATTGAACTCAATCTCAAGCACAGACATTGCCTTCATGTTCTGTTTATTTTTTTTCTATTCATCATAAGCTTTATATCAATTAAGGTTTAAAAAGAATTGGCTTACAGTTGTTTGTCTTTGTGACATTTCATTTGGCAACACTGTCAAAATGTAACACAGCTTGTGATCAAAGCTAAAATTTAGAGAGATAAAGAGAGGCTGAACACTGAAACAGCTGGTGTGATAGTTGTTCGATTCTACTGTTTTCATAATACAAAAATTAACAAAAATTGAGCATGTACAAAAATTCTCTAAAACGGCAGACATTGACGCGGAGTGAATGGTGGATTCTGAATCCGTTATCTGCTCTTGGAACACCTGCTGGTCCTTATCTCACACAACTCCAGGTTTAGGGCAATATTGTGCATTAAAGCAGTTGTCCTCTTGCAGAAAATCGCTTTAGACTGTCGATATTCCACTCATCCCATCATCTATTAAACATTCTGTTTGTGCTGGTCTGAACTTTATGGTGAAATATACCTTATTATTATTTCATGAGGCCAAATCGATTGTGCTGACCGGTCTATGTGTGTTGCATGTTAATTGCCTTCACTCTGTGCTTAGGAGTTGGAGGTGGGGGCGGGGGCGGAGACTCCCACCAACACCATTTCCTTGTTTTGAAAAAATATGTACAAATTCCTTCGTTTTCACAGTTTTTGCTGAAAACATTTCATGTTAATGTGACAGGCCCATTAACCTCTCGTAAACCCCAGACAAGTGCTTATGGGGCCGAGGAATGACGTAATGGTTCATGGCTCTATTAAAAAAAATAATCAATGAAAATCGGAACGGTACAGAGGATTGTTCTGTCAGAACTGATGGGGAGGGCGTGGTTCTTTAAGAGGCAGCCACAGGGATTATAAGAGTGGAACTTTCCGTGCAGGACAGAGGTGTGGGGGGGGGGGTTCTTACACTGTCCCCTGAAGGTCATAGTCTTTTTTTTTTTTTCGGCTGAGATGGGTCTCCCCGATAGATTTCATTCCTGGAGATTAGCGCTCTACTGCGCCTTTGGTAACTTACAAAGACTGATCATATCTCTCTCCGCTGGCACCGTCGGCCCTGCCGGCCCCTAAAAGTCCATTAAAAATCCATTTGGGTGTATAAGCGCATGTATGAGAAACTGAAATGGCAGCTCTGAAAGAGCACATCGCTTCCCGATGATCTTGCACAAAAGGTCGCGGGGAAACGAAAGTGGGCTCGGTCAGAGTGGTGTCTCCGGTAGTGGAGGGGCTGGGCATGTAACACAGACGGGAGCAATTCAGAACTGTCAAGGGGAGAGGGAGTGAGAGAGAGAGAGAGAGAGGCACAAAAACACAACACTTTCCCATGTACTGTTCTGCTTTATGTTTTTACATATTTTTTTGGTTTCACAGTATTAATGCATTTTTTTCCAATGCAAAGTATCAACATGGACAGCGACTACCACATAAACATGAGCCTACCCCCACATCAAAAAAAAATTGAATAATAATAAAAAAAACACATGTAGCATAAAATGAGAACGCCCATATAGAGAGCAAACAGCAAAGCCATGAATGAGGTAAACTACAACATGCACAACGTCAGACCCCCATTTTAAAATGGTCATTTGTGTTTGTGTAAAACCAATGGAAGTTAAAGGGTATCTATAATACCAGGGTTTACTATATCTTGAAAAGTGTTGTACTGTTCTTGCAGCCTTGAAAATGGCATTTAACTGAATGAAAATACTGAGCTGCATGTATGCTGTTGCTCCCTCCAGCATCTTTCTGAAGGGTTGTTGAGGGTAGCTGTTGGGTCATTGCACCTCATCTCACTTCTAAAAATATCCATGACAAGCACAGGGTTCTATACTATATCTCTTGCCTTATATATTGTTGTTGAAAGTACCCACATTTAATGGTTTTAAAAAATTGTAATTTGGTGTATTGTGCATATTGTGTGCTGGGCATATTATTGAATTATTGCTGTTGGTACTGTTTATAAGACACACGTATGTAAAAAATATTCTACAATAATAAAATGACCCAAACTGAACTGCACTAATTTGTATCTCCTTCATACTGAAGCTACAGTCTTACTTTTAACATATTATCTTTAAAGGGGCCATTTTGAGACACACTTCTCACCGCGTCATTTAATGTTTAGAGGGAGGGATATTTTCCGCTAGTTATTTCTCAAGAAGAGTGGATGGGCAGATTCTGGAATTTTGATAGGAAACCAGTCACATGACACTTCTGCTCGCAGCGATAAGGGTCATGGGTCTTTAAGAACTAGGAACAGTTTATGTACCCCCAAAAAAAAAAAAAAAAAAAAAGAAGAGGAAGATATTGAACAAAAAACCTATGCAGCTCATATGCAGCTGTGTAAACAGATAACGTATCTCCGAGTATCTGTGCAGACATACAACAGCAATGACATGGTGCAGAAAAAGGTCATGATGAGTTTTATTGGTCTGTTTTATTTCTAGAAAGAGGCGGGTTTTTGGGGCTTCAGAGTATGCATGGTGTAAATGTTTGTCAAGCTGACATTGCTAAGGTCCATATCTGGAATGGAGACATTGCTCCAGACATTGAGTCCTACCTACAAAAATCTCTGTACATCCAAATGCGTCACTGGAGATGTCTGCATATAGTTATGTCACTGCATAATGTCTAGAGGATTCTGTATTATACATACATATTACCTTTATTCTGAAGGTTAAAGCTAAATGTTATATTTGAAAGATTATTAAATATTAATAGATTGAGTGCAATACACAGAACCCTTGATTGATTGACTGAATGGCTGATTAATTGCCTGACTGATTGACCTTTCAAACAGATACCTGACTGACTGATTAATCAGGCTGCTATTCCATTTACCAATAAATCAGTCGTTTGACTGAATGATGGATGAAACTCACGGATGTTGACCATTTGCTTGCAGTGCATCATTTCAATATCCCCCGATTGTGATAGTTTATGAGTGCTTTTAAGACCTAGAGATGGTGCTAACTGTACTGTGGTCCTCCAGCCATAGAGGGCACCCCAGACTTTTACAGACCGAATGGCTCTATATTTTGTTCAACTAAAATTAATCTTGATCTTTTTTAATTTAGCCGAACATTCCAGGGATTTTCTAGAGACCAGAGAAAATTTGCCTGCACACCACTCCATCCCTCAATCACAAAACTATGACGTTCCTCCACCCATATGCTTTTCCTTCAGTGGCTAAAATGAGGATTCCCTGTTGCTAACAGATGAGGAGCTCTCCATTTGTGTCCACACATACTGAGCATTTCCCAAACAGGTGCATAGTTACAGTAACCAAGGCGAGGGTCACATTCCTCAGAACCTGCATAAAGAGCATAATCACCTTGCACTAATGAATATTAAGTGATTCAGTCTCATCTTCACTTGCAGCAATACACTTTATTATTATTGCTTTGGTACAAATATATTTGACTAACTTAATAAATGTAAGAAGAAAAAGCAATTATTTTTTGGAAGTAACTGTGAATAGATCTTTATGAATGGATTAATAGGATTTAATTTAATTCCAGAGAAGTATTGCTTCTGTAATTTTGAATTAGCACAGGATTAGTGCTGGGAGATATTTACCGCCTCACATGTGTTCTGTAGCATTAATTTAATCCCCTTTGTTACGATTGTTGGTTTCCCCATAGATTTCTAAAGGCCTTACAACAGCATTTTGCTTTAGCTCTTCAAACAGAATTCTTTGATGAACTTTTAAAAAAAGAAAGACAAAGTTAGGCTCCACGAAAATGGAGAAAGTCTTTTCCTGCTTGGTTTCCAGGTAAATGACCGGCTGCTTTAAAACTCATCATATTCACTTCACGTTCCATTTAAATTTTGAAAGAGGAAACCATTTTAAACAGCATCCTGGTGTTCTCCACAGTGCAATTAAACTTACATCTATGCTTTTATTAAACCAGAGCAACTCCCATAAGTTCTCTTATTCTCTCTCTCTCTCTCACACACACACACACACACACATTGTGCCCTCAGATTTACCAAATCATTTGTACAGTTACCACTTTTTATGTAATTTTCAAAAAACCTGGTTTTCAGTTTATAGTAATAATATCCTTTGTATTGCATCCACCTGAGCCTATGGGGGTTACCCCAGTTTTAGCCCTTTTTAGGCAATGACATTTACAATCACTTTCAAAAGCCGAATACTCCATCACTAATAGTCATAAAGCATGGAGTTTTCAGCACTGAAACAAAATGTTACATAACAAAAAAACCTACATTACATCATTACTTATGCACATTACATCTTGACATGTGAAGCCACAGTTATGACTTAAATGAAAAATAACTTAAAGTACATACATACAGTGAACACTTTTGTGCACACATTCACATCTGCAAGTACAGAACATTCCATTTTGCAATGTGTTTAGGCGTCTTTGTCAGCGGGAGGGCATGACACTGCATGTACAGAAAGCGTGTAGAAGTAAAATGTTTCCTTTGCATTAGATCTTAAAGTGCGGCTCAACATCTAGCTGAGACCCATTCTACCTTACTAAGCCCATAAAACATACACCCACCTGTCAGTGGCCTCGACAAAGGTCATGTTTACATGGACATTGTTAATTTAAAAATGCATGCAATACAGTTATATATACCAAGAGTATATGTTTGCATTAATTGTCCCTCACACTGGCTCAAATAAGCTCTTATGCACAGGAGCTGTCAATATCTGATCATGAACCCATGCTTGCAAGGGCACCTCTCACACAGGGAATAATTGTTCTGACAAAAAGGGGCTCAGAAATGTGTACACGGGAAGTGTACGGTGTAGCATACCCCACCGCTTGGGTCCTGCACTTGATTACACTATATAATTTATTGGCTTAGCAGACGCTGTTATCCAAGGGAAACACGTTCAACCTCCACGTTATCAGTTTATTCAGCTGGATATTTACTGAAGCAATTCAACATAAGAACCTTTTTGCTCAAGGGCTCAAGGGCACATTGACGGTGCCCCATGAGGAAATCGCAGCTGCAGTCTCGCCGTCGCGAGCGCGGCCATGAGGCACTGATAGGAAATGCTGAGTGAAAGGTAGCGGGGCACCCTGGACAGGTTTCCAGTCCATCAAAGGACCAGGCCCAGACAGACAATCGTACTTAATCTCTCTCCCTCTCTCACACACACAGACACACACACACACACACACACACATACTGAGCACAGAGAGAACATGTAAAGTCCTTGTAGGAAGACCCCCAGCCATGAAGGGAAGAAGGCCCGGGTCCATTTTGCTGTGTGGCCGCCATTGCTGCTAGCTAGACTTGCCTTGTCGTCCTATTATATGCTTACATCTCTCCCTCTTTAATCATGTACTCTGTGTATGTGTCCTGAACGTTTGAAGTGAAGCCAGTGTAAAAAAAAACTCCATTTTGTGTGGACAATAAAGTTATTCAATTCTGTACTGATCTCCTTCTGTCTTCTTTTGATGGGATCACACTAAATTCAAGATCCTGGTTATAATTACTGTTTTGCATTGCCCAAGGCAACATTTCAGAATGTTCAAAAAAGGATCACCTCCCACATTTTTAAAGAACACATTTTTCATTTCAAAAACACTTTTTCATAACAAGAAAATGGCAACTGCTACAGCACCACCACAGCGCATGCGATGTAAGGCATAACTCAGAATATTGTCAAACATTATTTTATGATATCTCTTGCTAATAGGAGTATTGGCAGAGGAAGTGATGAATGAAGTGGAAAAAAAACTAAATAATTCATCATTTTTTATTTTTTCCTCTCCTGAAATATGCCCTTTACGAAGGAGCAGGAGGATCTGAGCAGTGCATTCCTGGGCCCTGGTTTTATGTATCTCAGCTGGAGAGAGAGATAGGGATCCTGCTGTGTTTCGTGCAGCTTTTCAGAAAGGCACAGTGCTTTGATGAGCGGACCTCTCCACCCCCTCTCTTTGGTGCTGAGCTCCATTACGGTCTCTTTCTCTGCAGAAGCGTCCATCACGTACACCTTCACAGACCCCTGGCAAAACCGACACACAGCAGCTTTTGACAATCACTAGTGAAAAACCCACATCTGCTTCCAGTGTCTTCTTGTTGCATCTGCAGCATCACACTCAGTGGCCCTATACCTGGCTGTTTCATATCTGATGCAGAACCTGGGCTTTCTATTGGTAGGCTGTATCTGACCAATCAAGAGGAAGAACACACCATAGATTTGGACTCATTTTCATATACCTGAAAGGAAAGTTATAAATTATGTAGCTAATAAAGGCTTGGTTGATAGCAATAATACACTTTCTTGATGGAAATATTTAGAGTACCATCTGCTGTCGTCCTCATTGATAAGGTATCAGAAACACTCTTCGAAAAGCATTAACGTAAAAAGACATAGCTTTAACGTTAGAGGGACAAAATGCAGAAATAAAAAAACAACAAGCAAGCCTCTGTTCCACCTGGGATCGATCGCTACGCTCGATCACCATGGACACAAACATCTCCGTTATTAAGGGTCAAGAGGAAGCGTTGACTCAACACTGCACGACATCATGAGAGAGGCAAATAAGAATGAGATGATACATTTTTGAGCTCATGGCAGTCAAGCAAAGAAACAAAAAAAAACACTTAAAATATCATCAGGCATATACTCTGTTACCAGCCTGTATGCTGCAAGTCTTATGACGACAAAGGCTTTTTCAGAAATGCACCAGCACACGAGAAAGCAATTAAGCAAGAGTCTTTCCTAAAGTGTTTCATTCTTCAAGTCAGAACACTGTCTGGTTGTGTAGAACAAAAGAAAACTGTTTGACTAAAACCTCATGGCCGCTCGACATTTGAAAGAATAAAAGGAGACAGCAATATCTCGCAGTGACAGAAGATGCAGGCAGCTGCAGCTCAGGCAGCAGATTAAAATGAGAAATACATGTTTCCAACAGCTCAAAAAAAAGAGAAAGAGTTGACAAAGAGGACTCGTCAAAAAGATTGGTAGTCCCATCGCACAATGAGTGGGCATCTTGGATCTGGGAGTGATGATGTCACTTGGTGTCTGTCACCGTTGGAGGTGAGGTAGTCCCACGGGATGACTGTGAAAGGATGTGTGTTTTTGCAAATTTGTCTTAATTAGCCTTTGATGAGACGTATCCTGACGTTTATCGCTTTGCGTATTCATCGCCCAGGCCCCCATCCCACCCCACCCCTCCCCTCCCGCCACGTACGTTGAGGTTCTGCCAAACAAAATCACTTTGGAGCCAAGTACTGGGGACAGACTGTCATTTCACACACATGACAGGGAAAGATAAAAGGGAAGTCAACGGGAATGAATAGGTGATGAGTGTTTGGTGCAATTGTGCTGGAACAGAGCTCAAAAGGCATTTTCTCATTACCTGAGAGAAGCCATGGCGGGTTTATAATCCACCACTCAGATTGATTGAGGGCTTCCAAAAACAAGAAAAAAAAACACACACAATGCCTCCTTCATTTTGTTTGTCTTAATGTATGTATGGGTGAGATAATAGCCCGAAATGTCGCCGGCGTCAATCCGTAATGTCACTTTTCCAATGGGGCCCAAATCGATTTGGAACGTACAGACCTCTGTCTGAGCAATTCACGCGCCGGCTTTAACGACCTGTTCACTTTAATTAGCGTTTCACCGTTAAGTGGCCATTGCCATCGTTATGCAATTGTTGTGTGGGAAAAAAAAAGGGTGGCCTTTGGTCGAATCAGCTATTTTTCACGTTGTTCCCCCACCCTCGGCCTAATCATTTATGAATGGCCCCAAGACAGAGAAGAAACACAAAGTAAAGTGATTATTAACCGCACAAGTGCAAAATTGCAAAATAAATCACCATCATTAGATAAAAGAAAGAACAAATAAATCATTTAAAATGCCAGTTCTGATTAATGCGCATGCATTACTTGCCACGTCACCAGACATGGACCCTACTGTCCAGAGACTGATGAATGAGCCTCTAATTATCAATCAATAAGACAGCCGAATGTCAAAGACAATGAGCCCACCAGCTTCACCTCAGAAGCATCTCTCTTCTTTTTGGCGGAGTGCGATGAAGTGGCTTTGGCAAGGGCGGGACAGGGGAGAGGGGGCGCAGGGAGTTGGGGGTAATTGTGGAGATTATTTAACAGAGTACACACACATTCTAAATGCAGATGGTTAAAGAAAACGAGGGCATCTATCATTTTACAGATTCATAAAATGTGTCAAAACTCTACAGCGTGTTACCCGCGGGTGGTAAGAGTGACAGAGTTTTGGCCTCCTCCTCGGGGAGAATGGCGGTTGAAAGATGTGGACAGGGTCGTCCGACATTAATCTCCATGGAGCTGCTGTGACCTGGGCGCTATCGCCGTGCACCAGTCACCAGCTGTCTGATAGCAGTGGGAGTCAACGTCGAGTTCAGACGCATTCATTGTGAAGCAGGAAGCGAATACACAGAAGGCCTTTCTAATCACCCAGAGGGGTTCAATCAGCAAAGAGACCGACCGTAGGCTCACACCAGGGGCTATGCCAGTGTTTTCTCCTGGGGAGATGTTTTTTTAGTACAATCAAGTACCTTCATTGAAACTTAAACTAATTATTACCAGCAACAATAAAGGTAAAGTCATTGTCATCACTTGGTGATTTGATAGTTTCCACTTGATTACCTAAAATGCCTACCCAATCATGCAGTTTTGCTGTTCCAATATGCAATAGAAAAGAACATTTAATTGCTATAACTATGTAGTAACTGATCAATTACAACTGTCATTACAATTGTTATTATCCAGAAAGGTAGAAAAGTTTATGTTAATACATATCCTTTATAATCCAACTATGATACAGCACCATTCAATTTGTTCACTTAAAAAGTAAACAAGGGTCATGATAACCTTCAGGAGCCGGCTATTATTTTAGGTATTCAGGCAGTATCTCTTGTCCACAATAACTTGTAATAACCGAACAATTGTCACTCTAATGGTAATTGTAATCTGATAATATGCTTCAACAAGAAATGATTCATTTATTCTGATTTCAGCTGCACATAATGAGTGTAATAAACACACTGTAAAACATGTAATGAGCCATATAGTTTGACTTACCTTGGTAGCTGTCTACAGTCTATTAAAACAGTCTATTACTTTGTAATAACATTGTAGTGTTAACATTGGAATTCTCCACTATGGTAATAGCAGATACAATCCACATTATCAGTCAATATCAAGGATGCTATCTTTCATGCCACTGGTTATTACAGTTATCAAGTTTTTACCATGTTATGTGAAAAGTGCAACCAAACCTTTTAAACAACCCCGTCAGCTTAATCTCTCAGTTTGCTTGAACTGGTTTCCCCTACAGGTGTAAATTACCATCTATCTTGCATAAACTGCTTCCAGAATTCCCCCTCCCCATTACCACCTTCATTAAGTTTCATAAAGTTTTCCCTTCCTTTATTCCTGATGTTCAGATTAGGAGGAGTGGGGAGGGTCTACCGGTTTGTCACTGTGACCACCCTTAGACATCACGCTCAAGAGGAAATACATCAGCATAGGATTAACAACGTGAGCAACTTTACACATGCCTCTTCCTTATTAGGCTCATTTGTTATGTTCAATTTAAGACTTAACAAATGTCCGGCTGTTTATATATCTGTGAAAAAAACGTGTATCTGACAGCCATGACAGAGTGCGTAGCTAATGCTGTCTCTCAAGTGTCTCCCAAAATATCTCTCCTGGCCTCTTTTTGTTCCTTGAACAACACGACCCCTTTTTTCTTCTCCAAATATAGCAACACTGGTACCTCATATCTCCATTCACACTTGCACATCTATAGGTTTTTCGCACTAGGCAACAGTCAACAGTGCTACAGGGAATTTGGAGGACAGGCTTTTCTCATAGAAAGCAGTAGCTCTGGGTGCACAGCAGTTAGGAGTGAACAGCAGGTTCACACCCCAGAGCGCTATTGCCAAAAGAAGTAGAAATTACCATACAATACAAATGCTCAAATACATTGTGCTGAATTTTTGTTTTATGATAACCTATGTTTAAGTGTATCTATCTCTGTTGTCCATATTCAGAAAGTCAGCTCTTTATTGGTGAGAATGAGGATTGTTATTGTCTTGGTGTGTGGTGTACACAAATATATCCTGAGATCATGATTGTTTTTTGTATATATTTTTACACACATTGAGCATTACTTATATGTTATAGATTTTATTATTGATTTTTTTCCTATGTGTGCATGCCACAGCAATGAAACCAGAGAAATGATCCCGCACTCACACACCCAGCCTTCTCACACATATTCACACTGAAAGAGACACACACACACGCACAAACAGACATGTGCGACTAATGTTAACACACCATTTCAGGACCAGGTCGTTGAGCACTGACATTCAACGCCGGCTGCACGGATGGAAGGCGATGATTTTTGAAGGTCAGATTATCTCCATCTCGGTGCCTCGCCCACCCGCTGATCGGAGACGCAACCTGTTGCTGGTTTAATGCTTTGTACATTGTGCATGAACGCTGTGACATAAATATGCCCATTAGACCAAAGCACTTCTGCAAATAATATAACGTGTGGCTTGCCTGAGATGGCTCTTTGGGGATGTGTGGATTCTGAGCCGCGCACCGGGGCCCGGGGGGTGGTGGGTGGGGGTGGGCCTCAATTTCATCCTCCATCACATCACTTAGCCAGGGCCTGCCTCGGGTTTTCAACACATAATGGCCAGGGGTCAGGGTCAGGATTAGGGTCGAGACGCCAGCCCCAGCAATTGGCGGGCCATGGGTTTCACACAAAGAGAGCCAGTGCTTTTAAAAAATGTTTCATCCCCAAATTTAAGAGACGACAGCCCCACTTCAAATACCCTGAAATTGGCTGATTGGTTCACCCTTTCTCCTTCTAGCTCTACTTATCTGTCTCATTTTGCTCATTTAAAGTGACGGCCAATTGACTTGATGGTTTTCGCCATTTTGCTGTGACCTGTCCGTGCTATAGAGGTCAGGTGAAGGAGGAATGAAAGTTTACGATTTTATTTCAGTCTTCAGTTGCAGTCGCGCAGTGATGGACGAATGATGCATCGCAACACCAAGATAGGTGGAGTCACAGTTAGCTGTCGATGACTGGCTTGCTTCAACCAATCAAACAAATTTTCTCTCAATAATGAAACACAAATGACTGACTCAAATAAGTGAGTTACTGGCAACACATGAGAAATTCACCCATTTTACTGGTATGACAACTCATTCTACATGTCACTATACTTCATTTCTAGAACATTTAAGACTCCCTGTGTTACTCTGACATACTGTCCTGCACTAGGACCAAACTATATTAACATTTTAGGTGTTTAGCGTGGGCCCTTATCCAGGGATATTCACACAAAATACACTTTTATGCCAAATCATAAATATAGCCAGGTATCTTCCTAACAACCCAAGATACAGAGTTTTGCTGAAGGGCACAACAGTGGGACTGGGAATTAAACCCGTAAGCTCAATTGCAAGCAAAGCTCACCAACCGTTCCACTACTGTAAAGCATTACACCCTTAAATTATCTCTCACTTCCTTTGATGCTGGGAGGAGTTGGGGGAGGAGTAGAGAGGGCGGCGCATCCTGTTTGACCGCTGTCAGTTCCTGTTTCCTCCCTCAGGCTGGGGAGTCCAATCAGAAGCTGCCTCTCATACAGTCATGAACAGCTGAGTATGATCTGCAGTCAGCGCAGGAGTAGGCCCATCTCCTTAATGAGGCTCTTTATAAAGGCACAGCCTACCACGCCAGAAATGGAGCTTTGGTTTGTCACGGAGGACTTTTGTTTCGTGTGTTGGGTGTTTTCTTATCTGTTACACCCTCTCACTTTGTTTTTTATGTTTTTTTGTGTCGGCTTTTTCCTTCAGAGTTTGTTTTTTCTTTTCATGACTGAGACAGGGGATTATGATGTGCCAGTGGGTACTTTTTAATGTTCTTTTGTTGGTTTTTCCTGTTACTCATCACAGTGGCCACTCCCACTACTGTGTCACACCACTCCTGTGACAGCTCTCACAGTGTCTCTTTTCTCTATGACAGGGTAAAAAAACATCCTCACTCTTTCTAACTTTGGACAGGGAGCTTCATCTTCTTACTGTCAGTCTGGATTAGAATGTTATTTTGGAGAACAAGAAACACCAGTAACAAAAACGGAAAAAAAGCCAAATACATTTTACATTCACAGTGTGTAAGGCTTGTCTAAGTCCTATTTTTTTAAAGATATTTGATGTTAAAACCTGTGCCTCTTGCCCTATAGGTGTTCATTTTTGTGCAAGACTCAAATGATTGCATCATATCCATTTTGAAATGTCTATGAAAGTGTGTCAACAGATAATGTCAACAGATATTTATGATAGAGTGAAATCAGTAGCACTGTATTGGTCTTTGAAAATAAGACCTAAAAGCATTCTGCAAAATCATAACCATATTTAAAAATACATGCATTGCATAAACCATTACGTGTTCTGGATAAAGCTTTGACGCCAGCCTGGGAGAAAAATGCAATATCCATTCCCTCAGTCAACCATGACAAAGTAAGCATGTTGAACAGCTTCATTCAAGGGAATGAATGAAATATTTGGTACATATTCTGTAACTGGAAAAATTGTAAAAATGTAAATCTTGAGTTTGTATATGCAATATATATTTTTAAATATGCAGCCCACACACATACATACATACATGTATATTGAGGCTGTCCACTGGCCCATTGTAAATACACCTGACCAGCAATGGCAACGTTAAAAAAGGTATACATTTGCTTACTGAAGAATTTGATGATCCATTTCTTCTGCTACATAAACCTCTTTTTCCGTGTTTCTGTGCTGTCCTCTCAGCCTAAGGGTATCTTTCTTTGAAACCGCTCAATATAAGCCTGCACCGAACAATTTGTTGTGACAGGTGAGAATATAAACACCAAACTGACTATCAATTTGGTGTGAAATTGTCTAGCGTGCACAATTTATCCACTGTCTTGATTTCAGCTTCCATTTGTGAGAATGTCCCTCAGACACTACGGCATCTGTCTTAATCAGTGGTAGCGATTGGCCTACATCCTTGGCAGTGTGTGTGTCTGTGTCTGTGTGTGTGTGAGTATGTGTTACATTACATTACAGTCATTTAGCTTGACTTTAGTATGTGTGTGTGTGTATCTAAGTAGGAATATATTTGTATGTGTGTGTTTATTTCAGTGAGTGTGATTTTGATCTCTCAGCTGTCTGTGTGTGTTTAGATGTACCATTTGTGTCTGTGTGTGTTTGTGTGTGTTTCTCCAGACTCAGCAGTGTGTGATCCGGGCTTTATCTCCTCTCCAGACACACTCTCTAAGCCAACTGAAATCTAATTTACCCTCATGAGAACAGGAACTAAACAAATAAAAGGAGGTTGCAAAAAGGAGTTTATTATAACAAAACAATATGCAGTGATACAACTGCAGGGCTACATTTAAAGGCATTGTGGGTAAACACAAGCATGCTCTGGTAATTCAAAGACCTATGAAACTATATTGCGTAAGATTAAATACAATCACATGTGTCTCTGGGTAAATATAACCACAGTATGCATTTCTCTCAGGACAGAGACATTAAATGTCAGTTATTGCTTGCTGATTTTTTAGAATTTTCCTCATTTTTTCCTAGTTTTAAATGTTCTACATTTCATAAATTCCATAGTGAAAGTGGCAAAGACATGGAAACCTATTTTGGAATCTTTCAACTTTGTGGAGATTGAATCTCTGAGTTAATTCTGTAATTAAGCGCACTGTGAATGAGCTTGTTTAATGGACTCATCGCACAGATGCAGTTTGTAGCACATAGGAATTGGGAAGAAAACAAGGCTTGTAGCAAGCAGTTGCTCTCTGCAGAGCACCACACAGGCTGGCATCTCAATTAAACAGGCAGTCGTCTGGCAACCACAGCTGGGACAGGTGGACGGGCGGGGCACGAAGACTCACACACACACACACACACACACACACACTGACAAACATAAATCTGGTCTCATTTCCATTCACACAAAGACACACATACACCCAGAAATACTGACAAACACGAACCCACTCTTTCATTTACTCATCCAACCATGCTGACAAACACAAATTCAGTCTCTCATTTACAGACACACACACACACACACAAAACTGAAAAACACAAATCCATTCTCATTTACACAAATACACACACTGACGAATGAAGCCACTCTGTCATTTACAAACAAACACAAATACAAACCCACTCTCAATTACACATATACACACACACATATATATATATACACACACACATACACACACACCTCAGGTGCTGCACTAGCTGTTATGTGCTCACACAAAAGAACTCATGCTGCTGCCCATGACTACACACACACACGCACATCTGTAGAGCATTCTATTTTCCCTGGCACTTTTAAACTGTGGATTAGATCTGATTTAAAGTGTGCTGATCCCTACCTCCCAGTTCCGCTGCTTTAGCCAGAGCAGACAGAATGCTATTTCCCCAAACCCAACTTCATAAAAACAGTGCTGGAGAGTGTGCAGTTATGTGCAATAACACAGAGCCTCTCTCTCTCTCTCTCTCTCTTTCTCTCTCTCTCTCTCTCTCTCTTCTTCACAGTCTCTTGAGCTGAGATTTTCATTATAGATTTTTTTGCTCTTGTTGTTGTTGTCTAATCTCTGTCGGATTACTTCTCCTTTGTGTTTTGAGGGTGGAGAATACGGATCGTACACAAGGCATTGGCCATCACCTTGAGCCTCAGGCCTTGCTTTTTTAGCCTTGAATATATGGCTACATATACTGACAGGAGACAAAATAATGGAAATGGTAAATGGATGTTTATTTACTCATACGGAATTGGGCCAGCCTTTTGTTCTAGAACTGCAGCAGTTCTATTTGGAATGGTGGCAGTGAAGGAGGATGGAACTCTTAAAGGTGTACAGATGTATAATCTGCTGATTGGGGAGACCATGGCACGGAAGGTGTTTGACTCCACCCAGGTGTTGTGACACCACTCTTGAACCAAATTAGCAGTGTGTGTGATCATTATCATGTTTGAATACAGGATTTTGGTTTTTTTGGGGGAGGGGGAGGATTTTTCCCCATTTTTCCACTCTAACAGCCTCACTGCTAAGTCCACTGCAGAACCCTGCCCCTGGTGGAAGATGCCATGACACATGATTCCTCTCATTTGCATAGAGGCCAGTCCTCACTTATTTCCCACACTACAGACATTCTCCCAAATACATACTATCTAATGTCACCAGAGGATGTCAAAGCCATCTTACATCCTCGTTTTGGTCATTGACAGGTGCCTGGCCTTATTAGATGTACCCGGTAGAGAGCAATGAGACTGAAAAATGAAGCCGTCTTACCTTCAATCATTCCCCAGTGAGGCTGAGCTAACTGTTGCCTGGCCGATGCACTCTGCCTACAGCTGGTACCGGTGCAGCTGGGACTCAGACATCCAGTGGCAGGGCTCACGTCTGCTTCACAAAAGAACATTATTCTGCAGGATCCACCCCAAGGCCTTTTAATATGGGAGAATCTTAATAATACTATTTTAGCTGGACAGAGTGCACTGGGCTATCAGGAAAGGGCTGTGGTTTCCTTGACTGTGATTTTGAATGTAGAGTAATTACAGAAACCAATGACTTCCAAAGAATGGTATTAGAAATCCACCAACATTTAGGAAAATCACTTGTGAGGTTTCTTTTGATTTCTAAAACCATAAACCTGTCCAGATGTAGGAAAAAGAATATAAGACACCTCATATTACTTAACTATAGTCCTTAGGACTGTTTAGTTTGTAGTCAATACCCCAGATTATGTATTGTTACACATTGGTATAGGTTACAAGTGTTGTATGGATAGCATACCTTTCACCACAGATATCTTATAAATAAAATAAAGAGTTGTGAAATTGTTTTTAAGACTGGGTTTAGATTAATTTCTGTGGAAACCCGACCTAACCTTCTTCATATCAGTACTATGTTGACCAACATACCTAAAATATGGAAAACCTCTGTTTGTCATCTTCAGATTCTGTTTGATCTTTCATGCTGGTTGTAAAATTATAACATTATATAACCACAACATTATATAATTACCAAATAGAAACATGCTGGCGATTAGTATTGACTGCAAAATGAAACTTGTCTGTAGGCTTCTTCAGAGTGTAAAATAAACATCGCGTTTGGCCTGAGGGCTAAACTGAATATAATATGCATGATACCCTAATGTCTGACTGAGCCTGGAGATCAACTTGTAAAATTACAGCAGTGTAGTCGACCTTGCTCGCTTTGGCGTGGCCCACCCCATGTCCTCCACTGTAAATTTAATGTAACTGCATATAAGAAAACTGCACATAGTGTCTGTTGCTACATGCTTGTCGTCCAAGAGCTAGCTGGCCAATTAAACTTGAAGTCAGGGCTGGTGGGGATAATTTTATTCAATTCTGGCTCTAAAATCGACCAACACTTTCAACGCAGCATTGTTTCTGTGTCCCTGTTTTGAAACCAGTACCTACCGTACATCATATTCATGGTGTATTTCACAGACACGTGTGGAATAGAATTCATTGTTACCCATCAGCCCCCCCGGCAGTGGAGCCTTAATGGCCTCCAGAATGCTCTGAATATGCAAGCCGAGGGGTCTGCATCCATTTCCAACCAGATGTCAGGAAATGTCTGTTTCCCTAGTGCCATCTTAGCCAAACATACCCCTGTGTATTCCCCTCCATTCTAAAGAAGCAATAAGATTAATTAGAGTAATTTGGAAGTGCATGTTAAATGCTTTTTGTTAGCAGTGGATTTGAACTGTCTTAAGGACACTAAAAAATCATTGATATCTCAAAAAGGTATTGCATTAAATATTACATTTCTGTTGGAGTGAGGGTTTTTAAAAAAACATTACGACATTTTCAGGATACTTCAATCCAGCCGAATACACAGTTCCCTGCAGATGGTTAGCTAGCTCAGTGCAATGAGGCGTTGAAGTTTCAGTGTCTGTACAAGAACTATTTTCCTCTTCCTTTTCAGCACGGGAAAGGAATCTGAGAAGTGAAAGTACCTGAATATTGTATTTCAGATCTGGTATAATTCATGTTTCAAAGAATACAAAGGCACCCGTTTAGCAGAAAATGAGGTTGTGCGTTTGGGACAGTCAGGAGCTATGAAACCAAAAAGTGCAGAGCTTCCATAAAGTATGTGTGATGTACTGATATGAACCAATCAGTTTGTTTCCGTATGGAGCACAATCTTTTGATTGGTTTACACAAGTCAGTTATTGACAGCTAATTGCTGTAACTCTGGTCAATATGGAATCCACAAACCTACTACTGTAGAAAAGGCTATTTCCATTAATACTGAGCCGGACAGGGTGAATTGAGGGTTCACATAAATAAAATGAAAATAAGATGGCTGCCATTCAAATCTCCACCCACACTTCAGTTAATGCCAGCGCACATGCGGTTGGCCTACGTCGGCATTTCTAACAGAAGAACTAGCAGAGATGTTTTGGCTCTGAATAGCCACATAAAATCTTGGGTAAATTATTTGATTTTAATTTTAATTTAGTACTAATTAACCATTGGTTTATTAACACAGATCATCTTTGAAGTTGGGTGGTGTTATGCCACAACTAAAGGCAGGCTGTTGCGGTTATGAGTATGATGAGTGAAGATAAATAGCCACACGATGGTGCATAAACCAAGGGAAGGGACTCTCAAACGCAAGACCTTAAAATGGGAGACTTTAAGGTCACTGGCAACACTGGGGATATTTAACAGAGCAGAGATATAGGTCAGCACACATATTTTTTTGACAAAATATGAAGAAAAATGATCCCAGTCTGAAAGGGAAGAGAGAGCCATGAGAGATGGTCACAGCTCTGCACATTGATCATTTAAAACTGCTCGTCCAGGGGAGAGAGGCTGCTTTTTAATGCGCAAATATCAGAGACACCAATCTGAGGGAGGCGTGCGTGGTGCCCGCAGCACACCATATGTTCCCTCTCAGCTTCTAGAAGCTTCTATTCATCAGCTACTGGCAGAAACCTGCCAATATCCATCAGGCTGTACCTGCTAGCAGGGAAAGTTCACACATTTCCCCTGCCATCAAAAAAACCTGTGGAGTTTCCGTCCATGTTTTTTTTTTTAATCCAATTTTAATTTTGGATATTTATGAGGTATTGCTCGTATACAGCAGTTCATATCTACCTGGTTGACAAATATTCTCCACACAGCTGCCATAATCCACAGAAGTGACATTAATTATGGATTGTGCAAAAAGGAGAACATAAAAGGTAGCTGCATTGGGGTGGCGGTTTAAAAGGGTGGGGGGCTGGGGGGTGTGATGGTGCTCCCAAAACTTGGGAGCAATTACAATTTATAGGTCTGTACAAATCCCAGGTTAACCTTGAAAACACTCTCATGTTCCACGATGTCGTTGGCTTAATTTCACTCAGAAGGGTCAATTAACTACCTGACAGTGTGCAGCTCACTGATGTATACCATGTTGGGGCCACACACTTGCTTGTTGTTGTTTTGAGTGGACTGGTGGTGGTGAGGTGGGTTTACATTCCTGGTGAGAGCAGTCATCTGTCATGGTCTGAAGAGCAATTACCAAGCAGCGTTTCACCCCTAAGGATTGTGGGATTGAATATCCCGGAGAGTCCTCTTGTCACCGTTGATGTGATGCGCTGCACGTCTCTGACCACATGCTCAGTGAGCGTGCTCCAACCATTGGCGCATCAACGGTATTACGGCTGGCCCCGGCAGTATGCATTGCCGATCTGGCATTCGGCTAGTCTGGTCTGATTACCCAGAGGGCTCCAGAGGAATACAACAACACAAGCAATCAAAACTGACAGAAATCCCTTTCCTCATTAGTTTCTTGACTATCTTGCCAATAAAATGGGTTATTGTTTCATAAGGAGGGCTTTATTAAACTTTGATGTAATCTGCGGTTTCAGGGCCAGCTCTCCTAAATAGTGCTGATCAACCCATGGTGATGAGGACAGAAATGATAACAACAGTTCCTAAAATACTGATCAAACATCTTTTCAGTAAAGCGTACTCTAATAGTTAAACCCTAACCTTTACTTGACACAGCAATGAAAGAGGACACACAGGTAGGTGATCTAGTGATCATTTGTGAATCCCAGACTAATCACATCTTTTCCCTGGAGGGCCACTCTAATTGCAGAGCGAAATAACGGCTGAAAAAGGTCTGTCAGCCGAACCCCTTCATCACCACCCCCCGGAGCATGAGGGAGCTGGTTAATAGCCCCGATGATGTTACTGTACGGGGGTTGTGTTTTATGAGTATAAGCCGAGAATGGGAAATTGGGTAATTATTGACATTCGCGCAGACGCAGAGTTTGAGGTTACGGCGAACATTATCCTCTGTAATTCGGGTAAGATGAAGCTCCTTTTCTTTTATTTCCGAGATGGCGATGAGTCCAGCCTTTAAGTACTTCTGAACAATCACCCTGTTTCAATCGAAATGGAGGGCGGGGAGTCTCCAAAGATAAATTACTTTTTTTTTCCCTTTCCTTACAATCTTAATAAAATAGATGCACTTCAATTTCCGTCTTCTTACAACCTCCCTAAAGTTCACTGAATTAATCTAAGCTTACCGCTCTCCCCCCTCTCTCCGTCTCTTTGATTCATCTGTTAATACAGAGAGAGTAAAGGTTTCAGATGATAATCCCTAAAAGCAGGTAAAAGCTACGGCTATGATGAAGTGAGCTAAAAGCACCCATGCAGTAGCATGTCATGTAAACCTACCTTACATTCATACAACATAACGGATGGATAAACCATACATTTAATTCACTAGATCATCAATATGACCCTGTATAATAAAGTGCACACAAACACATACACACACGCACACATACAACCTCATGCTCTCACAACATAATGGATGGCAATCTTATTCACTGGATTATCATTCTGACCCTCTACCATACCAAGTTCACACACACACACACATGCACATGCACACGCTCATAATTTATGCAACAGGAGATTAGCACAGCGAGCACAAATATGAAATTTGGAAGCGGCAGTGTTTGTGAGGATGAAGCTATTGAATAGAGGGTAAGGAGGATAGAGTGTGTGGGTGAAAGCTGCCCTTAGGGACGGTAATAAGCAATACCCAACCGTGTTTTTATTGCCTTTTTCATTTTTACACAACGCAGCCATTTTAGATTTGGGAATCGAGGAGGCTTTTTTTTTCTCTCCCGAAGTAATTAAGTAGGCCAGTGTCTTGCTCATCTGACGACCTACTTCGAGTCAAATTAAACAACTTCAGGAGCCTGTAGCTCTGTTCCTGCCCTGGTTAATTTACCAGGTACAGCAATGCAAAAGAGATGGAAGTCTTCCTAGGAAAATCAAAGGCCTCAACCAACAACAGTCACAGATACAACTGGCAAGTCTTCACAAGCAACGAAGGACAAGAGAAAATAGCAAACATAATAAACAACTATAGTAAACTTGAGTGCATCACACAACTACATATAATGCTGTGTTGTTCATGCATACTTATGCATATATGCATTGTCTTAGGATCAAGATGAAGGAGCCGTTTCATTTTTATTCATTTTGAACGCCCCTGGCTATAAAATCTGCTGCCACCACTTAATCTTTCCTCTAAAAAGCATGTTCAAATGTGTAATCCAAAGTCATTTAAAAAAAAAAAAAATGAACGGTCATTTATAACCTTAATGTATCTATGCAACATTAATTTTGAGGTAGGGAGGATATTTTTGAAGGGTTCTGCATCAGCAATTGTTTCAAATCCAGTTTGAGCGACTTGTGTAATGACACACGGTATTGATGATACATATTAAAGCTTTATCTCGCTCCCCCCTTCCGAAACCGTAGCACACAACATCAGGAGCTGGCAATCCAGTCTATCTCACAAACCAGGGAGCAATATCTACAGGCTACTCAACCTCTGCAACCTTCCCATGAAAAACGTGGCATTTTGGTATCAAAAGGTATAAAGCGATGAGATCGCATCCCTAAGATTAAGTATGAAATGAACCATGGTGATATTGGTCGAAATACATCACAAAAGGATAAAGATTTTGGTGTGTCACAGAGATCAAGTCAAAGGACTGTCAAATCACCCGAAGAGGTTTATCTCTATGCACCCACACTCAGAGCGGACTGTCGTGTATCGTTTGTACACCACAATCGCAGTGGCGGTAGTTCGCCACAGGAATAGTTCTATATCCAAATACAAAATTGCCACATTGCTGCTGCAACCTTACTACCTTACATTATTGTTTTTTTGCTTCTGCATAGAATGTTCGATTACAACACAACGCTATACAAGTCTGTGAATTAATTTGAAAAGGTAATTAGTCCAATTTCACCAGACCTATTCCACAGCCACACATTACTGCAGTTAACCCTCTGTGTGGGTTAAGGGAATAATTCACACACTCTCAACCAATCGGAATAAATTATTCATCCAAGGTGTAGTATTATGTATAATAATGTCAGGGCAGTTTCTGTGTAATTCAGTAGGTGCTGCTTATTAGCACAGTGGTGGTTATTTATTTTACAGATCACACCATCTGTCTTTCACAAACAACCCACTCAACCTTTTGAGGTGGAGTTTTTGAAAAATACCTGCCTGTGCTTGTTTTACACATCTTACAGAAATGTCTGTGTGGTCGTTTTTTTTTATGGAGTGACACTTGATTCAGAACTAGATCATTTCGCACCGTGGGCACGACACACATTGCACAGCCGTTCTCCGCAGCCCCCTGTCAGTCACCGCAGAAACCCAGTCCTCAGCACCCCTGCTACACCACCTGAAGACCAGGTTGGAGGATGAGCATGGGACAGACATGTTGAAGGAATACTACAGCTGTGATTCCTGAGAACACAAACCTATGTCTATCATTTTACCTGAGCATCTGTGAATACTTACACCTCCTTAAATTTCTTCAACAATCCTTGCAGGACAATCCACCCATTTTCACAAGAGGATTGACATTATGTAAATAATAATAATCATAATAATAATAATAATAATAAAACCATTTTTACTTCTTTCATTTAGAGTGTTCAGCTTTACAGTGAAGAGCCAGAGGCTGAATCATTCTCAACTAAAGCACTACCCCTGGTGATGTGTGAAAGCCATTTTGGTCCAAAAATAATCAGGTCTTAACAAATGAAAGAGGCTGAGCCTCTGTTAAACACCTCATCTTATCTGAAAGGGAACATCTCCAACACCATATTGCTTGTTCAGGAGGGAAGACTGCCCCCTACTGGCCCAACACCCCCACTTTGCCAGCGCTGCCTGAGCTGCCCCCTGGTCAGGCATACACCCAAAGCTGGTTAACACTCTGAAAATGAAGCACCCACTTGCTGATGCTCCAGAAAATAATATGTAGGCCCTATGTCTTGGTCCATTCGAGAACCAACTCAATGGATCTAGTGAATAATAACCAAATAGTTGGGTTATGTCGGTTTCTCAGTTCCACTTGCTTTTTGCCGTAGGTAATCCCTACAGGCTAAAGAGTCCCCAGCGATCGTCACATGTTCTTATAGCAATGAGCTGTTAATCCCACACCTTTCCAGGCTACAGCGAAACGCAGCTTTCATCTGCGTGCTTAAGCATCCCAGTCAGCCATTTCTCAGAGCCTACCGTCAATCCCGTCTCCTCGAAAAGGAACCGGAGGCATTATGGAGCAATTACACCCACTCCCACACAAGCCAGAGTCACATTTATTTTAAGGATCCTAATTAGCGCAGAGCCCCAATTACTTTATATCCTCCTGCCCAAAGAGTGTCATCTTTAATGACAGACTTTTCTAGAAAAACGTGTTCCCGAGAAATATAAACATTACATTACAGCGTAAGCGTTATAGTCATGACTGTCAGTTTTACAATCGTGCCTAAATTAGAATGTGCTTAGATATTCTCACGTCAAACTTATTTTTGTGCCGTAACAATAGTAGTAAAAGTTTACTTGCTTTTAGGAAGCAGACTCAAAAATGTTGTATGATATATGAAAATTACTGTCACAAAGTATTCAGTGATGACTTAAAATTTTACATGTTTTGTACAGTTACGTATATACAATGTTATTTAATTGGTAATAAATTAAAAAGTCAAATCAAGGTATGACAGGTGTTATACCGTGACCATGTGTGCATTATGTAGATCATATGTTGTTCACTTCATACAGTACATATTCTAAAATATCGCTCTGTTTTCCAGCAACATTATATCACAGCAGTAAACCAGCAGTCCCGCCACTTTGTGCAGGTTATGGCAGATAATATATCATGCTTATAAAATAATTATGTAGGTTTCATATCATGTTGCTCAAAATTTGAGGTGTATATTAAATAAGGTTAATAAAAATGTCAGTTTTCTGCCACAATTGCATCAGAAGATCCAAATCGCCTTCCTAATGTGCAATGTTGAACATTTCAATTATTCCACCCTCTTCTCCTCAAAGAGCCCCTTCCCTCCAAAAATGTCCCCCGCTTTAGTCCCACACATTCTACATCCAAGTCTGATGCATGGTATCAGAGGTACAGAGGGAGAGAGCGCAAGTTGACTTCATGCCAATAAATTTATTTCTTCATCAGGGAACCTGACTTGACACCAGTAATTGAATGCACTGGCTGGCTGATAGAACCGGGGAAAGTGGGACGTTGGCATCCGCAGGCAATGATAATATATTTACTGCTGGGTTTTATAAATCGAATGATTCGTCTGAACTTGAAACTATTTCTTTTTTTTCTGCTTCCTCTCTGTTCCACTCCCCTTGTGTGATAGACACAACCATCTGGTGCCTAAACATGGCAGAAATGGAGAGAGAGAGAGAGAGAGAGAGAGAGGGGGGGAGAGAGCAGCAAATTGATTGGCCATAGGGCCTTGAAACAGTCAAGGTCTCCATTGGGCTACATATGGACTGCGAGCTCTTAGGCGTTCGGCGAATGAATGACTCCCGGACTCTAGCCTGTTCCTTCAAATAACGTGCTGTTGAATAACAAAAGTGTATTCACAATGTTAATTATGAAAGAGGCAAAAGTGAACATGTGAGTTAAAGGTGGAGGCCCTTCTTCAGCCTTACATTGAGAAGCAGTTTTAAAGTCTTTAATGCTGAACCGACACATATAATGTGAGCCAATGACATGCTCTGATACATTCCAGAGACTCAAAACATCCCAGACTCCAGCCAGAGAGGGATGGGGTGCTACTCAAATTACTTTCCAAAAACACTGCACAAGAATAGTCTCCATCCCTGCATAATAATGTAAAGGCACTGAAATGATATAAATATTGATGAAATGAAGTAAAGTGTTCCAACAAGCATTGTCATATGTCATCTATTCTGAAGTCACATGTAACTAGCGAGTTCAATGTTGTTAAATAAATTGACAGTTAACTGAATACAAATGGCTTATTAACATATATTTATGATATCACAATGCCATGTGTTTCTATACACGGCTTTGTTTGCAACTTCTCTGATTAATGGAAATGGGTTAATTTTTCAGCCCATATACATATTTGACCTGTATTGTGTAGATACAGTGATGAGAGGGTCATTAAACAGTGAAATAAATGAGTGATTAGAGCAGAACATGACTAATTACCAGCACATAATCATTGGCACCCTTGAGAATGATGAATAAGAATGACTGTGCAAAATAAGACAGAAAATGTGTTATATGTTATGGTCAAAAATGGGAATCCTATATTCTTTATTCTAATACAATTGTTATAGAATACGTATACAAGGTGTGGCTATTACATAACAAGACTGGGCTAATGTAAGTGGAATCACAGCATGCATGCATGAACCACTTTGTATACATTGACCAATGGGCAGGCATAAACAACCCTGAAAGTTTCAATCCACTTCTGTCTTCAGTTCGCTGTTACGCATTGCTTGAAATAGCCACACCTCTATGTGTGTGTACATATACACAAACACACACACTATCCAATGCATTTTTCTTTAAAATGTGTCAAGATTATGGGCACTGCTAAAGATTCTTTTTGAAGAAAAATCAAACAGTTAATTATGGGATAGAATTCTAGTGATATTACTCAAGATCAGTCTTGTGAAATTGGCCTTAAAGGAACTCAAAGTAGTCAAAAGAGACAAATGGTTGATGACATTCACAAGTCAGGCAAGTTATAACAAATAATGGGTCCAAAAATGCAAAAATAAAAAAACCTGATTAAATATACCACTTACCATGATTAGATGAAAAATGGTCAAAACCAGAAAAGTGATTAACTGGCCGGCAACAGGATGCAAATGTTTCTTGTCCCCATGCACAGTGAGAAATATGGTAAGGGAGTCAAAAGAATCCAAGAATCACATTTGGAGAGCTGTGGATTTTGGTTGCATGGGTAGTGAAGCCTCCAAAACCACAATTAAGATGTCACAGCCATGCCAATGAGCTATTAGGAAGGGTGTCCAGATAAAAGGCTTTGCTGAGGACACTAGGCACGTTTAGAAGTGTGGAGTGTGCCAAACCACATCGGCACTTAGATTGAAGCTGGGTTCTGTGGTCAGATGACACAAAATTTACATGTTTGACCATGCACACCATCTGTGAACATTGAATCAGAAGAAAGATGCACATAAACAAAACAAAACACTTTTACTAACACTGAAATAAGGCAATTGAGTAATTTCTGGTATAAATGGTGATATAGGGCAGTTTTGTCGTCACTGACCCATGGGCCCTGGATACAACGAATGGAATCATAAACTCGACTAAGTAGCGGGATATTTTGGTCAATAACTTGGTTGCCTCTGCCAGGAGGCTGAGACCTGGTCACAGGTGGACCTTCCAACACAATGAACTGGAATGCCAAAGGACATAAAGGTTATTGAGTGGTTCTACATGAAGAAGTGATTTCTCCCAGTGCATTTTCCAACCTATTTCTTATTATATAAGAAGATTCAGTGTCATTAGCAGTGCTGCGACACCAAATCCAGAAAACAGATACATTTGACCCTCAAAACCGGATTTCATTAATGTTATTTTTATTCTGACTGGGAAATAAATATACACTAAAACTGTGCCATGTTGAAAAATAATTGTAAATCACACACCATGATATAAATAATGATTGATATATTGAATGGTTGGTACAAAATACAAGTCTGCGTGCACAACATGAAGAAGAGTAGTGAAACTTTGGAAGTACTTTCTTTCAACTTCCTCACTAATCGTAACTCATTACTCATGCTGACAAAATGTCTTCATCTAACGCTTCTTCAAGCAAAATTGCATCTATGTGTATGAAACCGTCCTCTCAGTGTGTGCAGAGCGAATCGATCACTGTGTCAGGCAACCATGCCAATCACATTTGTATTCCCCGTCATCTGCAGATGGAAATGGAAGTGTAACGATAGCGTGCCAGACTAGATGCCCAGTAAAACTGATGCTGACCTCCTCCTCACACCCCTCCCTTGATACAGTTCAAAAAATAATAAATCTTCCGCCTCATTATTTCAAAGGTCCCTCTGGTGGATACTGCCAAGATCCAGCTTCCACTTCATTAGCAACATTTCCACAGCCGTGCTAATGCTGAAAAAGCTAACAAGTGCCATTGACCGTTGCTTTTCACAGCCGTGCTAATGCCAAAAAAAGCTAACAAGTTCTGTTGACCGTTGCTTTCCACAGCCGTGCTAATGCCAAAAAAGCTAACAAGTGCCATTGACCATTGCTTTCCACAGCCATGCTAATGCCGAAAAAGCTAACAAGTGCCATTGACCATTGCTTTTGCAGCTGTGCTAATGCCAAATAAGCTAACATATCCTATTGAGTGATGCATCCTATAAGTGTTGGGTCCTGGACCCATGTTAATGCTTAACTTGCTACTGCATACAAGTGTACTGTATGTTCCTTTCTCATAGCCACAGAAGTCCTGTTCTACATTGAATTCCAGTCCTGATCTATGTATATTTGTGTGGTTAAAATATTCATTTCTAATATTTTAACTTTATTATGAAATTTCTGTGTTCATGGTATTATTGAACCTCCTGCTCAGGGGAGAGTAATGTATGGAGGTATTAATATCTGTATAAATATGTTTGTTAAACTTCATTGGTGGCACATAAGTCTGTTTCTGTGTATGCAGTATGGAGTGCTGCGTAAAGCCTAAATACAGAAATCTGGAGAGGAATAACCCTGGCTTTTTTGGCTTAAACAGATCTGAGGAAAGCTGTGGTTGAAATATTCTATTGTAATGCAGTCATTATTTTTTCCTTTCCTCTTTTTGCTCTCGGTATTTTTTAAGGTAGCATAGCAATTTTGCATTGCGAGAGACACACACACTGCCAGACATATGTACACAGAAAAATAAAGTGCTTGTGATGATCATCTTTTTTTCAATCTTTGCCAGATTCAAAATTGTTTGAGACTTGAACGATTGGGTTGATTTACCACACTATAAAATCCTGTAGGTGTGATGCTTAGCTGTGACCCTTCTTACCTGTTGGATTGCCTCATATGACTGGCATAAGACATGGCATTCGTGCAGCGAAGGCTACAAAGCTAGGACCTCGGCACTACCAGTGATGCTGACTTCTCTGACAATGCCATCCAATGCGGACTTTGGTCTTTCATCTTTTCTGCTGCTCGACCTATCACAGCCAGAGCTTCTTCTGGCGGCTTTAATGGCGGGGCCAGGTGTCAACGAGGGACCACCTGAGCCGCGGTCTGAGGGGCTCCGCGTGCGGCGCTATTATCGTTCTCTAAGCCGGCGTTAATTACCTCCTTTTCCTCCCTCTTCATCTGTTACCGTGGCAGACCGTTTGTGAGAGGCCTCAGTCCGGCTTCCTCCTTTGAGTGCAGGATTGGAATTGTCCACGCGCTCTACCAATTGATGCACAAAAAAAAGCTCAAATTGCAGAGGTAATCCAGCACACAAGTGCCCTGTTTCCTCAGTGAATTGAGGGGTGGAATTTCATCGCTAATTCAGAGCACTTTTCGGGTCAAACGGGAGAGTGCGCATTTTTACTGGTAATTTATGGCTATTTTTCCTCTTTTTCTGTTTTCTGGCAGAAGAGGATTTAGAGAGACGTTCGGACTCAAAACTGCACTCCAAATGGACGATGACACCTCCTCAGTTTTAGCATGTGTCGGAAAGGGGCGCGCCTAATTTTCTTTCATAATCAATTCTCACTTTCGGGCTCTGAGATGAAGCAGCTGGACAAGTGTGTACTCGCGAGACACCTTGATGAATGAGGACAATCACAGCGATATGAGGACAAACAGGGAAGGTTTACTTACTATTCAGATTATTAGGGCAGCCTTGATCAGATTTATGATTGTAATTTTGTCAGGACACGCTTCTGTCGGACATTTACATACGGTTTACAGAAGCGTGAAGGCATTTGCATAATGTGATCTTAGAAAGATGTGCTGACAGAGGCAGGTTGCCGTTTGCTAAAGTTTGGGGAGGGGGGGGCGGTTGGTGAGGCTGTGCTTGCCAAAAAAGGGAGAACCTCAACGAGAGCATGGCACGAAAACCGACAAAAGCCACCAAAAAAACTCACGCATTCCATCTAGAACTGTGGCCTACCGTTACTGCAGACCTACAGACAAATCCACGCTTATGAAAATGCAAATGGGGAAGACAGTTACGAAATATATTGCTCAAGCCTTTCATTAAAAATGGAATAAAGAGGGGAGTCTCTGGAGGAGGGGGGGTGGGGGGATCCACAGATCCATGTGTTTTGTAGAAGGCATTCTGTTGTCCTCCATATTATGAGAGGTGTTAAGGGACTGAAGAGATGCTGACTTTATGGCATTGAATATTCAGCAGTCAGCAGCGCAACGGCAGGCTCCATCTGAAACACTCTTCGTCAGACCGGAGATAATTGCTGCCCCGCTCCTAGCCCTGTCAGACGCCCGACCCTCAAGGTCAACGAATAATTCAATCCCCACTTTCTGCATGTGCTGCTTTCATAATTAGTCACAGAGGAGTCTTTCAAAGGGCATCTTAGGGAAATACAACACCGCTCGCACCAGCCTCCTCCACACGGTCCTGCTGTCTCTCTTCGTGTCTTGTTTTTCGCTGTCTCTATCTATCTATCTTTCTCCCTCTCTCAGTAGAGTATGGTGAACTGGGGTTGTAGTTTGTGTGGCTGAGGAAAAGGATTCTGAACAAGAGAGAGAGAGAGAGAGAGAGGACGTGCTGTCTCCAAGTGAAAGGTAGCTAATATGTGTGTTTTGTAGATGTGTGCCTTTTTTTTTTTCTCTTGGATCAGAATTAATTAACCATTATATTTCATAAAAACAACATTAAATGTCAAAAGTTGTTCTTTCTCTCTCTCTCTCTCTCTCTAGATGAAATACTTTTTATTGGCATGGCAAGTTGAAGACATTGCATTGCCAAAGCACATAGGAGAAGCAGTACCATAATCAGCGACAAAACGATGACAATAATATTGAAATATCGGGTCAGGGGTATTAGTTTACAATCAAAATAAATGCATGAATTGCAACAGCAGTAGTCATAAAAAGAAGAACAATATAAACTAATCAATGAGGAATGAGTGATGCATGGAGTAACCCCTCTCATTGTCTCTTACAGCCATGGCGTTCTGCCACATACTGAGCTGGTAGTGGGATTGATAATATTTTACTGTCTGCCAGTTGTGATGGTGGTGGTGGGGTGGGGAGTGGCATTTCGGAATTTGTAAATTAGGTTTTTTCTAATTTTATCTAATCTAATTTTTGTGACTTTTTTGTATAATGTGTCACTGTGTCTACCACAGCATTGAGTTTGTCAGTGATCAGCAAGCCTTTTATCTGTGGCAGTAATGAGTATTTATAAGCTTTATTGATAAGAATATGCAAGCTTGTAGGAACTGTGTTGTGAATAGGAAATAAATGAGATCTAAAAGTCATGTGTTTCACTCTTTCACCCTCTCTGGACCCTCTCTCTCTCTATAATTCTCTGTCCCTCTCTTTCTCTCAACCTTACCTCCACCATCTCTGACTCAGTAGAAGACTTTCAGAGGGGAACTTGGAATTCTCCTGTTTTTGGGATGCACACTCATGTAATCTCTCAATAAGGGAAAGTTACCTTATCTCTCTTATCTCTCTCCCTCTCTCTTTTCTTTCAGTTCAGTTCATTTTACTTTATTGACAGGACAGCAACGGTCTGCCAAAGCAACATAATAAAACACAGAAACAACATAACAACAGTGCAAAGTTTGATCTAAAATGCTTACAATAATAAAATATACTGGAAGAAAAAAACATATACAAATTCACACATTATATATGTACACACACAGACGTGTGTAATATATGCATGTTTATTTTCCTTTAATTACAGAACGATTACCCTTTTCCTGTCCCTTGTAGTATGGCAGGTGGTGACATATTTGGCTGCTCTCTCTCTCTCTCTCTCTCTCTCTCTGCTCTGTGTCCCATGGATGCTCCATTAAGAGGCTGAGTGTGAAGTGGCCAGAACGCCTTCACCCAAAAACACACCTGCACACCTGACCCTGATGGGGCAGTGTCGACACTAAAACTCCCAGCCTGCAGCTCCCTGAGACGCGATATGTTTGATATTTGCGAACTCTGGATATCGATCTGCTTCAGTCAACTGGCCGAAATTTCACACGTTTAAGAATGGCCACAGGGTAATGAGTAGGACATAAACTTCCCGGCCCCGCAATTTCGATCATGATTAACGGTGTAGTTTCTACACCATCCTCTAATTATGACCTTCGGGATCCAGCTTGACCAGGGTGCATTCAAATTAAAGCCCTAATATGAAAAAAAACATTTATTCATCAAAGACTTTGAGTACTGAAACTTTATGTGAAAAAAGGTTGTGCAAAAAACCTTGAAGTTTCAGCGAAAAAATTTGAAATCCTCGGAAATATTTTCATTCCATTTTCAAGGCCTATTAATTACTATGCCATCAAACAAAATCAGAACATAACCTAAAAGTTGTTTATATCATAACAAAACTCCAAGGAAAGCTTACTTTTCGATTTCTCAAGTCATACAACTGTTTTACAATATATGTTACGACAGACGACAATTGGGAATTGGGGAAATTAGGGTGCTGGTTTCCTTGGAGCTGCGATGTTTGAAAAACAGAGAGTTGTTCACTGTTCAAAAATTGTGACATATATTGAAAATCTAGGATTCAGGTACATGCTGCTACACAAGAGGGCAACGCCACAAGGCAGTTAAGTGTTTTAAGACAATGACTGAAAATATGCTGTAGCATATGGTGCTGAATAGCATAAGTGCTACTGAGCGTATCCCAGATGACTCCCTCTACCCCGAAACTTGCATTCTTTGCTCTCAGTTGGCAGGACTGAACCTGGTGTTTACGGCAGTGCGAAGGGTGGGCAAACATTGCCGCGGGCAGGAAACAGAAACACAGAAACACTCTGGACTCCCAGGAAAGATGACACCGGCTGCTGGGTGTTATTTTAGCCCCTGGGCCAAAAGTGAGTTAAGAGGGGAATGAACTAAGAAATGGCATTTACTCACGAGGGGAAACTGGCTAGGCGGTAACACAAAAGAATGGTCTATGTTCCACGCTAACCTTGCACGCTAAGCTTACACATCACTGCTGGCAAAAGCGGTGCAGTCTAAAGTGATAAATCCTCCCACATATGGTGACCGAAATGTTCAAACCAGTAACTTAGGGATGGGAATGGCTGGCTTAAGGTGAGGGTGGAGGGTACATACATTCACTCTGAAAAACACTTCCTAGCCATTGTTGAATCTAACCATTGTCGAATTATTTCTGCTTGCCATGTCCCTGATCTGCCTATTGTTGCTATGCTAAATGCTGTTACCATACAGTAAGGAAAGTGTGCCTTGGAGCCTCATGACGTCTTGTTGTCTGGATTCCTAGATTAGCTCTTTATGCTCTTCACCACCATAAGACAGTTCCCTTTATAGATGAGAGGTTCAACCAGCCATTGTCAAACAGGTTTACTTTAGTTTGTAAGTTTATATATAATAAAAATGACAGTTTAACAGAAACATTTGTTGTGGGAGAGCTTAGGTGACTTTTGAGATGTAGGTGTGTTGTTAAGCAAAGGTGCCCACATAACCACAGAGCTTCTGCTTTAAATATAGAAATATGCTGTTTCCATTGTTCCCTGCCAGTGTTGCTGTGTATGGTATTGCTATGTGTGCTAAAGGTGCTATTTCTAGCTTCTGGTTGGCACAGATGGAGCTTCCAGTATTGATGCTAAATGGCTACTGTCTGTGTACCTAGCAGGGTCACTGTGACTGGGAAACGGGCCCACTGTCCATGGTTCTGACCGGCTGCTGGTCCCCATTGGTTGAATGGCTGTTCTTCGTGATTCTAAATGGCTGCTGTCCATGGTGCTGCCTCACTGCAGTTCTGGCTGCTTCACACTGTTGTTGATTTGTTCACTGTCAGTCTGGCTTAATGTACATGTTATTGATTTTCTCACTGTCAGTCTATCTTCCATACATGTTGCAAACTAGCAGATCTTCAGACTAATCATTACACTGCTGATTGATCAATGTCAGTCTGTCCACAGTATATGGTCTTGACTGGTTCATTGTCTGTCTGACTGCAGTATATGGTCTTGACTGGTTCATTGTCAGTCTGACAGCAGGATATGGTCTTGACTGTTTCACTGTTAGATTGACTGCAGTACATGTTTTTGATTGGTTCACTGGCAGACTGTCTGCTGTGCATTCTGCTGACTGAATGTTGTCTGCAGGGCACTTTCTTTGTTGTCAGAGAAACAGAGCGCTAACTGCCCCTTAGAGTGTCACAACATTCGAGCTTTAAAAAAATCATGTGCCTAACTGTTCAAAAAAGGCTTAAAATAAAGTCTCATGGTGCACATCAAGCATCCTCGCTCTCTCGGGAAGAGGGAATCTGGTGGTTTCCGAGGCAAATGAGAGAGACGTGACGCGCATTGAGGTGGGTGAGAATAGGCTCCCCACTGCTCCAGCCTGCACTTCAAAAGGATCCTGTCAGCATGTTTTAAACAGATGGCAAAAAACCTGCACTGCCAACGGAGGTGAGGTCACAGTGGGAACGAGGTGAGTCCCATTAGAGTAGACGTCACGCCTCAAGGGAAGGGAGGAGGAGCCGGTGGCAGAAAAGGGGTGTGTATACAGCAAGAGCGAGACCTGGGCCTGTATTCACAAAGCACCTCAGAGCAGGTACTTCTTTCTCTTCAAAAAGACAACCAGATATTTGGTGTCTGTAATGTAACAACAAAATATATGAACAGTAAAATACTCAGTGTTAAATCAACACTGATGGAGTGTATTTCACATTTGACTTTGACAGAGTACATTTGTTCTATTTGGGAGTCACATGATATCATTTAGAATTCAGTTAACACTGAACATTGTTGTGTTATTCAAAGACTAATGTTAATTGCCGTAGAAGGACACAGGGAAATGGCATCAGTTAGCAGTGCAAGTAAGGAATGAAACATTGGGCTCTTCTGGAAGGAATCAAGCCTATGAAAAACTGACCATGACAGTGAATAAGAGGGTCATGAATGAACAATTAAGATGGAATATAATATGGTTGTCGCAACAATGGGAACATAGTCGATGCACTAGTCACATACGTATGATGACATTTACTGCACAATGAGACAGACTTGCAAGCCAATCCTGATAAAAAGGACACAATTCCCCATGCTAATTATGAAAGAATCAGGTGATCAGTAGTAATGGAAAAACGAGGTTTCCTGAACCCCTGGTTGGACAGAGTTGTGTTTTGATTGGTCTATGGCACAGCGATGGTATCTCCACCTGTCTCCTCCCCCTCCCCATTGTTAATAGTCGCTAGGTGACAGGAAGAGGTGCCGCCGAAAAAAAAACCAGACGGCAAAATTTTGACAATCAGCTCCAGCCTGGGCCGCCCGCGCCCTCTCCAACCCCCCACATTGCTGAAATCAGCACACTCTGTTTCCCTCTGACAATCACAGGCATTGGGGAAATTGCCCAGCGGGGCAAAACAGCTGTTGAGGGAGGTGTGTGGGGCGGACTGACGCCGGAGCCAACCTGCGGGGATGGAAGATGATGAAACCCACTGCCGACTTTCCCTTTTCAAGGACAGCTCCCAGAGTGATTACATCTGAAAAACACAAAAGACCCCCACCATCAGAGAGTCACTGTAATTCTGCGTGTAAAACAAGCCCTTCCTGACAAAGGGGCCTTCTGCTTCTGCTCCTCTCTCTCTCTCCTTCCTTCTCTTCTCTCATCTTTTTCTATCTCCCACTTCCTCATCTACTCTCATCCTCTCTCTTTCTTTTCCCTTTCTATTTCCTCCCCGGTCTCTCCCATCACTTCCCTCTCTGTCCTCACACCTCTTGCACCTCCATCTCTTTCTCTTCTGTCTCTCCTCTCTCTTCTGTCTCTCCTCTATCTCTTTCTCTTCCATCTCTCCTCTCTCTTCTGTCTCTCCTTCTCTCCCTTCCCTCTCTCTCTCCTGTCTCTCCCTCTCTCCTGTCTCTCCTCTATCTCTTTCTCTCTCTCTTCTGTCTCTCCTTCTCTCCCCTCCTTCTCTCTCTTCTGTCTCTCCCTCTCTTCTGTCTCTCTCTCTCTTTACTCTCTCTCTGCTCTTGCATTGATGAGCGACGCTTTTAAACAAGAGGGGACCTGGGGGGGAAACGGAACCGTTCCTGATCCAGAGATGCACATGGAGGTAATCTCTCAGCGTGGGACCCATATTCTCCCCTGCTCTCTCTCTCTCTCTCTCTATGGAGACATAAATAGGGACTATAACACAGCACGCAAATCCACCCAGATAATCAGATCACAGCAAGTGTATGGTATCGCATATTTAGGGTTTTTTTTTTCTTTTGCATTTTTCCCTTTTACAGCACCTTTGATTTGCACAGGATAATCTTCACAGCTGCATGTTTTAATGCTTGAACCATGCTCTCTTCTCTTCTTGTATATGTTTTTATGGCGACCGACCAAAGACTTGAAACACACTGGCATTCCAACAGTGAAGGGTTCTGATGGCGATAATGGTGTGTGGTGCGTTTTCCTGGCACGATTCAGGTGTACTCACAAACTTAAATGGCAAGATTTGTGTCAGTCATCACTTAATGTATTTGAATGATTGTATGTACATGTCAGAATGACCCATAAATCCTTCCATTTATGGAGTCTGAATACTCACCCATTGGTTTTTAGGAGTATAATAAAGACCATCTATCTCTATATGTATTTTAAGGCTTTTGAATTTGACCCAATTTAAGCATGGAATGTTCCAGAATGAGGCCCAAGAAGGTTTTTAGGATTCTAGCAATAAAATGTGTGAGTTGATAGTGTTGAGTTGTAAGAGTGACATTGTAGTCCTCCAGCCAGATGCTAGTAGACTCTGCACTGTGGTGAATTCATGCTGTGCTGGCTAAACGTTGTGACCTAGTAGCTTATTCATTGACTTTAAATCCCATATTACCGCGTGTATTCATAGTGAATGTGAGCGTTTTTCTGTAGTGTATGGGAGTGTTTCAGTATTGAACTCAGAGCTTTTCAGTTGTGTATATGGGAGTACTCAAGTAGGGTGCAAGAGTACTTCAGTAGTGTGAGACTGGTTCAGTAGTGTCTGACAGCTGTATTTGACACTGTAGGCGTGGGTGTTCTAATAGTGTATGAGATTATTTCAGTAGTAAATAAGAAAGCATTTAATGTGTGTTTCAGAAGTAAATGTGAATGTACTGAATACCATATGAATGTATAATCAATTCATACACTATATGTGAGATGTATGTAGATTGTACATATGTGATACAGTCTAAATTACGGCCTAAACGTTCCCTCGTCGTATTTTGTGCATTGAATGTGCAGTTTATGTGAAGTGGTTTTATTCCATAATTTTGTATGCATAACAGTCAAATTGGGGACAGTTACCACCCAGATTAAGTTGTTAAACAGAAGCGACGGAGTCTTTGATAAAATCCAAGTGGATTGATGCATGGAGCGAAAACCCAAGGCTTGAAAAAATACACTTTTGTCGGTATGTACTTTGAACGATAAAAAAATTCCACATAAGAGTTTTCCCCAAGGTAAAGTGGGATACCAAAGCTAATCCAGATGGACAGACGTTTGTTTTGAGATTCAGTGTCATGGAGCTGTGCGGTCTGACTGTCTGTTCGTTCACAGATTAAAAAATGATCATGTTTAAACGCGGGGGTGGTTAGCCACATGCAGAGGAGAGACAGGGAGCTTTTAGGCGTAATGTGCTTCTGTACGTTTATTTATTTATGCCGGCTCCTTTATGGGTCTGTGAAGATACGGTCCTTCGGTTTTGGTTGCTTACAGTGTTCATCAGTTTCCATTTAGTCTGACATGTATCCTTTTACATATTTAAACTGTTTCCAGCACTCTTTCAACTAATCTTCAGTTTTGACAGTCTGGTCTGAGTTTTCATTCCTCTCTCCCTCTTTCTGAAAAAAGAAATTAACAAGTGTGTTCACATTTTTTGCATACACCATAAACGTGATAATCTGAAGTTTTCATGTCTTTTGTCAACAAATGCTGTGCTAACAGGCTTTTGGCCTTGACGGAAGACACAACCCACAGTTTAGCATAACTGTACATACATTTCTATATTTCTATAAGTGATGGTGCACCAATCTCAGTTATGTTTTCATTAAGCAGACACTCTGCTGATAACAAGTTGTCAGCATCACACATATTCATACTTTAACCCACAATATAATGCCGCTTGTGCAGTGAGGTTTCATTGAAACAATATTAGGAGGAGTTATGATATAGTGCCTATGACTCAGCGATTAGGGATAGTGGCATTGTCTTTAGAAACCATTTTTGATTGGTTCAAACAAATCAGTGATTGACAGAGTAGTGTAGCTCCTCCCTAATGAGCTAATGAGAGGTCATAGCATGCAAGCAGGGGATATCAAGAATGTAATAATATTGATAAGAAGCCTTTTTTAAGGCAGAACTAGGCTGACATTGTAGTAAAAATGGCTTGGAACCTAGTCATGTAGCTAAGAAGTTGCAGGTTAAATTCCCAGATGGGAATCTGCAATTGGCTCCAATAAATTTGTAGTGCGCATAAATGAGCATCTGCTAAATTCTCTAAATTTAATAGATTTGGGAGCTTTTTGTGTTGAACCGCAACATTTTTTAATTCAGAAGGCCCACCGCCATCTTCCTCTGATTGGTTAGCTGCCATTGAGTTTGTGTTGTTCTACAGCTACTGAGGAGCACAGCCACAGTCTGTGGGAAAGTTCTGTTTGTATGGAGCCGATAACTAAGTACAATTCAGCCTTGAAGAAATGGAAGAAAGGCTATTAATTACCACGGTAACACCATCCAAAATCCCATTCTGTTTCAACAGTAATAGCAAAACTGAAAAGACTTCAATGTTTCTTCTTGACTTAACTAAATAATATTCAAGGAAACACCATGGACATTAGACACCTGCATGTGAACACTTATCCTAACTTCCTGCAAATATCTTGAGAACATAAATTTTTTTGGATTTCTGTTTTCTGTTTTTTTGAACATGTCCACAGAGGACACACGTGTCACAGACTGAAATCTTCGCAGCATGTTTCTTCCTGCAGGTTAGAGCACCATTACCCAGGAGGTACCAAGGATTGATTTTTCTCATTTCTGCAACAGTGGGTCCACACACAAATAAAAGAGGATTAACGTACCTTTGGTTCTTTTTGGGATCGATATTTGTATTTATTTCAAAATACCAAAAAGAGAGGTGGTACAGACAAAAACAGCCCACACTGACTGATATTTATGCAGTACGCTCTGGAAAAAGTAACATAGTACAACGTAAAGAATGTAATAAATGGATAAGGCATGCTATTTCAAAATACAAACTGAGATATCAGAGCGCACCTCTATCCATGCCTACACAGTGGAAGGTCTCACTTTGTTAAGCTTTGCAGAATTAACGTACCTTTGGTTCTATGTCCACTTTTCATAGACTGTATCACCCAAAACTGTCTACTGATTTTCTAGATCACAATAGAATCTGAACATTGCCTCTAAGCAGCCATTTAGAAAATCACATTTACCAGATTTAATTGTGATTCAAAGGTTGTCCTTTTAACATTTGGAAACAACACTTTGGCAGGAAATGTACTCAGATTTCAATCTCATCATTGTACTCAAATTTCCCCGAAAGCAGGGCCTGATTGCTGCTGGAATGAAAGCATCCCCTCGTTTTTGCCCTCCTGAAAACATTTCCTTTCAGTCGGCGCAATAAATTGTGGCTTTCCGTCACACGGCTTTGCACTCAGGCTATTATCTGACTGCAGCTGATTCCATTATCCAGTCAGTTCTCTTTATCAAAGGACCATTCTTTCCAGCTCGATCCTGTGTAGGGGGCTAGCACCGCACCTCTCGTTTAATTCCAGTTCCTTCATAAAATTTGTCTTGCGCTGCCTGGTTGGATCGGATCGCTCGTCAGTGCTCTGAGTCTCAACCGCACACCCACAAAAAGCACGCGAATATGGATCAATGAGAAAAAAAAACTATCTGGGCCTCATACCATTTTATGAGATCCTCTATGGAGGTTCTTTCCCTTCTGAAGCTGTCACACACATTTTCTGCGTGGTACACTGTGTGACAGTGTTTGGCTGTGTATTCCTGAGGAGAACATTTTCTACTCCTGGCCGTCATTTTTGATGTGTTCGTTCTGCTTCTCTGCTTGAGTTGAGTGTAGTGCCCTCTTTGTGCCAATGCTCCTTACTTACGGAGCCTTTCGTTGGTAAGCAGTCATAAGTGCAACAGTGGACGTCCAGCTGTGTGAACATTCAGCAGCGGTACTCAGGGGTAGCCAGAATAAATACAATCGCATCACATCTACACGTGAAAGACAGTAATGTCATTAGCATTGGTAAATGATAATTCAATCGATGAAATGGTTGATTTGTAATAAAGGAAAGTGAATGGGCCAGGATTCAGTCAACATTTGTCTCTAACTTCAGTGAGAATTTGAATAAGAGCGATAAGCTCTTCTCTACAAGAACATTCTGGCAAGCTGATTTCCCTGAGCGCTGAACCCGCAAAACTGTGTAGGTGAAGATGAAAATGAACACTTACACTTAGCTGAGAGCCAAAGATAAAGACAAGTGTTGATTGAATCTTAGCCATGATTTCTGCATAGGCATAGAGCAGTATAATGATTCAGGATGCAAGTGCTGTAGGGCTGCATTGCAATTTGTGGGAAAAGGCCCTGCAGATTTACCCTTGAGCAAAGCACGCCACCTGAATTCCTTCAGTAAATATACAGGTGGTGTGTGGCAGCGTTACGGTGTCTGCTCCATTCTTAAAATGTGATGGTGACTCTAGGACTGGCTCATAACCCCTGGTAGAGGATGGATGGATGATGCAGCCATGCCCTGGGTGTTATCTTTCTCAGGATATGCAGGGAGATGTTGGGTTAGGCTAGCAACAGCAGGGAGTTTTGTCAGAGATATTAATGTCATCCTGACTGCGACTCGCAGCTTCCTGTTTCTGTTCGTCTGTATTCCCATGCTGCTGCGATTACCATGCAGATTAGTCCCTCTGTGACCCCCTTACAGCACCTGCGCTTCCTCCACCTGCAGCTATAATAATGATCAATTGTCACCACACACACACACACACACACACTCGTGTCACATACATCAGTACTGCAGGCATGTTTTCACACATACACTCACTTACATGGGCAGACAGGTATGAAAACCCGCATGCCTTTCTCTCTCTCTCTCTCTCTCTCACACACACACACACACACACAAGCATATATGCATACACATACACATTCATACATACACAAACCCACACACATCCACACATGCACACTCAAAACATATGCACAAATTCATATGCACACACTAACACACGCATACACACAGGCACATACACATACACCACATTTCCATTTCTGTTTTGACACCATATATTGACATTCATAGACCTTGGTCAATGGAGATTTAAATGGCGGCCTTTACGGCTGTCATTGTCACTTACCTGACAGCGACACCTTCTAACTGAATCTATCCATCACATCTGTCACCCACAAACAACGAAAAGGTAGGTATTCATCTCTCTTGCCTCCCCCTCTTCCGTGCCATTCTTAAAGGTCCTGTTCATTCACCAGAGAACTAAGAGATGAATATGCACTTATTCCTTTAAAAAGGTTACTTACACAGTTGGCATGGGAGGCTGTATTCGTGACCTCTCACCTTTCACCTTATCCAATCACAAGGGATAATGAAAAGCACTTGTAGGGTAATGTTTACCCCAAGTCAAGCTTTCCGTGTAAACGAGATCTAAAGCAGTCTTCGGTGATCGATGATGACACCTTGCCATATGTGCAGATGCTTTAAGATATAAAAATTGCCATAAAATATGAACGCTATCATAAAGAATTCAACAGGAAGTGCAGATGGATAGATGTGGAAAGAGAAGAGCAGGGGTGGTGGATCGATGTAGAGAGAGTAAGGCCTCGGTTGGATCCATACAAGAGCAGAGATAGAAAAAAGAAGAGATGGATATAGAGGTGTTTTGTAGTGTGCCGCATGAGGTTTGCTGGATGACACAGCTGGAGTGGCAGTGAGACACAGAGACCGTTCACTTCATGACAAACAAAAAAAAAAATGAAGAACCAAAATCAGAAAGGGCCAGTGTGCCCAAACGTCCAGTCAGAGGCGGTGAGAGCTCTCTATTCCATTTTCCAAGATGAGAGATAGGCTGTGCAGCCAGACTCTGTAACAAGGAAAAACACGATGGTTAATGCAACACCCAGATGAAATGTCCCTCTGCCTCTAAAGGGATTACATGTATTATATTGTATTTTATGTGTCCCGGTGTTTCCCGCAGAGCAGCAGCAGCTGTGTCATTCCCTTGCCTGCAGGTGAGGTGGTTTTGCCTTAATGCGCATCTGTAATTCCACAGAGTCGCTCTCCAGGGTCCTGGAGGTGGCACTGTCCATGGTCCTCAGCTGCCAGTGTAGTGGCCAGTTGTGGTGTGGTGTGGTGTGGTGTGGTGTGGTGTGGTGCTTAGTGGTAGGAAGAGACACTGAGGAGACACATTGTGGACCCTGTCACTTATAAACATGTACAATACATACCAACCAGATATCAACGAGTGTTCTCAACTGACCCTCAACTGATTTTCTTGTTTTTGTGTTTACAGTTATTCATGCGGATGTAAGGCGTGACTGATGCTTCTGCATCAGAAGCTTCTGGAACAACTTTCGAAGATTGCTGATGCATGCAGCAACTTAGAGTAATGATGGACAAGAAATTTAAAGTAGGATAGAATGGACTTTATGAATCCCAAAGATGAAATTAGTTTGTCTGCCACAGCACACAAAAGATAAGACAGGAAAGAAATATAAAGTTACGTGGAATAGTGTAGAGAATTAAGTTTATATACCTCCTTCCTCCGTGCTAAGGGAAATGTATTTTTCAGCAGCACAGATACACTGCCACAACATAAAAAACAAGTATTTAAATTTCAATCATAAAATACCAGAATTCAACCTAAACAGTAAATTACCGTCTCAACCCAGTTTGAAGCCTTTTGCTACTTACAGTCAGTCAGCACATTCTCTGACAAAGAGGCAGTTTATAAACAGAATGTTTACTAACACCTACTGCAAATGGCTGCACTGTGTGGTAGATGCTATTCTTACCAACGCCGCCTACCAGTGTATAGCTGTTCTGTTATCGCTTATTCTGCCTACCCTCATGTGCACAGTTGACACTGTGGTACCCGTAGTTCTGTAACAACCTGTATGCACATTAACTGTTCAAAATTCAGCATATAATTTTCAGTTAGACCCTATGAGTGTTGAAAAAATAGCTTTGTGATATTTTATAATAGCTCATCATAAGTGGTGAATTAGCTACCTAGAAAACCACAATAGACGACTGCTGTGAAAATGAGCAAACATTAACTGGCAGACATGAGGCCTATATCCGATCTGCAAGTCCCAGTTAAAATCAGAGACACTTTCTTGAAATACATGTTGATGTAAACCCTATCATATTATTCCTTCTACTAGGTTGGTGTTGAATTAAGCTGGTATATAAACTATAATGTCCATAGCCAATGCTTATTTACAATTATATGAATGCTTTAAGGAGTTTTCACAAGAGCAGCAGGGTAACAACCTCGCTAATATTGAGTAAAAAGCAGCTAAATGCAAATAGCATCAGACTGTTAATTGCACTTACTTCTAAAAGCATTGGCTTGCATTCGTCACTTTGTGCTAAAAACTTTGTCCTTTTATTTGCACTTATATTTTCATTTGCAATTATCTAATAACCGAGGACAGGAGAGAGCATACATGGTTTGAGAAGGAAGGGCTAGGTTTATATTTTAATTCTGATCATATTGTTTTCCTCCCTAGTTTTAGGATTAACCAAAATTACATTTCTTGTTGTTGCAAGAGACTACATAATAAATGCGTTTCTCTTTTTTCATTTTTTTTTACTATAGTAACAAGGATACAGCTAGATAGCACATCAGTTGAAAGGGATACACTTCTTGTAATACAGTACAGAAAATGTAATATTAAAATTTTCTTTCAAGGAGTATTATATACCACTCCATACCACCGGCCTACAGTATCACCTGGCATTGAAGGGCCTGTTTTGTAGAATTTATGTGCCCAGTTCTGTTTCGGAGGTGCAGAGTGAAAGATCCATCTTTTCACTTTTAATGCAATATTTATTTATGCATATTCTGGCCCAGATTTCCTAAAATGTGAGAGGTTTTTGCATCCTCAAAAGTGTGGATTTTTGCCAACAGCGCCTCATTCTTCATGAATATGTAATTACGGGCGTTCTGTCATAGAGGACGCAGAGACACGGAGGCATATCAATGCAAATCATAACCTAATGAGGCATTAAGAGATTTATCAAAATGTACAGCGAACACCTGAGGAGCGAGGTTCACTATGTTTAGAGCGCAGGTGTGCTCTTTGCATTGGGCGAGATGCTAGAGAAGAGGCGACTGCGAGCTGAGAGAATATTTTGTACCTGAATCTCTTTGTTTGAAGTATCTGAAAGAATTGATTAATTTTAGATGTGTTCGTGAAACTGTCTCTCTCTTGCTCATTCTGTCTGTGCTACTGTAGCTTAGCCTGTCGGGATTATCTCTGTCTGCAGTAAGCCTGGCATAAGCAATTCAGTTCAGAGTGATAAACCTGTTCGAATTCCCTATTGTAACTTACATTTTCTAAGGAATCGGTTTACCTCAGGGAAAACAGGCATAAGACGAAGCCTGGAAAACTGTAGAGCAAGTTTTAATTGGTAAATCAGAATGTCCTGGAAGGCAGAGTGCACATGTCTGTGTTTACTGTCTTCTTTGGCTTCAAAGTTCAGCAAGTTTATTCCTGTGTGATGTAATTACTTGGGTAGATTTTTACTTAAATTAGACCTGATTATAGATCAGCTATGAGTGGTTAATCCTTACCAGACAACAATGACCGAGTCAGTGACTACATTACATTAGAGGAGAGCGGCTCCCACATGGAAATGAGCCAGATGTGTTCAGGTAAGGCGGTCAGAAAGAGCAGGTGATATAATTCTTCATTATTGTTTTTTTTTACATTGTGGAAAATCATAATTATTTTTCTTATAATAATAAGAAAGGGAATTCATATCTTGCTACAACAAATGACAAATCTACATTAAAAAGTCCCAGAACAACAGAAGTCCAAATCTGAAGAGTTCCCAGAACAGGGTCCACCCTAATTTAAACACAGACTGCGTGTGAAGGTGCCAAATCTAACCGAAAAAAACACTGTCTGAGAACCCGCTCAAGATCCACAATGTCCCTGGTGAGGTGGTTCGACAAGAGCAAACGCTGTTCCCAGACTGTAAGGCAAAAACTGTCTTAAGTGCTCTTGTACTTTTGCAGTCTGGTTTCTGACCCTTCTCTGACACCAAAGACTGAAAGAACCTTCAGAATTAGTTGCATTTTTTCCTGCAGTGGAGAGTGGGTATATAATTAATAATTAAAGCCAGCCATATCAGATATGTTTCAGTACACTGATACTGGGGAATGTAAAACCTCAGCATGTTACAATGAAAATAACAGGTATATCATAAAATATGCTTTTGCCCAGTTGATGTTCATGCCATGTTAAATATAATGCTGTTAATTTGAATAAGACAATGGTGGTAGTGAGTATGCTCCAGTGGAATTATTGTCTTGGAAAAAAAAATCTCTGATTCTTGGGTCTATTTTGATTAGGTTTGGAGAGATCCTGTCTTCCCTAACCCCCCCCCCCTCCTCCCCCCCTCGGGGATGTCATAGATTGTGATAAAAATAATAATCCTTCTAGAATATTCCTTCCAAAATCCTTGGCTGGTAGCAGGCCAAGTTCCTACGGAGGAAGTTATTCATGAGTTCCATCCAAATGCCGCGAGCTCTCTGGCAGCCGCCCCCCTCTCATTTGTCTTAATTTTGAGCTTGACCGATGAGGACGTCTGGTTCCCCTGAGCAATCATTGGCAGCCCCCCCAGAGAAAAGACAGTCACAGCTCAAGTTGAGTTCCATCACTTAACAACATCTCCCCGTGTCGTGTCTAACAAATTCATTGCATTTTATCACAGATTTGTTTACTGTTTATTATCCCTCTTTTAAGTGTAGCGGAGTAAATTATGAATGTTTTCTCAATATTAATTTCCCCTTTGCTCTATGAAAATAGACATTAAGGCACATATCTCTTTAACAACTGTTGTCCGTGGTAGATTTTTTTTTTTTACAGCTTAAGGCCAGAAGTGATAAAGATCTGCTATAAACTAACGCAAAGGTACATGAATTGAATACCTCCCCAAATGAACAGCTACAATTTTTTAACTGTAACATTCTCAAAATCTTTTATTACAGCTACAGTAGTAGCTTCACAGAATGTTCAGGATGGTAGTATCAAGTGAAATGGAGGAGGTATCTCCCACCTAGTTCCCGTGTTCAGCGTTAGCACCACCATATAAAAAATGACAGAACAGAGGCATAAAACAGACTACGATAGTACATAATTAACATTATATGGTCACTTCCTCCATGCCAAGGGTTCCCAGTGACCCATGAAGGAGTCCTATGGGGCCTCAGCAGTTTGAAGAAATTAAAAATCCATTTCTGCAGCTTATTCCAAATTCACTTCTTAGTTTTTTTTATGTAGCCCAGTAGTTTCTCCAATATTTTTTTCTTAAAACATATAAAAGGTCTTGAATGTTTTTCTAAAACAGCTCTTATGTACATGCATAAATCATTTTGCCATGGACTAACGAAGTTATCCTTCAATGTTGTATACAGCTAATTAACTAACAGAGCCAGGGTAATTAGTAGAAACAAAACACCTTAAAGCACACCACCCCCTCTTGGGAGTTGCCCAGCCTTCTTTTAGGCAAATGTTGGGGTGAAAAAAAAATTAGTTTAGGAACTCCCACAGTAGGCTGTGACTAACTCTCTGATTTTGTGTTCCTCTCTCTCTTTCTGTGTGTGTGTCTGGGCACCTCTGCGAGGACAGAGCACAAATCCCGAAACCCGACAGAAAAGAGAGGACAAATCCACAAAGATAAATGGCCAGGCAGTCATATCGGACCTCTCTGCACCCTCAATACGGTGTGCACTATAATACTAAACGCACAGAGTGTACCTCCTGGGATTACGATTCGCATTCCTTAAACCCACCCACCATCAATTGACAGTCCGACTATTCACCCCTGGAAAGATAAATCACTCTACAACAAAGACAACGGGGTGCTGGGGGGTCATTATTCAGAGCAGTCACAAATAATGTGCACGTTTCATTCAATGGCGTACTGGATGCAAATAACATTTAATGAGAATGATTCCAGTGAGAATAGGAAGTGTTTGGTTATGCTACTTATGCAATGCGATTCAATGGAAAAGGGAGGAAAAATACTCTCTGTCTTAATGGCACCTGATACCGTTGGATTTGTCCTTTTCAGATGTACCGTTGCCTGCAGCGGTGTTGTATATTTTATGCTTTAGCATCGAAAAACCTGACAGATTTTCACATTTATCCCAATCAATACTTGACAAATCATGTATTCATTTTCATTTATTTACTCCAAAAAGTGCAATTTGATGTATTAGGCATTTCATTTAAAACTTCAGATAATATATGCCATATAGGCAAAAAATACAAGTGACATTTAAACTGGTCCCTAAACAGCGGGCTGCATTCCTCCAAAAAAACACAATCTATCACTGTCAAATTATTGAGGTAAATGATATTTCAATATGGTATATTACAATATCAAAAATGTCTTTTGTCATCTTGACTAGTCAGCATTGACGATTTATCATCTCGGAATCATGCAAAAAGCAATCTTAGTTGGACTAAAGTGAAAATCTGTGATTTATGTCCTTGCCATCTCACGACCAAACTTTGAAAACGGACACCTCCTCAGCTCTCCTCAAGTCACAATGGGATGGCTGACAGCCTTTCATACAATAATTCACAGGAAATCTGCCACTCTGAGAATGGCGGTCAGAATAGCAACGATTTGCAACACAACTCCCATAAAATGTACGACTTGAAATACCAGCGGGACGGATATATGAAGGTCTTTTACCCGAAATCAACAGACTGAAGGTAGCATCACGGTTCATGACGGTAGCGCACCTGTCGCTTTTCCATGCCTTCCACACCTTCCGTAGCAACTGGCAACCGACAGGGGGGGAGGTAATCTCCTGCAGTCTTCCACCATGAAAAAAACAGTAACAATTTCTCAAATAAGGAATCAATCTCTCACGCCCTTGCACGGTGAGAGCTGCATTAACCTCGGCTGAGGGTGGTAACCAGGGGAACGAATGGCGTTTTCTGAGCGTGCTCATGGATTTCCGTGTGGCCCGGGGAATAGGCGGCGGCGGGACTGTATTCGCCATTAGGGGGGGATAGCGCATCTGCTGCATCGACCCTGGGATGCTTTACTGCTCTAAGCGAGGCTCTGTTTCACATTACTCACCTTTCTCCGTCAGTAATGGGCAGCCCAGAAGAATGAAGATGCACTCATGAGGTATCGATTATGAGGAATCCACACCTTGAGCGAAATTAACGAGACATCGCGCAAAAATCAATACGATCATCTTCGCCCGGCAGGAACAGAGAGTCTCTCTCTTTCTCCCACCCTCTCTATCTATCTTTTGTCTAATTAACACCATTCTTTCTGGGCCTTTCGTCCAGTTCTGGATGAGTAAAAACTATTCATCAGTAATGCGAATGTTGTTGTTTTAAAAATAGGCCTTATTCTGAGTTTCATTGGTTTCACAGCAGAGAATGTAAAATAATACAGAAGAACAACTATGTATATCATCTACATGAGACTGAATGAGAGAAAATTGTGGTTTAATTAGACTTTTAATATGATTTATTAAGATGAAAACAACCCCTTTGTATCAGTTAAGAATGTAAGTGGAAATATTTTTTTCTCAAACATGTATTGCAAATATACCACTTCAAAACTATTTAATGAAGAATAGCAAACCTGAAAGGATACCACTGCATTTAACTAAATAAACAAATGAGTACAACATGGTAACAAATAAGCGCTTCAATTCAAACATCATGGGCACTATTTTCATAAGCAGGTGCAACGTACTACAACTGATTTAAAATGTGCCATGCCTGCAACAAAACGTGCAAAGTTATTTTCATCAACACTCTAACTGACATTAAAACGACTGCACCCGGTGCAGATTGCGCCATGTGAAGGACCTCCTGCTGTGAGTAGTGCCATGGAATGGACCTGCCCAATTTGATTTATCGCCTTGAACTTGTGACCGCGAAAATAGCTTTGCGCTTTTGCCCCTGCCATCGAATGTTGTGACAATCGGGCAATGACATTTCTCACTTTTGATGTATACTTTCAAAATAGGGCCCCATCTGTCATTAGCTTTGATTTGAAAATTAATGTTGACGACTTTTATGGCTTTATCGTTTCTACTACTTGAAACAAATTATGCAGTCAGCTCCAGTGTGAGCCTGCCCCAGGTACAGTAGGAGGTTACTGCACTTGTGCAAGAGGCTCCCCCATGTTGTGTGGTGACTAAGCATTGACTGCTTTTCACACTGCTGATGCGACACCAGTCACACAGCTTCCTATACCGTTGGAGGAGCACACATCGACAATGACGTTTTCAGTCAGGAACCTTCAGGCTGGCAGCCGGATTGGAGAGGTGATCAGTGAATGAGAAATGAGGCAGACAAATTTACTGACGACCCATCAGTTACCCGGCAAAGCAGAAGCACGTGTCGCTTTGCCCATGTGACCTGCTGGATGGCCATATTTGGTAACAGTAAAGCTGCATCATGATCCTGAACGTCCTCCATGACACCTTACGGCGCCGGTGCAATCTGAAAAGTCCAAAATTTAGGATACATTTTTGTCTCTTTGTTGAACTTGCCAAACAGTGGCTGTGTACAAAAGAACACACTTTTTCTTTGAATGCAAGTCAAAGTTGAGAGAAAAATGTTGACTCAACTCAGTCTCTGAGATTCTAGCATATTCAACAACCAACCTATCATTTTCCTGATTGGAAAGCCCCAGTACACAATTCACCGTCTACAGAGGTCCTCCTGCAATCAGCTGCAACTGTGGTTAAACAAACATCGGCCTCTCTAATGATTATCCTCCTTCTTGGTGCAAATTATGGAGGGTTCTACTTTTTTTACAGTTTTGAACATTTTCTGAAAGATTTTTTCCCCTGGAGGTCGACCCAAACTTCTGTGTTCTGAAGGCAGCTGCTGTACTGCTGATTGTGACCTGTAGGTGTCAGGATCATGCGTAAATGCTGGGACGTGTGAATTTGATCCAACAGAAAAAGAAAATACTGAGAAATCTAAAAACAAATCCAAAGTGAATTCAACATGGAGAGAGAATGAAAAATGACAACCTCAAAACCCAGTGCTGAGCAGTCAGACCCTGCATGGAAAAATGTATTGTCCCCTTCTGACATCACAGTCTTTGTTTTTAAGCTGCTGCATTCTTTAAACCTGTTTGGGATGTTGGATAGCCTTGAAATGCATTGGAAGGCTCATTTCTGAATTCGGAAGGAGGAATTCTGTATCCAAACATTTGTAACCTGTCAGAGACCAATGTTCCAAAGTGTACACCCACTTTATGCAGTGATTGGCTAGATGTGCTTTGGAGTGTAACATGAGAGCAACGTGTCACACAGTCCAGAATTCCGGTCCGTTCATTCTTCACACGACTTCCACTATCGCATTAAGAGTTTACCTTGAATAGCTCCAAAGAAAACCTTTCTTGCCCTTTGACCCACCTTTGTGTTTAGCTAGTTTGGAAAAGGTAAAAGCAACTTGGCTGAAGCTAATTGTCCAATGTGGTTGTACAATGTGTCATAGAAAGTAGTTCATTTGAAGCATGCGAAAGCTGATCTGAATTACGATCAGCTGCTGTAGCTGATCACTTCCCAGGCTCCTGTTGGGACCCCAGGTTGAGGGAGGGACCCAAAACTACTTACAGCGGAAGATTTGGTGGAGCAGCCATCTCTACTTTTCCTCCCTTCCCTCTCGGCCTCACTGCTTGCCGGTGGGAGTCTAGTGAGGTACTGTTAAAAAAAATTGAATTATATAAAAAATTATAAATCAGATGTCTAAAACATGGTCCTGAACGAACATGTTGGACGAATTTAACGCCTCACAAATGTAACGACTCATTAAAGTGGGACTGACTTTGTTCTGCACAGTAAATGTCCCTGCTGGTCCCCTCTGGTTATGAGTGATATTAAGTTTGAATTAGTTTGCCATTAATGGTAATTCCTCACTTGGGGATCACTGACAGATGTACCATTCATCAGTTTTTTTGTTTTTTTGTAACCGCCAAGCAGACAGATGTATCTTTTTGCTTTGGCTGTCATGGCAGGTAACTGTGAGCTGAAGTGGCATATTGTAATCACACAGTGGGAGGGCACAAACGAATGGAAATTCTGCAGTCCTCCATAGAAAACCAAAGCTCCATTTCTGGCGTGGTAGGCTGTGCCTTTATAAAGAGCCTCATTAAGGAGATGGGCCTACTCCTGCGCTGACTGCAGATCAGACTCAGCTGTTCATGACTGTATGAGAGGCAGCTTCTGATTGGACTCCCCAGCCTGAGGGAGGAAACAGGAACTGACAGCGGTCAAACAGGATGTGCCGCCCTCTCTACTCCTCCCCCAACTCCTCCCAGCATCAAAGGAAGTGAGATGGACACATCACATCAGCTGATCTCACCATTACACTGTTGAAATGAAGTGAGTGAAAGACAATACTGCCTCCAAAAGGTGCAACAGTACTAACATTACCTATTTTAAGCATGCATGTAAGCTTAATTCCTCACATGGAGCCTCACTCTTTTTTGGTTTAAAAGAAGTTGGAATCTAAGGTTATCTTCACTTGACATGTTTTTGATATGCAAATAAATAAAGAGAAATGCAGTATTTGTATTTTTGACAACTTTCACTTGGTAGATATTAAACCCAGATTTCACTTTCAGACATATATTGTCCTTGGATTCCTCCTATCACACCCTGAAATTTCCTGTGTCGAGATGACATGACTCCTATGGTATGAGCAATCAGTGGAGGTCAGACTTATTGTGTCACAGACATGCTGGGAACATGTACACTGTATATTTCCTCTGAAGCATTCTTGAGAAATCTCTGTGTGCTGGGTCTTTTTTTTCCAGTTACCCTATCTGCTGTCTTCCTGAAGGCCCTCACAAGTAATGTGATTGCTGTCGACTTGTGTGAGATGTGAGATGCATGAGTCGGCCTTGTTTAACCGAAGGCCCCTCCGAACACCTAACAGCCTGCGGCGTCTAGGAAACGTGGCTATTAAACACAGTGTGGCACTGCCACGGGTGTCTCCACCCACCCCCATAAGTGCACGTCGATCTATTCCGCGGGTGTATGGCGACCAGAATCGATCAACTGGTATCTCACCTGATATCTCCTGGAGACAATAACTGCACCCCCGCCCCCATCCATCAGCCCACTGTGGAGGTTTGTTAGGCGTCTCTCGAGCATGCATGGATGTTTCCCCGACTACATGACTCCTGTCGTCTATCAGCACAAAACCCTCTCTAAATGATGTTTCAGTCAGCTTCAGAATTTGAAGGATGAGATTTTTGTGTTTGAGGGAATGAGACTCTTCAGCAGGCGCATACCTTATTGCGAGTAAAAAGCCCAAGTGTGACATGATAGCAAATGAAACAGACCAACTGCATGAGATTCATGTTCAAGGCGAGAGACTTTGTAGTCTAGGTGTCATATGTGTTGTATAATCTGTGAGAAGCCAATTACCTGAGAGAGGACACCACTGTGCCCACCTCCCCCTTTGGAAAATCAAAGCTGAACCGTACACATGAGAATAGGACCTGGCAGGAGTCCAGGCTGGTAGCTGATTGGCTGACTGTGAGCATAGTACCTGAAACGTTAGCACCTGAAAGCGAAGCTTCCTGAAAAAGATGATTAATAGCACAAAGCAGTGCCTGACAGGGCACGTATGAGTCGGGGTTGCTTACATAAGGGGAGGACTTAAGATCGACGATGACAGATAATCGCGAAGGCAGACCGGCGACAGTGCCACGATATTTGCGTTTTCGCAGAAGAGGAAGGAAAAGACCCCCCTCCCCACCCCCATCCCTCGCCAGACATGTGCAGCCTCCCGCCTTTCCCCACCGATTCGTTCTGACAGCCAGGAGATGATCTCCTCTCAGTCTCCCACTGAACGCTTCTGCAGACACACTGACTGGATGCAGCAGTAACAAAATCTGCAGCAATTCATTCTCCAAGCTGACATTTACTCTCGGCGTACTTAAATCATCTGAGGCAAAGAGTCAAAGATCCTAATTAAAAGCAGAGCTCTCTAAATGACACACTATCTAAGCCGTCACGTCCGTGATGGAAAGTGATTATCCCTCATTTTTACACTCTTCGTGCACACAGGCAGCTATTCATTACCTAAAGTGCATGCCAGCTTGATTAGCCTTCTTAAAGCATCAACGTTGTCTTTCATGTGAACTGTGACACTGAATTTGGATTATAGTTCAGTATCTTTCTGAAAACTCTCCCATGCAGAGAGCCAACTATTGAATTGTGAGAAACTATTAAACTTGCAAGACACTGTGGCTTGGTAATAAGATGCGAATGCAGGTAAAACAAATATGAATTCCAACTGATAAATCCTTTGACAGACACAAGCTAGTAATATAAAGTTTTATGAATGTTGATTTATTTCAATAAACACGGCCCAAAAGGGTTCATTTTGAAGTCACAAATCATAATAACAATTTCCATGAATAAAGACTGTTCATGCATGTGTTTAAAAGTAAACATTTAAATTCTCTTCAAGCCATATAGCTTACATTTGTTCTGCTTGACAGCTGTGCAACAAAACTGGGCAAAAGCAAACTAAAAGAGTAATTCCAAGAATGTTAATGACCGCTTGCACTGCCGTTCCACCCATCTAAATTACAATTTAATAGGTCTAATGATTTCCTCCCTCTTCACCTCTCAACTGATGTGTTGCATATTCTGTGAAGCAACAAGTTAGCTTTGGAGCTTAACCCAAATGGGAGTTGCACACTAGTGGCTACTGTGTAATGCCCTCTCTCCTTATTGTACTGTGCTATTATACATCTGTAAATAAAGTTTTGGAATAACTTTTTCCATTGAATGTATAATAGTACTTTATGGAATTGGCAGAACCATATTAATACTTTAATTTCAAGGCATAACTGTTGTTTGTTTGTTTTCTTCATATCTCAGAGGGTCATTGCCAAGAATATTTGCAGAACTTAAACACAACTGCAATCACAAAAATCACAATTAAATTTGTTTGAGTCATATTCTCGGTCCCCAGGGCCGCTGAAAGCCACAGCTGGTAGACGGACAGACTTATTGAGGATTCTGTCCGAGCAGCTTACCACCCATACCACAGTATTTCTCCACAGACCTGAGCCGAAGGCCATCGGTGCATGTGTTCCTTGTATTTTGCTCTGATTAAGATGCCTTTTGATGTGAAATTAAAAGGATGGAATGGCTTTCATAAAGCAGGCCGTCTATAAATTTCCGAGCCTGGCCATGTCAAAGAGGGCTAGAGCTCTAATTAGGTTTTGCTGCTGTGTTTTTTTTTTTATTATTTTTTTGTGTGTGCGGTTTCCCCAAAGGTATTGCCTACACTCCTGAAATGATTAGCTGAAGTATCGCTGTAATTTGGAACTGGCTTTGCAAGCTGATGGCTTCAGAGCTTAAGCGTGTTGCTTTTTTAATTAGCATTTTTCAAACATCCTTTTTTTTTTTTTGCTCTCCATAGATTAAGCTTCATCAGATGAATTATTTAAACAGTATCACCCCCTCCCCCATCCCCCTTTAAAAGTCCTCATGGTAACCAAACATATGAGTCAATCTTAGTTATGCCTGTTTCTAAGGGACAGCTCTTCCCCAGGATAGCAGTAATAATATTGAAATGTAATAATTACAATGGATTTATGTTTAAATAAACACTTCTAATGATTTCTCTACATCTTGTCTGCTTGATGATAAAATATTCTATATCAGATGCTGATTCCTATCAGTTCTTGTTCCTAAACCTTTGAGATTATGGATATTTCTAGAACATAGCCTCTCCAGGATTCAACTTTTAGTTTTAAAATAATTGCTCACAGAATCTGTTGCTACATTAAGATCATCCAGGTTAGTTGATGTTTCTAAGCACAAGTCCAGTTAGTAAACCTGGGCTGTGCGAGTGGGTCTGCGGCTCATCTGTCTGAACACAGTAATGGAGAAATACCGTAATGACATATGTTACCATTTCACACTGAAGTGCCGAAGCCAGAATACATGTGACCTCACACAAACAACAAATAAAATGACAATTTACTTCTAGCTTTGCCTGAAGCACCTTGTAAAGGGGTTGTATAAATTATTTGTTAATCAAAATCACATGAAAGCAATAGCACTTATTGTTGGATTATTTAATAGAATATGTTCAGGGCAGTCAAAATATTGGCTAATAAAATAATAATAAAAAAGTGGAATCTGAAAACATTGGCTTCAACTCATCTTCCATGTCACCTTCAGCATAGCAGGGTTAATTTGCCAAACTGACAAGTTGACTCTTTGATCTTGCCAATTCTCTACTTGCCTGCCTGGAGACTGTTTCACTCCAAACGGTAGCCGGATGTACTGAAACAAGCCATGGTCTCCCAATGCAGCCTCTTCCTCCCACCCACACACAAACACACACCCCTACCCCCTGTGCCTGAGTAAATTTCAATATTTCTTCTTCTGCTAGGGTTGGATGAAGCTGCAAACTCTCTCTGGCAGGGTAAATCAGGGAAGCATTGTTCCAGCATTCTCCTAATCTTTTCTTCTTTCCTCCGCCAAAAAGCATTTGCCGTCGGAGTGCCAGTGTCAAAGAGAGGAGTTCATCCCTTCTCTGTTTCTTTTTCTATTTTCGTAGTATTGTTATTATTCTTATTATTACTTTTCTCTGTCATTTTTCTCCCCAAACCCATAGATCTGATTTATACATTGCAGCATTGGTCTTTGCAGCACATTGTGAAGCTATGAAGGGCAATAAAACCCAGGTTTACTCCCAGCATATCCGAAGCTTGGGGAGCATGCCTGATTCTCTGTACTCATGATGGTGCATAATCATTGTGGAGAGTGAAGCACACACACACACATACGCGGGAGGCACAGATACACAAATATCCTTAGGCATATGCCTCAAGATTAGGTCTTTCGCTGCAGGGCAATACAACCCGTCGTTTTGTCTTGATTGTTTGGCAGTCAGCCAGCCAGCTGCTTGTTTGCACATGCTCAGTTCTAACCCCCAAGTTTTAATTACGGTTTTCCCATATGATTTGGAGTTTCACCACTCTTGGCCTTCACATTTTCACAAACGTCTGTTTTAAAAAGGCCTACTCCACCTCCCCTGCCCCCTTACAAAGAGATCAGTTAGCCAGATATCTAATTAGGTGCACATTCCATATGTGGTTAGGTCTGGTATAAGAACAGAATACTACATTGAAATCTGAGTGATAAAGAATTGGTATTTTCTCATGCACCTGGTACATTCTCATGCAGCAAAATATAAATAATGGCAAATGAGATAAGTCTGCAAGTATATTTAGATACATTTGGAATTAAGCTTTTACCATATGAAGTGATCATTTTTGATTTTTAATATTTACAATAACTGTAAAATAGTTCAACAGATCAACAGTTTTAATTTCCAAAATGGAGCAGTAAACAGAGAAGCATTTCATACAGTTGATTCTTAGTACCACATTCACGTATTCAACAAAAAAAAGCACAGTATATGTTTAACACATAAGCTAGTACATCGATTTACATTTTTACAGTACTAAAAGTAAAGGGCCTTTTTCAGAATTTCAGCAATACTCAAAGACAAATTCAGATTCATTCAGAGCTAAAATTTTACATAACATCAAGCACTTCAGACTTGTTCGAACTTGTAGAATCAGTTGTTTCCCCCTCACATTGATTCTTACTTGCTCTTTTCATGTGAGGAAGTTGAGTTTTGCGAGGTTGACGACTGTGCGTATTGCAGCATTATGATTTTATCATGTCGTGCAACAGAGACGATTCCCCGTCTTTGCATCTTGCATTGAACATGGATCTATAGAGGGGAAACTGCAAAGGGGGAAATCCCACACCGCTCCGTCTAAAATGCATCTACGCTTCCTCTGCTATTTGAAGATCCTGATTTCAGCGGGGACTTAATTAAATGTGAAATAAAAGGTGACTCTTGCCATCAATTATTAATGTTACCGAGCCATTTAGGTACAAATGTTTCTCCAAGTGTAAATTTCTACCAGAAATAAAACTGTGCTACTGCCTTTTGGAATCATCAACATGGGATGCAAAGCCTTCCCATGATGCTTCATGATTTGGATATTCAACACACATGTCACTCACTTCATTTCAGTTTGTGATTTGACCCATTTGAAAGGCTCATTTAATTAAAATCACAAAAGAAACTCAACTTTATATTTCTAATATAGCAACAAAAGACAATCTTCCAACCATCTTAAATTAAATTTCCCCACCTGCCTGTTTAAAACTCTGAATAAAGGCACCTAGGTATTGTGAGCCTTTTGCTTTATTAATTCTCTTCTGTGGGAGGTTTGGGATTTCAATCAAATTAAAATGTGACCAACCTAGAAATATATCTTTTCGACTGCTCATTTCACTGCTAATACACACAAAGGCAAATAAAGGAATGGGTGTTATTACGCATGATGCACCTTTATCGCGTTTGCACAAGCTCCAAATTTATACTCATTACGTGCACAGCTAGCATTGAAATAGTCTTTTAAGCTGCTAGTTCCAAGCCATTTTTCAACTTTTCCTCTACTTAGAGAATGGAGGCTTAAGGAAATATATGTGTATATACTGTACATGGATGTGAATGACATACACAATGGTGTGTGCGTATAAAATCCCCACCTACACAAACAGTTACATTGCATTAAACAGTTCCCATTCCGCTACGGTAATCTTTTTTCATAGGAATGCATTAATGATACAATATTACCCAAATTCCTATTTTGGTAGTAATTAAATCTGCCCTGAAGCTTGCAAACAGCAAAGATCAATTTTTTTGATGGCATTACTATAACTATTAGTGACTCGACAGGCGCAAAATTTGATCTTTGCCTGTGATGAAATTGCTCATGGGAGACTCGCCCAATTTTGTGCAAATAAACTTAATGTTGTTTTGACCTGATATGCTTTTGATACCATTTCTGAAGCTTATTTTTGTGTTGTTGATATTTACTATAAACTAACAAACATAACCTCCACAGCTTCTGGATGACATCGTCATTTCCTTTGTGCGAATGCCTCTTCTGATTGATATGATTGGTTGGTGCTTTTCTGAGGTAAACCCTAATGCATGGATAAGTGTTCTTCTTCCCCCATATGTGAAATGATAGACATCCATATGAACTCCAGATATCTGTTCAAATGTGCCCAACCCTAAACTGCAAATACCAGGACATCTCTCTGTATCAGACCTTCTACCATGTGATGAAAACACAGTTTTTATCATGTTGTTTTCTCACCATTTTTTCCCATACGATTGTCAGAAACACCATGCAGACAGAGGTGAGCAGCCAGGTGAGACAGCATCATAATTATGATGCTTTCTATGCAGCAGGTGTGAGAATGTTCTCAGGGTGAGGCTAAGTGAGGCTCTGACCTCAGAGGGGCAAATCCAGCCATCTGGGGTTTTTATGTCCTGATGTGATGCTAAAAACACCAGCATATTTCCCTTTACAGGTTATATACAACATGCATTTACATATACACACACACACTCTTTCTCTCTCATTCACACACGCATACATACATACATACATACACATGTAAAGCCAGACATGCATGCTTATACATTCACCCACACACATCTCTCTCTCTTCTCTCTCTCTCACACACACACACACACACACACACACACACACAACACACACACACACACACACAAGCTAGGCATGCATGCTGATACAGTCACTCACATACACCCAAACACGCACACAGCAAAGTGTGCATATGAACACAAACGTACACACTATCCACATACAAACACATTAATAGATCCAAACTGAAAAGAGTTGGAAAATGTATTTATTATTATTTTTTATGTGTATTTAAGTGACTCATCAGGAATAAAGTTAACTCCAAAATAGCCAATCAAAGTTTTGTCCAATGAGATGCAAGGTTATAAGTCCAGCCTTGCCGACAGGCTGTTATTGAGAGGCAGAAATAAGCCTCTTACTATAAAAATTGCCAACGCATTGTGTTCAGGTTTGTAAGTTTTGCAGACAGAGTCTGCATATTCATTTGGATGAGGCCTTGAAACACATATTTGCATTTAGCGCCTTTCAAATATATTTAGGATATGGAGCATAAGAATACAACCGGATTCAAATTTGTCAGTCGATTCCATATTTCTTTTTCCAAATTGGTATTGCGCTGTATTGTGCAAACTTTTCTGCTGTGTCCATATACCCACACTTTGATTACTGAGGCCCAAAGGCAATGTGGAACTGGGGAACAAAGAGAAAATGCAAAATTATGCATTCATTGCAAAACTGAAAGCTGGGAATAAATTGGGACCCCAAGATTGTCACAGCACAAGCCTGATTGGACCATAAAATAGAGGGATAGGCTGTATTTATTTCACCAAGCATACCATCCCTGTAATGTAGACCATGTAAGACCAGGAAAGCTATTTAGAAAAATAAAATATAATACAAAAAGAAGATTTAAACTGTAGCCACAAAAGAAACTCATTTGAAAACTAATTACAAAAAAGGTCAAAAACACAAACTTCAAAAGATTGGTTTCTTTGTATAGATGTACACACTGGGCTCAGATAGTGATTTCCCAGCAGTGCGTTAGCGTTGCGGTGGCTAATGAACTCCCAAATGTGTAGGCCGGGGCACAGAACGGCTGCTTCAGAGGATCTGAGCATCGGTGGCAGCCAGAAAGAACCGCGCTAATTGAGATGAGCACCGGTGACTCAGACGCGGGCCCGTGTTTGACGTGGTTTGTGTTTTACCCAGTGACAGCTGCAAAAGAACAAACGCTGTGGTGTTTTTGGATGGGCTATTTTGTTTTTATCTGGCTAGACCACTTCTCCCATGTGCATGTTCTAAGCCCTACCTCTGCACGGCTTTCAGCGGGGAAGCGGTTTTCTTCGCCAGGAAGGGGATATTGCATAAATGCAGAGTGTTCCAAAGTCAATTTAAAATCGTTCCCCTGTTGTGAAGAGTTAAGCCCCCTGCCAACGTAAGAGGAATTAAAATTCACTTGAAAACAGTGTTGGTGTCTGCTGAAGATACTCAGGCTTAAGTGTAGTGTATGTTGTGGATATTTTCATAACAAGTTAGCACTGTTGGGGTCACATATAGTATAATTACGTCAAGTGTGTTCAATACTACAGTCAGATCAGCAGTCATTTTCAAACCTAATATGGTGAATGCTGTGGTTATGGCCAGACTAAAACTGGTAGGCTATACGGTAATATGCAAGCTAAGATCGGTCAATTTTGTGGTCATACCCTGACGGCAGTCTTCAGATGATTCGTCTGTGGAATAAAGCCAGTACAGATCAGCAGAGATGAAGGCAGTGTGGGTAAACCATGCTCGAGATGAATGTGCTAGCTGTGCAGCTGGAAAAAAGTTAGGCCCCCCGCTTAAGATTATATGCATGCCAGCACTTCAAGGTTTTTTTTTTGTTATTATTTTCTTAGGGTATAAGTACTGAACATTAAAGAGAAAATGTTTTAGTTGGTTTTACTGTTCCACCTTGAATTTGTTTCCAAAAAACTAATTTAAACAATCCAAATGTATAGGTCACACTCAGATTAACCTAAGGGAGCACAGACACAACCACATACAGTCACATCATTGGCCTTTTCCCCTGCATAAAAGCCCTCAATTTCTGGTGGGTGAACTCCTCCTTTCATTTCAGTCCAAGAGGTGTTTCAGTGGGCCAGACCACACCCCATTGAAGATGACTGACAGCTGCCAGTCAGTCCTCTGACTAGCGCCAAGTTAAAATCCCTCTCCTCCCTTGGGTAACTTTGATCTTCCATTCCTTCTCTTCTATCAAATCACTCGGCTATCCCTCATATACGGTTTGACAGGATGAGTGATTGGTCCTCAGTTGACCCACACAAAGGATGTAAAAACTCTGGAACTGTTATCTCTGTCAAAATTCCACACAGAGGGTTCCCAACTCTTTCTTCCACCGTCTTTATTGTCATCCGTTTGGTGCTGGAGGAAATCCCTGAATGTAAGCAGAGTGCATCTGTACTTGGCTGACAACTCGCACTTATCCTTCTGTATTGGCCGGTATAGACCGGATTTTGTATATCAGAAATATGTGACTTTGTGAATGTATTCATGTGAGGTTTGGGTGGCTCACCTCAGCTTCTGCCTCCTGCAGAGAAATGGGTGTCTTCACCATGTTTATTGCAGTTTATGAGCAGTTATTTTGGGAAATGATGTGCATTTTGAAACAAAGTGTATTTCCTTTCCCCCTTTTGTTGGGAAGTCTGATAAAGTGGCTGTTTTGTCTTTTTCTGTTTATTTATGTATTTACATTTTCCTCCACTTTTCCAGCCATTTACAGCAAAGCTGCTTAGCCTGTCTCAGAAGCTCTCTGATTCGCGTTGTGACAAGCCCCGCCTCTCTGACACACCGCAGGCACACACCCAGTTACACACTGCCCCTGAGTGGACGCTAGACAGCGATGAGACTAAACAAAAACTCTTTCCTTGGCAATGTTGTGCTAATTGTTTCATCACAAATGCAGAGCTCTTGTCATGGCCAGTAATGGTGCGGATGGGATTTGAAAACCCAGTTGCAGTGTCAATTACAACAAAACATTGCTGTATCACTGGAGAAGCAGGGTTTCACATCACTTCAAATGGGTGGTTCTACCCTATTAGTCCAGTGCATGGCAAAGCTGAACCAATCGCTGTGTTTTGCTGTGGAGAGCAATGCATTTTTATTGGTTCAAAGCTGATGATTGACAGTTTATTACAGGGTTCTTGAAATTTCACTGCCATCTGTATATATTACTAAATTACTGAGGTGAAAGTCTGACTGAATACTGTTTCTCTTATGGCATTGAGCCACTTCCCTTACTGGGTGCTCCATGCAAATAAATAAGAACAGTCTTGCACAGGCAAGACTCTCATGTACTGGCAAGAAAATTCTCTGGTGGCTCTTCTGCAAACAAAAAAAAAAAGTAGATAGGCTAACATTTCTGGGCTAAGACAATTCCCCCTCAGCACAACACAACAGCAGACCAACTGTTCTGACTTCTTCATTATCTCATTGCTATGAACCTCTCAACAGCTAAAATGCATCCATCTCTGTCTGTTTCTTTATTTTTAGAGTAAGTGCAAACTGTCATCCGTTTATGAAACAGAATTAGAACTATCCTTTAACAGCCAATGGGGTTGTGCCCATTTCTCCCTGCACAAACAAGTCCTAAGTAAATTTTGTCTCCTTGAAGGTTGTTTGCATATCTATTTTCTAACATGTGGCTCACAGAGAAGCAAGGCACATTTCTTTCCTTTTCCCGATCATTATCAATCACCAGTGCCGGAGGAATGAACCCACTCTGTATTGTATGCGTTCTCTCTTTCATTTCAGTCCTCTCCTCTCCTCTCCTTTGATATGCTAATTCCCCATTTAAGCGAGAAACAATACAGTAAATTGTTTATGACTTCCTCTGAAGTCCTCAGTATTTTTTTGTTTGTTTTACATGAGCAACGCTCTTGTATTTTTTACATTGGGCTTGTTCTTTATTGGCCTGTGAGGGAATACAGAGTCATAGAGGTCCTTTGATGTAAAAACTAATACCCTAAATGGTGTTTTGTCATCTTTGATAATGATTGTGTTTTATTATGTTGGGCCATTCTGCATTGCCCCCTCTTAGCGATGCTAAGCTTTTTAAATTAACAAGGATGACTATAAACTGTCCTAGTTTTGAAATGGAGGTGATTCTATCAGTCGTGAATAGAGCAAAGGCTTTCGTCTACCAGAGAAGGCATTACTGCCTGGGAACTCTGGAGATTTTCTGTTAAGAAAAGTTGAGCTTTGTCATTTAAATTGAAGTCACAAAATAATCTCTCTTGAGAGCCAGAACTGAGAGAAAAAAAATGAAAAGGGAAGAAAGGGGAAAAACTATGAATATATAATTTACGCTCCAAAAACAATCCAAAATGACTTTCAATAAAATATTAGTGTCGGAAGAATACTTTGCATGCGGATATTTAACTAAAGCAGAAAAGCTGCCCCTTTGAATGGAATTTTGATTGTGCGTACTAATGATGAATTGTGATTTTAGCTGTATTAGATGTTACTGTATTTTATGGTAAACTAATGCTGGGATTTTTGTTATGATCAGAGCGTTATTTTATTAGCTTGCTGCAAGACCTAGCGTTAGTTAAAAAGCCTTAGAGTGCTTTAAGTACTCTGATCCGTGACTATCAAAGGCAGTTTTATGAAAGGGAACAGTATTTATTTTTGGAGTGCGACTTTTTTTTTCTGTAGACAATTCAGTTTTCATTATCTATTACCTGACCAGCCTTCATCAGCTTGCATCATTAAATATGCACAAAGAATAAAAATATTTTATGAAAGTAAAGACCATGAAACAATGCGGTTACACTAAAACCTGTTACTTTGTATCATTCGCTTTTGCAGGTGGCTCATACACGTGACAGAAGTGCATTTATTATGAAAGCACATTTGATGACACCTGGTGAACAGGAAGATAAAGAGTGTGACATCACCCATTCAAAGGTGTGGCACTGAGCCTCAGGCCATATTTGTGTGGCAGCACAATGAGACCTGTAGTTTCACCACTTTATTCAAATGCTCACACATTCCTCTCTGAAATTTAAAAGTAAAAAAAATGTATAATTCATTCATAACACTGGCAAGTTTTTTGGCAAATAAAAACAGAAGTCATAGTTATGCTATATGTGTGTGTGTGTGTGTGTGTGTTTGTGTGTGTGTATATATTTTGAATACCAGTAATGAATGTTTTAGCCAGTAGAGTGGGTATTTTACTTTTTCCAGCCGTACTGTTGTCTTCATTATCATTTATATTTGAGACGCAAAGATGCCCTACATTGTTTCAGTGGTTCCGTTGTCATTCTCTCCAAGCCAATGGAAGTCTCTTAATAGTGCTGTCAGTATTATATCATAATTTGAGTCTGAATGTCATTTCCTGTCCTAAATGGCATGTGTTTTAAAGCATAGCCGCCAGCTTGGGGAACTATTAGCTTGACTCCATGGTTTATATGTAAAAATGTTCTTTGAATTTTTCTCCAGAATTAACTCGTGTATGGCTGAGACCTCATTAATTATTTTAGGCGCACCGTTGTTCTCCTATCCATGGTATGTGAATTCACTGGCGCATTTTCGGAGAGGAGCATTCACTAAATGCTGACATGCAAATGTATAAATGTAGGTCAGACCTACTGGCATTCTGTCTCCTTTCAGCCTGTGGAAAAAAAGATTTTTTCAGCAATTAGTGCTGTTAATCCTTCCAGGGATACTGTATGGAGTAACCCAGCGCCCAGTGCCCCCAGTTAAGAGGTTTGTACTCCACAGACCTGCATTTTAGTAGCACTCAACAGATATTAAAAAAGGCACAGAAAAAATGCTGGTTTCTTTTACCCTCAACTTCACGACTGAATTGGTCTTTATTAATCAATTCTTTATTATTACCTTTTCTCTCTCTCTTGCTTTGTTGGCAAGAAAATCATTGCAGTATAGTCAAAGCATTTACAAAACACACAGAGTATTCCATTACATATCTAACTACAAAATTTATTTGCATACAAAAATAACTTCCTCTCTCTGCAGCAATCTCCAACCCCTAAAAAAGAGGAAAGGAATATACTTTCACGGTTATATCAGCTGGAAAGACAGGGCCGTTAAAACCTCTCATTGCAAGTTAAGGTTGAAGCCTGGAGCATTAAAACAAAATCACAAATTCAGGTCATAGTTGTGCCATTGTTTATAACCTAGGAGTCCAAATGGGACCCAGCTGGCTTCTCTCCCCACTGTTTTAGAATCCTTCAATCACTATGGGTTTCCTCAGGTCTCAATACACATCAAGTCAAGTCAAGATTTACAATACAGCTTTATTTATTGTTTTGTTTATGTATTGGCTCATGATTGATAGAGAAGTAATTAAATGTCAATATACTCTACTATGGGAATATAATAATGAGTACATAATAAACATAAATGACTAAATGATTTTAGGTACCACACACAGCAGACTATCTGAACACTCTTAGCAGTGACTATATAACCATTATAGGATGACCTTGTTTAACTTTTTGCTTTTATAAAATGGTTGCTATGTACTAAGACCAAAGTCAAAGTTGCGATGAAAAACTCTATCTGAATAAGAAAATTATTATATTTAATCCTTCCACCAGAGTACATAGTACTTGAAACAACAGTTGGTTGCTGTGCAACAGAAAGAAACTCATTGTCTGCTGAGTTAAATTAAGCTGATGACATTTATTTTGAAAGCAATACCTGCCTAATCATAACATGCACACACTTTTTCAAATGAGCTGACTTGTCCAGATAAGTTTAAACAATATTAGCTGGAAGGCTAACAGCCTTTTCGCGTCATTTTGCTTTTGTGTTCATCTGGTTTTGATAGACTTGGTGGCAGGGTAGCTCAGTGGTAGTGCTGTGGCTTTGCAGAATAGATGTCCCAGGCTTGATTCTCACTATAGCTGGTTCCCTTCTGTGTGGACATTGCATGTTCCTCCCAGTTCTGTGTGGGATTTCTCCAGGTTTGCAGGGGTATGCGTATTGCTGGATTGGACTTGCAGTACATATCATACCTTGAGTATGAATGTGTGTGAATGTAAATGTTTGTCTGTCCGGCCCAGTGAGTCACCCCTTTTGCCAAAGTTATGCAGGGGTAAGCAAGATCAACAAATAATGTGTAGGACAGAGCAATACATTTTAAATGCAATAATGGCAGTAGATAGGGAAAAAGAAACATCTAGGAATGCAAGATCAAAACCTTGCATGGCAGAAGGTCACTATGGCTGTCAATTCCTCAGGTGTAGAGAGCCACACACGCAGATCGAAATCAAGACAGAATGGTGTGCCATCAAGGTTGAGGCAAACAGGCGTAAACTTACCCAGTTTTAAGTGTAGAAGCAACAGGTGGTATGGAGGGTACTACCACTGAACTCCCTCGATGGGCAGCTAGCTGCGATTATCGGAGTTGATTTTTAAACAATTACTGTTTATCAATATGAACGAATCATGACATGACCCTGGCCATCGGGCAACCACATTTGACGGTATCATGTCAATCAGTTGCACTTTTATGATATGGGAATTATGATTTACTTAGACATATTCTTCCACTGATGGTGCCCTCATTGCAATGTGGGTGTAGTCGATTGCACCAGTTACATAGGGAAAACCGGTCATCGCTGAAAATTGCTCTTTGATGTTTGCTGGCTGTATAGGGAAATCTGATGTACCTCTAACTCAGAGGAATGATTCCATCCAACACCCTTGGTATGACTTTACTGAGTGAGGGCTGGGATACCCAATGCGATATCCTGGGATGCGATATCCCGCTGGACATTCCCCAAGGCCAAGAACCCCAGATTTTCAGATGGGTTGTTGTTGGCCGATTGCTACATGTAAGGCTCTCCAGCACCGGCCCCGATTCAGCACAGTGTTCCAAGAGCACAGCTCATGGTAAGTGAAATCCATTCATGAGCCAGTCATCATCTTGGGCAAAAAAGAGTTGAAACGGTCCCTGAACACACCTTCCCCTCACACCGTACATTCACAATATCCTCTAACAGTGCCATGGTCATGCTGTCTTCCTATCGTCACATGCTTTGGGACTATTAATGTGAGCTAAATAAACTGACGAATAATGCATTGATTGCTCATATCTGTTAATTTATCCCTTATTTATGGCCAAAAACAACATGACTTACAAATAATAATGGCATCCTAAGTAATCACTACGAATAAGGAAACTATAGTGCAAATTTCTTTTGGTGTCTAGGGTGTGCTATTTAGAGGAAATATGTGCAAATGTGGGACATTTTGAGCACGCTTGGGGGCCCTCTGGTGGCCACAGGGGCCCTAAGCAGGCGATTAGTTCGCTTATGCGTCGGGTCGGCCCTGCTTCCTGATAACCTCTTCCCCAGCCTCCGCTGCGGCCTCTTGGTGTGTGAATATCTGAATACCAAGGCAGAATTATTGATCACAGAGGATGCGGAGGCAAAGAAACATATCAAAGAATTTGACAAGTACAATGAAGATATGAACACTGTCTCAGAGTCTGTCTCTTTCATGTACCCCTATCGATTCTGAAAGGGAGAGCTTTTGTGCAAAGACAAGCCTGGTGAAAAACTAAACTCCGTTGAGTTAAAAGTGTTGAAATTTCCACCCCCACCATTTTGAAAAGCTTTTGGAGGATGGAGGTTCGATGAAATGTGGCGAAAAGTACTTCGATCATCTCTTAACTCCTCTTTCACACTGGGAAACGTATCTGCTCAAACAGCTTCACAGTTACCATGGATTCTGATCATCGCACTGTTGACCTGCTGCTTCAGCATGCATTTAAATGTACTTCTGCGGTGGCGAGGATTAGTGTGTGACTTTTCACTTAGAAAAACAAACCACTACTGTGACATACTCACCATTTAAATGGCTTTTCTTAAGTAACTAATTGTTTGAGAGAGAGGAATGCATCTTGTCAAGGATGAAGCCACTGTGTGAAACAGACAGGTATGCAACCAAGTATCAGAACAACCTCTTATGAGTTCTGATAAATTCAGACAAGTAAATGTGAGTTTGATTAAATAGAAATTCAGGACTGAGAAAATGACATCTGACCCATCACTATAATTACATGTTTTTGTCATTGCCAATCATTTTTATCAAATTAAAATAAATCAAAATAAAAGAGTCCTCACAAATGGCAGAGAGTTTTCAAATCATGCCACAGGTTCCTGTCTCTGGTTGAGTTTGGCTTCCAGTCACGAACTACAGATTTCACATAAGCTCATGACAGTGTCCTTCTTTAATATTGTGTATTGGCACTTATATTCAGTAAATCATATGTTTTTAAGTATATTGTGTGTTTTTAATTGATATTTTTATAAATGCTTTGTAAAATGGCAGACACATATAGTCAGTTCTAATGGAGGATTGAAATGATGACTTGGAAAGCATCATTAGTGCTCTCCGTTACAGGACAAGATAGCTATCCTAATGAAACATATTCTCTCTCTTCCAATTGAGCATCATTTAAAAATAAATATGTATGTCTTTTTCAGAGGAAAAAGTACTTGCTCATACCACTGCAGAACTGATTTCTACATATGCCAGCTCATTTTCTGATACAGCTCAACTTGAAAGATCTTTTTGTAGTGAACTTTATTTTATGACCCAGTGACTGAACTATGCTCCTCATTTTAATCCCAGCAGTCTTGTTGACAGAACTGTAATTTTTCTTTGAGTTGTTTTAACTCAAATTTTTTGGGCGACTGTCTTGCCTTTGACCAGTATTCAATCAACATTGATTATACCCTGGCTTTTGTTTTTTGATTTTTTTTCTATATGTCAGGTCCCCCTTTTAAAAAGAGATTTCGATCTCAATTGGGGCCTGGTAAAGTAAAGGATAAACAAATAATAGATCAAAGAATTTGTGCTGTCTATAAAGTTCCATGGTCTGGATCCGTGACCTTAACCAATCTGATTTATGCAGTGTAAACGCAGGGCATCAAGTGCTTGGGCCAATCACAGACAAGAACAGGAGCAACAGCAGCAGCAACTCAGTCGATAATGATAAAAGATGCTCCCTCGTATCCCCATTTGCGCCATTGTGTGCGCGTCTGCTTATGTCGAGAGAGCTCCTTGATCCCGTCCAAATTCTCAACATTGCTCTGGTTCCCCATAGAAAGCAAGCAGCCCAAAGAAAAGGTGGAGTGAGGGCAAGGAGAGGGACGGCTGGTTATATCAATTCAAAAGCATTTTTGTCACAAAAATGTTCCTCTTTTTTCTTGCTGCAGAGCACCGCGCTGAAAAGCAGCACCATGCGGTTGTACTAATACAACATGGATTAGTCATAGAGCAAGAGAAGCTCAATAATTGTAGTGACAACACAGAAGACAGGATACAAAATGGAGAAATAGAAATAGATTTATGGCTTTGAGAGCGGTGGGCTTTGTGCTACAGCTGAGTTATGATGGGATGTACATGAAAAAAAAAATCATGTGAAATGGAAGGTAGGAGAATGTTTTAACTCATCTCTCTGAAGACTGGCCTTGGATTCTTTTCTGGATCCTAGTTTTCATGCCCAAGACTTCTGCTACCACATACATTACTGAGAGTTTCACTTTAGTGGACAAAAGAGAACAAATTGAAAAGGGCCTCTTTCCCATTATTAACTGTATTCCAAAAAAAATAACAAAAAAAACATCAGTATTTTTTATTGGTTTTGAGAGGCTGAGAAAATGTTGTCCTTGTGATGTAGTCAGGTCCAAATCATCTCCAAGAAGAAGGTTCCTGTGGAAGTAAATAATGATCTGAACCTATTTACAAAATAGCTTGAGTTCTCAATTCTGGATGTCAAAAAGAACAACGATGAAAAGAAGAATTGTGATTAAAATGTTGCAACAGTTGTGTCACTGGTATTTGCCGCAGCCCTGTGTTGTCTTGCCACAGGGTAGTTAAAATGCTAGCTTGGATCTAAGCTGGGGAAATGACTTGATTCCATGCTTGATTCAGACCCAATGCCTGCTCAGGAAGAGGGCCATTATACAGAGAATCCAGGCTGTGCTGGCAGCCTTTGAAGGAGCAGTTTGTGGTCAGAGATAGCTATCAATCTCCATGTTGAACAGACCGGCCAGCTTCTATTCGCCTATAGCGCAGTCCCTTGCCCTGTTCCTTAAGCCACTCATGATAACCTGTTGACCTGGGGCAGCAGCCCTGCGTGAGGCCTCCACAATGAAGATCATATCATTTAATTACCTTCTTTGGGAAGGGGAGTTGAGGTAAGCGGGATACACACAATAGCATCCAACCCTCTGTATCCCAGGCCTATCTATTGTGTTAGAAAGGGCATCACAGATAGGCAAGGCTCATACTGTGTTCAGATCAACTTTAAAAGATTAAAATATGTTTTATTTATGCATACATTGTAGCGGGGGTAGGGGTGTCCCCACTGCACAGCGGTTCCCCTGCCGCACATCAACCTGCTAAAGAGATGGGTGGTCAGCCCCATGGCACCAGCGGCCACACTGTTCACCACTGAAGAAATCAATCCTGCCCCATGGGACCTGGTGCGTATTGGCAGTGACCTAAGCCCGGCCAACAGCAGGAGAACTAATGGACCAGTTCCGGGATGTGTTCTCTGCCACTCCAGGTCGGACTGACGTCGTGGACTACCAAATCCGGACCTCTGAGGGCACTGTGGTGAACATTCGGCCCTACAGTATACCTGAGGCTAAAAAAATGGCAGTCGTGGAGGAGATTAAGTGGATGAAGCAGATGGGAGTCATCGAGGAGGCATACAGTCCCTGGTCTAGTCCCATCATCCTGGTGCCGAAACCTGATGGCTCCCTAAGATTCTGCAATGACTTCAGGTGACTGAACACTGTCTTGGAGTTTGACGCTTACCCCATGCCCCGAGCGGATGAATCGATTGAGCAGTTAGGTGAGTCATGGTTCATAACCATGAAAGGTTATTGGCAGGTTCCTCCCACCCAACCAGACCGAGAGAAGATGGCATTTGCCAGTCCAATTGGACAGTACCAGTACCCGGTCCTTCTGTTCGGTCTGCATGGGGTTCCGGCAATGTTCCAGCACCGATGGATGTTGTACTCTGGCCGCACCAGCATTACGTAGCTGCATACATCGACAATGTGGTCATTCACTCCCGAACCTGGTCTGACCAGCTGGCCCAGGTACACGCAGTGTTTGGGGCCCTTTGTCGGGCTGGCTTTACAGCCAACCCAGCAAAGTGCTGCGTAGCGCAAAGCGAAGCTTATAACATTGGGTGGGGACTGCTCAACCCCAAAGCAAAAAGGTCGAGGCGATGAGAGACTGGCCCCGACCCATGACAAACACCCAGGTACATGCATTCTTCGGTTTGACAGGGTACTATTTTCGGTTCATCCCTTATTTCTCCTCTACAGCTGCACTCCTGTCCGACTTGATGCAGAAGGGGACACTTAAAAAATGCTGTGGGGCCCTGCACAGGAGAAAGCATTCCAGGACCAACAGATTGCCCTCTGTTTTCCAACCCTGTCCTCCACACTCCTGACCTCGATGGTCTGTTTGTAGTGCAGACAGATGCACAGTGATGAGGAACACCCAGTACTATTTCTGAACCGTAAGTCGCAAGCAAGTGAGTCCAGGAATGCTGCAGAAGAACATGAGGCCTTAGCCATTAAGTGGGCAGTGACCGCACTGCAGTATTGGCCATAAATTTACTCTGGTGACTGATCATGCTCATTGGAGTGGATGGCGTGGCAGAACAACACCAACGCCAGGGTAACCCACTAGCTCCTCTCCCTCCAACCCCTCTCCTTCATTGCAATTTTTGTTGTAATTAAAGTTGTGCACAGGCCAGTCACATGTCATGGGAATATTGACGGCTTGTCCAGACTGCATGCCCTCTTGGCCCACTCTGCAGGACCAGGTGGCGGGTTGCTTGGGGGAGAACTCTGACCCCCTTAGCAAACTGCAACCAGCCACAGGAGAAAGGCTGCAGCGCCGTGGACAGCTGCGGGCATGCAGCCAGAACATCAGCCCCTGGAGAGAGGCACTGGCCGCAGGAAAAAACCTCAGGGTGCACACCTGAAGAAGATAATCAGCAAGGACAGCTGCCGCTACTCCGGGATGATTGCCCAGGCTTCATAAGCTGTCATGTCCTAGACCTCAGGGAGTTTGTACTAACGGCTGTGTTTCTGTTTCCCCAGATTCTGGATAAAGCAGACTGGTGCCTACGAGCGCTGCCGAGCCCTGTTCTACCCTCCATCCGAGCACACCCTCCCCCCATTTATTGTGTACTTTTTGTTGAATTTGGACTTTGACCACAAGTCAGTTTCTATCTGTGCTGTTTGTTTTGTGGTTTTCCTTCATTAAAACGAGCATTATGCCTGTGTTGTTGAAACTCTTGTGCCTTTGTGTCTCTGTGCCACCCCACCGTGCCGGCACCACAACATTTATGAAGCCAAGCAATTTCCTGGTACTGGCCACCCAACCCAAGTTTAATTTGCATTCTTAACTGGACTCTGGACATGTGAGGTGATTTGGAGCATTTTCTCTCTTGTGTCAGTGGTATTTATATCAACTTTGCATAGCGCCATTAAAATACTTCAACCGCTTTGTTATTTAATAAGCATTAAGCATATTATGCATTGTTGTCCTATTCACTCCTTGTTTGGCATTCATTTTTCCTTCCCTGGTCTGGAATGCTAATATAGTGTTTTATTCCAGGAGACAGAACAGATGTGGAGAGTTAATTTCTTCTCCTAAGAACTTGGTATGTGGAACAAATCCATTGAAGGCACCAGGAAAAGTTTTATTTTGTTCAGACAGTCAGAGTCTAGTGCCCACGCGATTTGTCTTCATTTTTATTTTTGTCAAACAAAGGTTGGCATTTTCATTATAATGTTCTTCCTTTAAGAAAAAAGACAAGCTTCAGCAAAATTATTGTTTGTACATATTTTAGTGGAAACGTGTATTCTTGTCTATGATTACATGTTTTGAAGTGCCATGATCTTAGCAGACACACAGCAGTATCACTCTTTTCTCAATGGGGATGTCTAGCTGAAACAGTTGAGGCTGTTTATACAGGTTTATAGAGCTCCAAAATAGCAAAGGATAAATAATTTAAGTGGATTTGAAGGCTTTGTGAACTGACCTCTGCGTCTCCTTTTTCTTAAATCAGAGAGTAAGATGTTTAAAGCATTTTAGGTGAGCTAAAGTATTTTTATACAAGACCCCAGGAGACTCAGAGCAAAGAGAGAGTCATTGCTAAAAAAGATCTCCCAACTGTCTCATGCATTACTCAGCAAAAAAGAAAAAAATATAACAAAAACTTTATGATATGACATCTGTAAATTCAACATCCACCTCCTCTGAGTTGAGATTAAGGGCATACAGTAAAATCTATGGCTCAGCGATGCAATAACTTGTAACATTTCAAGATTTCTTTATTACTGGATATTCTTAATTACAATTTTCTTCAGATTAATAGAGGGTGTAGTATTCGTACCTGGAGCTACTATCAATCTTTTCAGAGGTGGAGTAAAATATGTTAATTTAACACCAGCATGGAATTTGACTTGTGTAAGATTAAGTATAAAAATTAGGCCTTTTCATTTCAGCCATGCAGATGGCTGTACTTCATTACGGACACAGGTGCCATTTTGCTGTACATTGCATCTTAATGGGCTCATATTGGCTTGTTACCACTTTAATAAAATGTGAAATGGTTGAGCAAAAAAGGTTGTGAATTACGTGAACGCTTCACACTGGCCAGTTGAAATTCAAGCTCAGAGTAACTTCACTGTTAAGACACCTGGGTTCAATCAACATTTGTCCTTAATGTTTACTTTCACAATCCAGCCTCCAGCCTGGGAAACTTCGGTCCAGCAAACAAAAAGAAATGTGGAAAACGAGTAATTTCTCACGTTTGTTCAGTGGAGCGCATGCCTTTAATGCTGCCCCATGGGAACTGTGTAATAAAAACTGAATAACAGTGGATTGGCCTTCACTTCATGACAAAACAGCTTGACTTCTTTATTCCACTGAACCAAAATGACATCAGTTTGATACAGAACTCTTATATGGCTCTTGTTTTGAATGACTTCTTAGAAGAGACGAAAGCTGTTTTATTTTCCCCAAAAATGCCTTTTTTGGCAGATTAAATCTTTTCATGCATTAAGCACAGTCGGCCTTATGTGCGATGGAGTGTAACTTTGTGAAAATGTTTTTGGGTAATATAATTATGTGTTATATGCCTTAAAATTCAGTTTGTCCCTGCTATATCATTTATTTTCATAGACTATAGCAGGAAATGTTGCGTTGTGGCAGGTGTAGTCATTGTGCCAGGTGGTGAGTGGAAGGTAAAAGAACACACACAACACATAAGAACTGAATACACACAAAAATTGTCAGTCAACTCCCTCTTTTTCTCTCTGACCTCAGTCACTCTTTCACTCACACACACACACACACACACACACACACACACACACACACACACACACACACACACACACACTCAGACGTTCATTGTGGGGACCACATAGCCTAAGCCAGCATACCTTTATATGTACATCTTTGCCAGTCACATCAAGCTGCATTCTCCTATCATTTCGGGATGCATCCAGAGCATTCCTGTGTATGTTCCTGTGTCCCCCTTTCCTTGGTATTCACTTCCTGTGCTTCTGACTATCCCATTGTACTATTAAACAAGGACACATAGGAAAAGCTTGAAGATGTACAGTCATTAGACATTAGAAGCTGTGGTCTGTCATCGGTGTGTCTGCAAGCAAGTCTCACTGCGCCAGGAGAAACGAGAAGCCCACTCCCCCCCAAAGCGTCCGCGAATGGCTCCGGAGTAATCCACCAGTTTCAAAGACTTTTTTTTTTTTTTTTCGGAAAAGGGGATGAGAGTGGCGGCCATCAAAAGAAAAGCCAACTACGGCCTGTACAATGATGTGGATTTCCCAGCCTACACAAATCCCTGGCACCGCCTCTAATCTCACTCACAAGTTTGGGGATTGATTGTGTTCCACAAAATAAACTTTCTGCAGTTTCCCAATCCTCTGTGAATACCGGATGGACAGAACAAACGCAGGCAAGTGTAGGTATCAGGCAAGCCTCAGAAAACGCAATTGTATCAGCATTGTGATAAAAAGAAATCCAGGTGAAGAGTCTGCATGTAGACGCATGTCACCTCCTTGAGCCTTAGTTTGACAGTGACAGGGATTCTTTTTAATACTGGGGCCTTTTTTATCCTTCTTAGCTGCAATTAAGCTGCAGATTGGAATGCTATAATTTAAGAAATGGAAACAATATATGCGATTGATGGCCAATAATCGTTTTAAGGTGCTTTTTCATACAGAGTTTGTATGTTTAATCTGAGTTCTGGCCTGTAGTCTCCATGCTTGAATGTTCAGGGTACAGGGTAGCTACCTTGCAATGAGACTATCACGCTAACATGCTCTGCTTGGTATGTAAAAAGTAAAGCCACGCAGGGACCTTTGGTTTGTAGAAGGCAGACGTTTTTGTCCGTTTTGTCAGCATCAGGAGGCAGTAAGAGAGGTACGATGTGGCTTTGAGGACTAAAAACCTCCTGCTGTGTGTGAGGCCCTCACGGAAGTTATGTTCTGACTGCGTCTAATGAGGCTGAAGAAAGCTGCAAAGGGAAGAGGTGGACCCATTTCCTGGTGCCTTACACCCTGTCAATCCGGGGACCCTCCCCGGCCCTGGTGACACTTCCCCCTCTGAAGAAGTGCTCCTGGCTCGTCCTGGAAACTCCCAAGGACGAATGTGATTGCATTTCCCTGCGGGTTGTTTGCGGACAATCTCTTGGAGCTCATGGGGCTCTGGGGGCCGCGGTGACAGTAATGGGCCGAGCAGCCGACCACCCTTTCCTACTACGGCACATCCATCTTTCTCAATAAAGCCTTCAGAGGTTTACTGCGCTTCCTTCACAAAGGTGCAAGGAGGGAGGGAGAGAATGGCTGACAGACACTAGAGCCAGAGAAAATCCCATAACACAACAAACTGTATTTTACAATCAATGCTGTCTCTATGCTGGCACTAAAAAAGTCTCCTTTACATGATAGCCTCACAGCATGGTATTCAGTAGCTGGTATACATGAGCGAAGCACTTTTTGTCTACCACTTGGGATGGGCAATTTATTGTTTTAAAAAAGTGGGCCATTCGTTTTGCATAGCCGACCTTGTTGACTGACTGTAACAACCACCTGCCGTTGTTTCAAAGCAGGGGGCTGATTTTGAAGACAGGCCATTGTTCATGCTGCTCAGAGCATAGCTTATAAAGAAATAACTTTAAGGTACCTATGGTTTGATGAGTTATTAGCAGGCTATAAGCTTGGCAGGCAGAAAATGCTGCTTGTCAAAGGGAGACTGTAGATAACAACAGACATTAATAGTGTCTGTATGCAAATTCAGCTGCTCCTATTGGCTATCGAGATATTGTTTCGCAAACCATGGGTCAGTCTGTAGGAGGTAATACAATTCCCATACCCATCTTAAAGCATGCTAGTTTTTTTTCTATTGCCTATGTACATAGTTTTAATCATTTTTTTAGACATGCAAAAAATAAAATTCTTGGATAAGTATTTGAAAAACTAAATTTGCCCAACAGAGCAAAAACTTTGAACTCTTCAAACCTGATTGATGCAAATTTGAATCAAAATTGCTCCCTGAAAAATGTCAAAAGCAATCCAAAAAAAAAAAAGAAGGAAAAATGGTCAAAAGCATCAAAAACATTATAGGGTTTGAAGAGTTAATGAAATGAATTATGAAATAATTGGAAAGCACTTTTTAGTAGTTCTACATTGAACAGAATTAGGAATGCATTCATCAAAGAAATAAATTATACAGTACAGTTCTAAATAAGTCATATAATATCGTGAACCAATTATTCTGGTTGATCTTTTCTTTCATTCATATTTGGCCATAAATTCAGCACAACAATGCATGTTTTGCATTAAATCCAGCCAGTGCGTTGCTTAGCAATGATGTCATCACAGGCCATTTCCATAGCACCCAGGAGGGCAGCTAGCTGGTATGGATGATGACCATAAACCTTTCCAGCTTCATAAACTGAAAAACTCCTGCAATTAAGGAATGAGGAGATTACAGCGAGAAATATAAAGCTATAAATATCTAGTACCCGGAAAACCGGTCTTTTATCACCATAGCCTGGCAATGTCCCAAACGATGATGTGAGCTACATTTTCACGAGCTTGGATACATATTTTACGGAACTCATTCACAGATTTTTGAAGCCAGACTGAGCTGTCGGACTTGAGTAGTGCCCTGCTTCCCATTATACCACCATCGGAAATTACAGCGCATGTGCTGTTTTGATGCGAGAATGTTTTAACAAGTCAATGACTGACAGATGACTGTGGTTCCACAGTAATGACACCAATCATGAATTGTGTTCCAACAATGATGTTCAACAATGATGCATTTTATTTTTGGTCAGATTTAGGCCTTCCTCAACTGAATAGATGATTTTTTGGATGTCAGCTTCAATCTCAATTATCCCCCTGAAAATTATCATTGCATCTCCATCGTCTAGTCAATAAATCTACGCTATGACTTATACTATAATTATATGCTCTGTATAGCCAGGGATGGTTTTGTAGAAATAAATGTATTACTGCCTGCACAAATTAACCTTGCAGTCATTGAACTCTTGGAGATTTCTTTTCAGTAGGAACCCAGTATATCGTTTCATCATGGTGACTCACTGCTGTATTTGTCATGCAGAAATTGTTGCTCGACAATAGCTGTTATTTGAATTTTACTAAAAATGTGGCTGTACCCGCCATCTAACTCTCTCTTCTCAGTTCTGAACATAAAAGCATAAGGGACAATGGAAAACACAATGGATGTACTCTGTGTAGTCTTGTACTGCAGTCTCTTGGTTTCATGAAACCTTGATGGTTCATACAAGAGAGTATAAGTATCATAGATAAGCAATCAAAAAAGCAATAAAGAAAATTTTAAAATAAAGATAGTAAAAAGCAAGCCTTCCTCCATTTACCAGTTTCATTAGTTGTAATACAACCAAGTTACTTCTCACACACAGACATTTTTAACAATGGCTAAATGATTATCAATAAAGCACAGAAAAAGTTTGACACACATTTTTAGTCATAATGAAAATGGGGCAAACCTACAAGTATGATTTAGATGGTTAGTTGAATAGACCATTTCAAATTACAGGTGGTTTTCATTTAGAAAATGTAATTTCAAGAATGTGAAAGTGTGTGTGTGTGTGTGTGTGTGTGTGTGTGTGTGTGTGTGTGTGTGTGTGTGTGTGTGTGTGTGTGTGTGTGTGGAGCTGTGTATGTGTGGTGGGTTTTTTTGTTGAATTTTTTGTTCACATCCAGATTGTGTCTATGAGAGTGTGTGTGTGGAGCTGTGTATGTGTGGTGGGTTTTTTTGTTGAATTTTTTGTTCACATCCAGATTGTGTCTATGAGAGTGGCCGTGTGTGTGTGTGTGTATATGTGTGTGCACACATGCGTGTGCGGGAGTGCACAGGACTGTATGTGTGCATTGGAGTTTCTCAGTTGTGCACTAGTTTATCTTTATGTGTCATTGTTTGTCTCTATTTATGAACATGCATTTGTGGGATTGTGTTTATGAAAGTGCCCGTGTGTGTGTGTGTGTGTGTGTGTGTGTGTGTGCGTGTGTGTGTGTGTGTGTGTGTGTGTGTGTGTCTGTGTTTTATATGACTTGACTTATCCAGGTTGGTGCAAACAGAATGATGGCTGAAAGATCAAAGGGAGACAGCTGAAGCTGGGGAAATATGAAATATGAAGCGTTATTTACCGTGACTCAGAATTTATGCCCGTCATTATAAAGCCTTTCCGTCTTTTCCCTAGGAGCAGTCTGGAGAGGCAGATTTGAATTGGGCCGCTTGCCGCCGTGCTCATTGCAACGGTAGTCTGTTTATTTACACCGCACCTGAATAACATTGATTATTGTATGCAAATAATCCACACTCATTTCACACAGAAAAATGCAATCCCTTTGCCATTGCTCTTTGCCTGCACCAGCATATGTCAGGTGCTCACAAGAAACACAGAATGGAAGAAAAGAAGCTGTGGGCGGCTCTAGGGAAACCGCTCAATCGCGGAGATGGAGTTTGAGTGCGCGTGCACATGCTAGCCTGAACACCTGCAGGAAAAAAGCCAGTCTGTACTGTGTAGAAGAGCATGAACCTCGTCAAAGCTGAGATCTCACCTGACGAGCTTCTCAATCTCCCCCGAGGCAAACGCGCTACACAAATCAAAACCACTTCATCACCTATTACTCATTCATGTGTTAAACATATCGATTTCAGGAATTAGCCCTTTTTTCATGCGACAAAAACGAGAGACCCTGAAAGGAATAAATTACACATACACCTGTGCTTGTCATTTAGCCCTTAGCACTGTATGTACTGAAATGACCAAAATAGCAATAGGAGATTGAAAATTCATGGGCCCAATGTATGGAGCTACCCAGAGCAGTCAAGATGAGATCAAAAGCCTCTTTACTTCATAGCAAAACTCTGGTAGGTTCAGTGGATGATTGATAGCTTGTGCTAAGATTGATATTAACCAGCCAAGTAGAAAAATAGTCATTTGCAAGCATACCCTGCTCTCTGGTTGCCTGGAGAACTCAGCCAGGTGAACTTTCGAAGCATACACAAGGCATTTCACTCAGATAACCACACACAGTGCCCTGAAAATTCAGTAAAAGGTATTCTGTCCTTCAATCCTAAACACTCCTCCCTTCTGTTAGGATTCTCATATTCCAGTTCCAAAGCGGCAGTCTCTCTTTCCAAATTTAAATGCGAACATTCGGCACAGTGGGACAGCCCATTGTGAATCCTAACAAATCCGGTCTGTGTATATTTAGGCCTTCTCTTTGTGTAGGGTATTCCACCAACTACCAAAGGATGATATAATGGTGCAGTGCCAATAATTACTCTCAGATATACAGAACATTTCACTGTCAGTGCATGTCTATGGTCCTCTGTCATTAGTGTTTTCAAACCGCCAGAAAATGGTGGCTCCATTACAAAATAGAGGTTCTTAGCTGCATTTCTATGCATGGGTTGTCGGGGGTTGGACCGAATTAACAATCCTGTCATCCCAAATGTATGATGAGATGCTAGTCAGATATATCTGGGTAGAGTTTAACAGCTTGGCATTGTGTCAAGTGTTGGTGAGTGATGCAGCACTGTTCCTTTGCTACACAGCAAAATATCCAGTGTTAATTTAACACTGACAGTGTACATATGAGTCCAGTTGTTCTCATATGTACACTGTTAGTGTTAAATGAACATTTTGCTGTGTTTATTGGACAGAATATGGAGCCTTATCTGCCCATTTCCACAAAAGCAAAAGACCCAAAGGACTGAAAAAGCCAGTGAAGTGCTACTTAAACAGTTTCTCCAAACAGCTCCATTGGGTATTTATGAAATCTCTTAACATTACCAGCAGAAAAAAAATTGAGGAATTGTAATAGCTTCCAGAAATGTAAAAATGTGTTAACCCTGCATTGCTATGGAGTTTGTACATTACAGTCAAGAGAGGGCAATTTCCTTCTCCTGATATTGCATCCAAGTGTTTGAACCACCAGCTACCATTGATCAATTGGTACATTAGCTGCACACACTCGTTTTGGTTTGCTCTTTGATTCGATCATGATAGATGCCATCAGATGTTATTCATGAGCTTATCAAGACAAATTTCAAATCACTCACATGATGGCCAAGTATGTAAGAGGGTGACATGAAATCCACCCCCCTCCCCAAAATATACCCCCATCCAACTCCATCATCACTGTTCAGTGATAGGCCCACTGCATCACCTTAGATTGTGTGACTGCCTTAGGGTGCATTGTCTGACAGTAGAATAGTTGGTAAGCTGAGCTCACGTATAATCGGTGTTTAATGAAGTTTTTTCCTCTCTTGTTGGTATCTTTTCCCATTTTTCGCAGCCAAACTTTTTGTCCCCATGCTATAACCCTCTCCTGCCGACTTACAAGGAACCGGCTGAGATCACGTTACTCTTCCGATTCACATTACAACGAGCCCTCTCTTCTTTCTACACTGCTGATGCTTTACCAATTACATATGGCCTATTGCATCAGAGGATGATGAAATCAGCATATACATGGCCCCTTATACCTGCTGGTGCCTGGCTGACTACGTATGGGTGCTAGAGGGTGACGAGACTGAGAAAGTTAACCGGCTTAACCTCTGTCTTTCTCAAGCAAGACCCGACCAACTGTTGCCTCACCAATGTGAATCTCTGACCATAGATGGTAATGGGACTCAGACACACAGATACAAGGTTAACGCCTGCTTCCCAGACCAACATCTCATTGCGTGAGCTGCCCATAGGCCCATCAGTCATCAGTTATCAACAGGAAATGGAGGTTCTGCAGAATATTCCAACCAACGGACATACAGAAACATCATTTGAAACAAAAGAAAAATGAAATCATGTGGAAAAAATTCTACAGTGCAAGATGGTCTGCAGAGAATTTAAATTCACTCAAAATATGGATACCTACACTAAAAACCCTCCAAGTCCTGCTTTTTTTGGACCCGTGAAAGTGAGACAGGGATAGAGAAAGCAGAGAGAAAAAAACAAGAGAAAAAAAGACCAAAGAGATTTACAGAGGAGCGTACATCTGAATCTGTTCACAAAGCACACCGCTCAGAGCGACCCCAAACTTAAAACAACGCCGAAAAGCAGGAGAGTGTACTTAAAGTGATGCTGCAATTCTAACAAATTCATTCCTCCCAGGTATGTTAGATCAGACCTCCAAAGCATTCTGGGAAAAAAAAGTCAAGAAGGGGTCTGACTAAATAATGTGCTGGGTGAGCAGTCACCTGTTTATCCAGGCAGAAAATTGGAAATATGGTTTTGAGGCCATACCAGTTTATTCAAGCAGAGGGTGGCTTGGTTCTAAAAGGGAGCCCAGACACGTCTGCCAGGAGGGGGTGAGGGGAAGAGCCTATCCCTGCCGAAATCCCGGGTCTGCATGGCTAATTGCAACTAATTGGAATTCGCCGAGACAATAAACGAAGCAAAACTGTCTCCAATTGGGATGCCCTGACAGAAATGAAACAGGAGACCTCTTAGGGTCTCAAAAATTTCACGCAGAGAGAGTCTGGCATTTCCATAAGTGTGAAGGCGGGCAATGCCAATTACAAGTTTCAAACTTGAAACCACAGGAATGTGAATATCGATCATTCGCGTGTTCATTTTCATGAAAACAGCTCAGCTTTAATTTGTCTAAGCGTGTGCGTAAGTCTATTAGCTTCATAAGTTGTTATCCTGCTGTCAGGTCAGAGTTTGTGTAAAACATAAAAAGACAACTTGCCGGTTGATCTCTGAGCAGAAACAGGAGTGGTGATACTCTGCTCAGTAGTGGAAGAGCACTTTGTATTAATGTTTGACACTGAAGAGTGTTTGAAGTGTTTTAATTCATTAAATGAAAATGAGAGTAAGGCTGCCGCACATGAGCAGAGAAAGGGAATGAAGACTTAACACACAAACGTTTCTAGCACTTCTTAATTAGGCCTTCTTCACAAAAAATGATCACTTCAGCTGTAATTCTCCATGCAAAATTCACATCTTAAAGAGTTATGGTGCGTTATTCAAATATGCCCACCTTGTACCCCTTCACACACACACACACACACACACACACACACACACACACACACAAAACATGCAAACCTTCACAAACTCCACACAATTTTTGCAACTCCGCATTGTTTTCAGGAGCATCAACCATCTTGAGAATGTATATGTATATGACAAGAGTCCTATGGTTGGTGACAGGTGACAATGTCCCCAAGCTCCATAGAGAAAGGGCTACAAAGGGAATATGGTGTTGCTCTGTAGTACAGTAAAGTTGTAAAGTTGTTTACAGCGCCAGTGTTACTGAATCTTGAAATCGGCATCTTGATATCAAAATTGGGTGAAACTGCAATTAGCTGTCAATCTTATTTAAACCAATCAAAACTGTTCGTTTGTTAAAAGACATCACAAAGATTGGTTACCTCTAGCATGTGATAGCTATGCCCATTCTTTGCGTTGATTTTGATGCTGATACCACTGGTTGAGGTGGAACATTCTGGTAGGACTGTGTGACAGTGTCAGAGATTGGGCCAAGTCAAAGCTCACAGAACATGGGGGCGGTGTGCTTTACATGCCGATGAAAGCTGCTAGTCTCCGAGGGAGCAAGAGATTGTGGGAAAAAAATGCTCTAGTACAGACTTGAAGAGAAGAGAGAGAGCTTCTTTCATTTTTTTTTTAGTTCCAGAGGGCAAAGTTCAGCCTTGCTTGTACGATACCAGGCTAAGCTCAGATTCCATTTTTTGCTGCTTGTTGACAGCTCGACCAGTCCGCAAACAGCTCCGGAATTAATTGTTGAAACAATCAGAGACATTATCTGATTTAGAACAAAGCCATGCAACTGAATCACTCGGATGAACAGTTGTGCAAATTTCTTTGAGTCTACTTTTTGTTAATTACTGAAACACGTTCTTACATGAATATCACGGGTAAAATACCTCATAGCGATTGACTGGCGTATTTTTCATCTATCTATCTCCAATACCTCTCTCCACGAAGCTCAAACCTCACCATTCCATTCCTCAGGCAACAGAAAGATTACCCTGCTGTGGTTTGTTGGCGGTTCTCTGTTGTTGTCTGGGAAGGGTTTAAATGCTTACCCTCCTTGAGCAGGTATTTCCAGCTAAGACGTGTTCAGGATAGCAGGGTGATAGTGTTTCCCTCATTAACTGGGTGCTTTTTGTTTTCTGTGCTTTTTAAGGGCTGCTGGCCATTAGTCGGAGGAGAGTCTGTCCGCCCCATGATTCCCCCCCAGTGCGGGACTAAGAGAGCGGACCCCCCACAGCCCCTGATGCGCTGATCCCAGGTCAGCACTCACCATCCATCTCTGAGCCTCATTAGTACACCCCCTCCAGCCCCCTACCCCCAAGCACGGGGACGAATTGTAAAGGCAATCAGAGGTGGCCCCTGGGGGGAAGATCCTGGGGGCGGAGGAGAGGCGGGGGTGGTGCCAAATTACTTCTGTACTGCTGCTCAATCGCTTTGTGCTCAACTTCTTGATACACTTTTTGCCAGAGTAAAGAGGGTCTCCGGTGTCCAAGAAAACTAATCACTCAGTAGCACAGTTTAATTAGTCCTAAAATTCCCTCCGCTGATATGTGGTAATGTTCCAAGCTCAAAATAACCACTGTATGTCGGGTAGGTGCCACAAATTAGTGATGGATGAGGCGATTCCACCACACTCCCACATAAGGCTGGTTGAGAACATGTAAAGTGCTGTATAAATGATGATTGCCGTTATTATTACTATTATTATTTTGCGGCTACACCCTCATAGGTGGACCCACACATGCTCAGGGGTTAACCGGCCCGCCTCCCCCTCCTTCTCCCCTCTATGACTGTCCCAGCAGACCCCAATTCAACCCATGCTGGGCCCCTGTTTCTGATGTCTGTGACTTTGTTTCTGCCGACAAAGAATACTCTTCTCTTATGCCTGGCGGTTTTCATTGAAGCCGCAGCGTCTTGAAGCTGCACATGCTGCACAATGATTGGGCTATTTCATTTCCTCCACTCCCCTTGTTTTCCTGTGCATTCCTCCAAGACAAGAGTTTCACTTCAACCCACTGTGCCCCAGGATTCCTCCTTATAATCATTTAACATCAAAAAATATTGTTAGATGCAAAAGAATATCTACCAACCTGACATCTCGGTTTGTTCACTCCAAAAACTTTGATATGAATTCTTCATGTAAAATTTTTATATTGAAATCTGTTGTTGTTGCATAATTGCTGTGCTATTTCATAAATGGCATGTCAAAATCAGAATTTTCACAAGGCAGGAATACTGCAGCAATAAAGCCTACAGGATCCCAGTGGGTCTCGTACGGGATACTTATAAATAAATACAATTCATCATTATGTTTTATTCAAGGCCTTAACTCTTAATACAAGAATGTGTATCAAACATGATTTCATTTCTGAAAAAGTCCTATGAAATAATCTATTTGTTTGTTAAGTAAATGCTATCAGACCAGGGTACACAGTATAAATGGCACTGACATTGCAGAGGCCTTTTCTCTGTTACAGAGCTATTTCTGTAGCAAGCAAGTGCTCATTTTGTAAAGCAGGATGAAGCACTCTTAGGATTCTATGCGATAGCCATGATCTCTCTTGTCTTATTTTAATGTGCAGGTTTAGCTGTTCCCATTGAGCTGATCTATCTGCAGCTTGTATTATGCCAGTTTGGTCCCGGAAAATATTCCCTTTTGGATAAGATTTACGCAGCTAACTTGGCTGCCAAAACTCAGATGGAGATGATTCCATGAGTAGCCAAAACTAGATTGTGTGGCAGAGGTAGAGGTTGCAGAGGTGTTTTCATGTCCAGGACTGACCAGTGGTCCTCACTCCTGGCTTGGTGAGCTGCAGGGCATGCTGGATTTTGTAGTTCCATAGCATTTAATGACTACAGATGGTCCCCGACTTGCGATGGAGTTACATCCCAATAAACCCACTGTAAGTGAAACATATCATAACTTGAAAATGCATTTAGCACACCTAACCAACCTGACTTATCTGTTCTGATCATTTCTTATGCTTATGTTCATACACACACCCTGCTGATACCCATGGAGATTAATACAGCATGATCTGCCCTATACAAATCTATTATAAGCTGCTTGGCAACCTCCAAAACAGACACACACCATGTAGGAAAGAGGTAGTCAGCAAGTTTATTCTGGTTTGTCCTTTTTTTGTTGTTCTGGCATGACATGTGTCATGATCAGCGACACATTGGATCTTCCAGTCAAGCAGTAGGTTGGGCCAGCGTCTCAAATTAAAAAAAAATGTTGGAGCACGTGGGAGATGCCGGCCGGCTGGTTATTATTTGCAGTGTGCCGGTAGTCTGAGGAGGAGTCCAATTTATTCAAACTGCGGTATCGTATTGCTCTGATTTGTATATAACTAATTGTTACTTGCGTAAGTTATTTGGATAAGTTACGGTATCATATTGTTATGATTTGTATATAATTTGTACTCTTGTACATTAAATGGATATCTATTATCCTGGTAATTCCTTTCTGATTTTAGTCGCCATTGTAACAAGTAGCAAGAGCACACTTAGATCAGGGTGTAACTATGATTATGTGCTAAACATCCTATGCTTATTGACTGGTATTTTGCCTGCATGTTATTGGTTGTGGTTTTGCATTCCATTTACTATCTATATAAATTAATGTATTTCCTGGTAGCAGTTGGGGGGCTAAGCCTTTGAACTGGGTTTTACACCTGCATGAATGAAATTAACCTGTGTATTAAATCTACAAGGCAGCTCATGTGATTTGTTTGGTGTGTGCCTGCCTGTGGAGTACATGAATTAGTTAGCTGCCGGACAAGTCCAGCTCGATGACTACTAATGGATCCAAGTGTCCTTCTCTCGTAAGAGGAGCCTGTTCTAATGTGATAATATAGAGAGGGATCCAGTTGTTTGATGCTGTGTTCTGAAGCATATGATGATACATATGCCGTGGGAAATAACACAGATAATTATGATGATGATGTGTATGTTGAGGATAATGATGATGGTTATTTATGCATTACTGAATACAAATTACATGACTACGAAATCAGTTTTTACAGCACTGAATAACAATAATATAATCAGATTATTTGTTTGTTGGGGGAGGGGGGTGGGGTAGGGTTGTGCAGTATAATTCCCCAGTGGGGTGGGGCGGGGGGGGGGGGGGGTGTATATTGTTCAACCCTGGTAGCACAAAATGATTATGATGATGGAAATTGGTGATGACAATGGCTCTAACAAATACAGATTAAACCAAATGGTCCACCATAGGTTCATTTTAAAATTGCATCTCTCACAATTTATCGTCAGATCTTCTCATCAAGACAGACGATGAGAACAGTGTCTATCTTATAGATGGGAAAGAAAATTATTTAACTGTAAAATAATTCACTTGTTGATGTGATAGTACAATTAATTAGTTGCAGTTGCATAGTATCTGTGAAAAGCAGGAAATTACCCTGAAATCTGTTACCCACAAAATGTACTGGAGCCTACACGGACTGATGTAGACATTGAACAAACAGTATGTACTGCATGTGATTACCTCTACTGAAGACCTCCGAAGAGACTTCCTTCTTTCCTCACGGGAGCAAAGTTACTGTAGCGTGGAGACAGGACGGAACATGCAGGCTCAAACCAGCCACAAATCAATGAAAGCAACACAAATCATTTGTATAGATTTGGTGTTGGGAGCGTTCCCAGGAGAAACCGGAAAATCATGCACTTCATACATAATTGATTAGCGTATCCCGCGCCTTCCCATTTTACATGAGAATGCAAAATAGGAAAACGTGCGCTAACACCAGTAAAGCACCAAAGGGGTTGTTCCGAGGGTATATATCATTATAAATAATTCACAGAAGAATAGACCTTTGCCCAGGGCTTTTGGTGAGGGAACGAAGAAGCACTTCATCATGTTCACCGCGCGTTCCCTGAAGGAATAACACTGACCGAGGGCGGCCATCTTAGGTCAACTTATTCCCAAACAACATCACTCTTCAGCACAATTTAAATCTTTTTTTTTTTTTTTTTTTTTTCAAAACAGTGAGTCATGGTTGCCCTTTTCAAAAAAAACAAAAAAAACCACAGGAGTGACTGTAAAGAAAGAAGAGGAGGTGGGAAAAAGTATTAAGATCCAAGGTCTGACTGCTTATAAAAAAATTTTAAAACCAACTATATAATGAATCAATGAAACAGCCTTACATTCAGGTCAGCCAAGAGATCAGAATTGGGGACAATACAAGTTACAGATTAGCCCATGTGTTTCATTAAATGCATAACTTATACCCTTTTACACCATAAAATTAAGATTGATCTGTTGTGAATTAGCAGTCATTTTAACTGTATTTTACAGTTTCTATCTCCCAACCCCTTTTCAATTATGACACATTAAAAGGGTCAGTTTGTGTGTCAACTCTCGATTGTGTCATTGTGTCACTCATCAACAAGACAGATGGGACATTTGCCCCATGTGAAATACACCATGATTTATCAGATAAAATAGTCCATACACCCAGGCAAGATTTTAAAAGTTATAAAATTATATACATTTATGTACATTTTTATTTTATCCACCATTTCTTTTGCCCGCTGAAATAGGTAACCTGTATCAAGCTCTGTAAAAATGCTGTATTTCCTTTCCGAAGCGTAGAGATCTAGTGGAATGCAATGACGTAGTGTTGGATATTTGTTGGCAGCTATTGGGATGTAATAATTTAGCAATCAGTTAACAAATCACTATGTACATGAACCCGATGTTCTGCGAGAACGGTAATTAGGGTCTCATCAGCAGTGTTTATGAGCAGTATTTATATACACAATATATTTAGCATAAAGCATCTAATTGCATTTGTGCTGGATGAGGAAAAAATCCTGCAGATTTGTTGTGAGATGAAAATGATCTTCAGTTTGACATATCCATATATTATGACACATGTTATGACACATGCTCCAGTTGCTGGTGTCTCAAAGATTTTTCTAAATCCAAACAGGATTCCACATGCTACTCAGATACAGGAGAACCACATTCTTTGTGCCAAGATCAATGAAATGAATGAAGCAACTTGTGGCTAGCGTTTTTATAGTGCTTATTTACTGTGTGTGACACATATTACAAACATTTCCTTTTTTACAATTACTTGCCTTTAATGCATTTTAGGAAGTTAGGATCTAAAGAGTTCTGTTTACGAGTAACCTATATGTAATGAATGTTTACTGAAACAGTCTCAGAGATGTGAGATAACCTAACCCGACCGCACTCACCAGCCAGTGTTCTAGTGTTATAGGAAAATTGCTTGTTGTCGTAAAAGTTCCGATGTCTTGCATTTATCTACTGTTTCAGCGCACGATGTGCGATTCCCTTGTTCTGCTGGAAATAGACCTGCTCCTTTTTTTTGGGATAAGCATCACTAATCCTTAACTCAAGGCAGTCTTATGATGGACCAGCTTCCTCAAAAGCCCTTTCCCAAAGCAAACATCTCACTACCATGTCCACAGTAGCCGGTTACGATGTCAATATCCTCTGTAAAGATGGCCAACACTGTCACATGGATCCACTGTGCGGAAGCATAACCAATCCTTCTGGTCATGGATCTCCTCTTATCTACTGACATTTGTATGTCTTTCGAGTACTCATCCAGCTCCCATCTTGTCCACAAATGCTACACTACTGTTGTCAAGGTATCACTTCCCTGTATCCAGCTGCTGTTATCTTGCCTCTTCAGAGATCTCAGACATGATAAGCTAAATGCATTCATTTAGTTTCCATCCTAGGTGCCGTCACCATAGTATGATAAGTACATTCTTGAGACATTATGTAGATATTAACACGCTTAGAATATCAGATTCAAGTCCTTAGTATTTGCTAGCCTGTATTCAGCATTTACTTGGATTTTACCAAGATCAGTGCTTTTCCTGTTGTTGTTGTTTTTTTTTCAGATTCATTTTTTATTTGTTTATTTAACTACTGGTTTTATGACTTCAGGTCACTTGCTAATTTGTTTGTTTCAGTTAAAATGAATGGGCATTCTGTCCTGTTCCGCAAACAATGGAATGAATAGGAATTAGAACAGAACCAGAGTGACAGTAGAAAAGTAGCATCTCTTACTTCACCAAACATTGTAAAATGGTACTGCTGGGTATGCCATATGTTTCAATTATTTGTCCCTGAAATTCTGAAAGGATTCACAAGAGTGGATTTCACCACCGTCTCCTTCCTGCCACAGTGACAGCTGTCATATTAATTAGCGCCATACTTAATATGATTGATTGTACTTGAGGAAACCTCTCAGTTTTGTTGTTTTGGATAATTGAACTGCATTAAATGATCAAATAACGTCTTGTATTTCTGCTCATTTAATGTTTATTGTAGCATATTTTTAGCACTCTTGTATAGAGGCAGTAAAACTGGCTAGCAAAAATGCCTTTGGACACATAAGGTACCTGACTCATAACCACTGAAACTATCACTGTTAAACTATCTCACATCCCAGTTTCTGAGGATGTATCAGACTGCAGGAAATGTATGCGATTTACGCTCAAATTTATCTTGCAAGGGTTTTAAAAAATTCCAACAGAAAGACCTCAGTGAAGATAATAGATAAACAATATGTATACTGATTTAACAGCAGTGAAAAGTGAGAGACTGAAATGTCCTACATCACTTCCTTTAAACTTTTGCTCTGACCTTTGACCCTGGTGTAACAGGGGAACTAGGTATAATGCAGACAGCAACAGAAGCAAAAAACAGACAAAAGTGATTGATTCTGCTTCACTGTGAGGAAGAATTGTCTTGTGGCTTCTGACTGATCTGGAATCAGTGTCCATGCAGGACAGCTGACAGCGTTTTGTTTCCCCAACATGATAATGATGCAGTATGTCCTATTACCTTTTGTATCGTAAGCACGTGCTGCTAATTCCAGGGTAGACATAATTTTCAAATTTTAAAACTACTAAACAGCTGGTAGAAAATTCATTTCCACACACTTAGATGGGGGAAATGCATGCGAGTTTGTCAATCCGCCGCTGCGAGCCGGGATTCCTCTAGCACGGAGACGGATGAGATGTTCAGATATCTCCTGTCTGTCGTCATTCTTTTCAAAGAGCCAGTTTTCTCCAAGCTGGGAATTGGCAGATTCACGGTGACATGTTTATCAGCTGTCGTCTGAGAAGCCCACCCCCCCCACGCACACCTACCCGCCCGCCCAAGCACTCCACAACCATCAGCCACTGACTCCCGCCCGGGTGAAATGTTGTGAGGCTGACAAATTTTCTTCTCCCCCATGGTAGAAGGCAGGCTGGTGACAGACATGTATCGAGAAACAGATGAATTTGCTTCCTCCATTGGACAGGCTGCGCGTGTTGCAAAAAAAAAAAAAAACCGAAGCCGTCTGCCAAACTGGAAATGCGATTGACAGTTGGCCCCATCCCCCATCCCCTTCCCTCCTCCCAATGCATAAAAATATTGAAACAGAAGAGCTGTTCACCACAGAGGAGAGAGCAGTGAGCAACGCTGAACAATGCCTTGACCTTTCTCCAATCACATGCAAATGGGGCCCTCGCCTCAGGTAGAGTCTGACAGCAGGACCGAGCAGAAAGAAGTCATTTTTAATTCAGGTGTTCTCATTTAAAGTTGCGGTCCCAAGCACTGCCAGCACTGCTGAGTAAGCTCTTTCTGAAATGGAGGGAGTAAAGACCTATGCCCCCCGGTGTAAAAAATTACTGCTATTGCACACGACCCCCCCCCCCACCCCCTGCACGTTCATTACAGGGCGAGGAAGAAGCCGGTTTCAAATGGGCGGGGAAGTGAGCCCCCACCGATTTTGAAACGGTCTGTTTTTTTGGGGGATCTGAGAAAATGTCATGTTTTATTTCAGTAAAACCTTTTTTTTTCATGTGACACCGTTAGAGGTAAGACGGTGTGGGTGGAGTGGCACAAGTACCAGACAGAGAGCGCGGATACCAGCAAAAAGTCGGTACACGCCATTTATTAAGAAAAAACAAGGCGAAACCGCAAATCAAAGTATTAACCGAACTCAAAGACTTAAGGACACACTGGAGACACAGAACTACATCGCAAACAGAAAATACTCCCATGAACTTTTAAACATTTAAGTCCTTTGCAGTCAGCCGAAAGACAGGCGACCTCCACCGGCTCATACGGGATGGGTGGTAGGGAGGCTGGATGGCTGTGGTCCCCAGGCAGTTTCCTGAACTCTAAGCTGAATCTGCAGAGGAAAACACAGGGAACATTTAGCGTGTTAGCGTAGGCAATGCGGTCCCCCCGAACAGCGGGGCTGAGCGGGTTTTGTAGGATGCGGGGCTTGATTGGATTTAGTTTTTTTTTTAGCATCATGAAGTCTTGCCTATAGATGAAATTCGGTGGCAGGTTCAGGATAAGGACAAATATCTAGGCGTAGGAATGCTGATCTCAGAATAGAGTTTCCCTTTAGAGTATCCTAACCTTGTCCATTATTAAGATGAAACAACTGATTCTAGGTCATCACTCCCATTGTCAGAAACTTTAATGGACATAGAATTACAGTATGGGTAGAAATAAATGATGGTTGAAGGTATTATGATGCCAACAATGGCTGGAGATAATAAGTAGCCGTCCATCATTGACTCGTTTTCAACCAGTCAACAATTTTGTCCTTTACAACAAAACACAGTGCTTGGTAAAAATCTGTGTTACTGGGTTAGACATTGCAGCTCCACACATTTCCATGTTATGATATCTCTCTCTCCCCTCAGGATCAGCAGCCAGAAAACAGAAAATCAGAAACACGCACAAAATTTTGTACCAAAGAGTATGTGTGAACTTGTGCGACTGCATCACACAGAATACGATCCTTTACAGAGCCAGGCTGAGTAAGGGGATCACTGCACTCCTTTCCATGATTTTTGGGCTCTAGTGCACCTATCAGACCGATGTTGGGACGAGATGGTAATTCGGGACGACCGTTTGACCCGCCGCGGTCTGCTGCTATGCCCAGATCAAACCGCGCCGTTAGTTTTGGTTTTCGGGATCATCGGCCTTGCTGATGAGGGACGTTTTCCTGGGCTTTTTACTTCACAGAGCAGCGCTCGGCCGCCCGAAATGATCTCCAGCTGTCTAACTGCATACGGGTTTGAGAGTGCGTCAGGCTTGCTCTCTCTCTCTCTCTCTCTCTCTCTGTGATTCCGAACGCTTCGCTGCATTCAGGCTGCTGGTCCTGAGCACTGCATACCATTAGCCTGGATGGGGTTGTCATAAACCCTGTACAATCAAGTGAATACTGAGTACTCCCAATCAGCCCTATAACACAAGAATCACGTGCATGCACTTTGTGTGTGTGTGTGTGTCTGCATCAAACTGGCTGCGTGTGTGTGTGTGTGTGTGTGTGTGTGTGTGTGTGTGTGTGTGTGTGTGTGTGTGTGTAAAACTGCCTCTGTGTGCACCCCAGCATGTGCTTTCAAGTGTTTTTGTGAGTGTGTGTCTGAACAAGTGTGTATATTTTCATGTTTGCACATGTGCCCATACAAGTGTGTTCCTGTGGGTGTATCTAAGCGTGTGTCCATATGTATCTGTCCAAATGACCCTGAATGTGTGTCCGTGAATATGTGCAAACGCACTGTTGTGGGTGTGCGTATTTGCAAAAGAATCACAGTAATCCTACATATTTCCCTACAACCCACAAAACCCTGCGTAGGAGAGATTGATGAGTTTTTTTTTTCTGTGTCGGATCAGGATATGTTCCTGTTCTATTCTGTCCGGTAGCAGCCATGTTGAGTCTACACAAATGACCCACATCTCCTCCAGCATATTACTGTCAGTTTGATTAATGAGCCCAAAGTGTGTACTTCTTCAAACAGGCCATCTACACTGGACTGTGATTGATCGGCACTACCCACAGTTATTGACTTACATAAGAACGAAAAGCTTTTAACCATGCTCCTCCTACTGTATTCATATTTTTACAGAATTACGCAGAACTATATTTTTCCATGTTTCTTTTTTTTATTTTTACATTAGTATTATGTTTATATCAGGTACTAATTTCCATGTGATATTTTAGTTAAAATAATTATGGCAACAGTTTAATATTGTAGGTATGCAGCACTTGTATTTGTAGAGACTTAACATCAAAAGACAAACATTTTGCAAACCCTGGTGTATCCAAACATCAAAAATGTGTTTCTTTATTTTGTTTATATTTATGGTGTAGCCATTTGGGAGTTTGGATCAAATTGTATCATTCATTCAGTTGTGAGGCATTTACAGAACACTTAATATATGCAAACATTTCAAAAATTTTCCAAATAGACATTTCAGTAGAAAATATTTTTCAGACAACTGAAAGGTTGGAAGGATTTATTATTGAGGATGGGTTATGAACTGGTTTTGGGCTTGGCATCCTAAGGGGGAATGAATTGAGCTGTTCTCGAAGGAGAAGAGAACCCCCCCAATGACTGCCAGCCATGGTGAACTACAAATAAGGTGACAATGTAGGTGAAATGGAAGGGACCTCAACAGACCAGCGCGAGGTGGGCAGGTGCAGATGTCTGAGGTGCGCAACCTGATGTATGACTAAAATGCGTCGGTGGACCATCGACCCAGAAGTGATCCGGTAGTCTATTTTTTGCTGTGGTGGTGGCTGCTCCGATTCTAAAAGAGTGGGAAGAAAAACTGTTCGGGGAAAACCACACATAGACGAGATGTTTTTAAGTGTTCTTGAAACCAGTGGTGTGTGACAATTCTGCCGGGTTCGTCTATGAACAGCGGGGTGTTTGGGGTATGTGAAACACTTGAACGGTAATATAGATAAGAGGGTTTCATACGGGCTAACAGGATTCATTTGACTAGTTCTGCTAATTTGAAGAAATGAATGAAACATCCCTTGCTGGTTTGGTCTGTCTTACTGTATTTGAAAAGGTAGAGCAGCGTAGGAAACCATAAAAGGCGAGGGAGAAAATAGCTGTTAAGGTGATGTCTATGTGTGGGTTAGAATAGCCGGAACTGAGGAAGTTAATGCAACGGATGAGTATGGGAATTGGATTGGAGTCCTAGGTGTTTGAACGCCTGGGTCTTGCTTCTGGTACCCTTTTCAGAAGGAGTTGGATCTGAGGGTTGTGGATAAGTGAGCATTTGGAACTGAATAGGAGTTTGTAGAAAAATTGTAAGCTGCTTGGGCATACTTTTGTTGTTGATGTTTTGATGCAGAGCTGTGAATGTGCGCGAGTAATGAAGGAGGAGTAAGTGAGCATGTTGGAAGACAAAAACTGGAGGTTGTGGTGGGCGGGGAATTTCTTGTAACAGTTCCAAGCAGTGTAGTAAGACTGGAGTGTCTGTGGTGATAAAGCTAGTAAAACTGAGTCAAGGGCGTGGAGGTGCAGGTGGTAGGGGGTTAGTCACAGGAACATCAGCTGGGAATAAGAAGGGACTGGAACTGGGATCTTGACTGCGTCTGGTGCCAATCTGAAGGATTTCTGGAACTGAAAATGAGAGAGACTGTCAATGATTTCATTGTGGTGACCCGGAAGCAGACACATGAGCAGTGATTACCGGCAGAATGAACTGATTACAAACAGATACCCTGGTGAGATGGCGGAGAAGTGGTATAATGGTGTTAGAACAAGAACAACCTTTGTTAATTGTGTGGACTGTGGCCAGGTTATTGGAATGGATTAGACCAGTTTTTTGCTTTCATTCTGCCCCCCAGAAGACAGCAGCTGCAACCATCGGGTGCAGTTCGAAAAGGGCGGAGGAAGCCTCCGACTCGGGCGGGGAGGATAGCTTGACAGGCTGAGGGGCTGTGAATCAGTGGCCTTGGCAGTAGGCGCTGAGGCCCACTGAGGTGCGGTGTTGGTGTACAGCTGCACATCAGTAGGAGAGGATATCATATCGTCATAAAAAAGAGACCCTGTTCCAGTTTTGGAGGAGGAAGTGCAAAAGCCTTAGTTCTTTTAGACGGTAGAAATCCAGCCTGAAAAAGTCCAGCAGGGACAGGACAGCTGAAGTGAGCGAGACTAAATGGGACATGAATGACCTGCCTTGGGGAGAATACACATTGCAAAGTTTAAGAGTCCTAGCAGGGACAGGTTAGTCAAGTAGCCAGATAGCAGAGTGGAAATACGGTCCATCTTCTCTTTGGGAAGAGAAGCGTCGAACTCTGCTGTGTATAAAAAATGCCCAGGAACTCCAACAAGGTGGAGGGGTTGAGGGTTTTCTCCTTGGCCAATGGCATGCCAAGGTCGTGAAAGATCTGCTTTAGAGAAGCGATGCCAGATGCCAGGGGACAGAAGGGGGCATACTTATCAAGGAATGGACAAATGGGACTTTGCAGCGATTTAGCGGAATCCAGCACAAAGCCTCAGACAGAGTATCGAAAATCAAAGGGTGACTTTTACACCTGACGGTGATGGCAAAAAAAAAAAATTGCGCCACCTAACACTGAACAGGTTCCAGTAAACGCGGCCTAGAAGCATAATTTTAAAAGATGTGACATCCGCTTTAGCTAGCCATGAAACTACCAGTAATTATAATCAGCTTAATTTCATCATCTGTTGTGGAATAAAATGAAAAATCCTCTGAAGGGATTAGACTGTTAATGCTCAGGACTGTAGTGGTGTGGGGCAGACAGATCGATTATGATTCTTTCCCGAATATTTCCAAGGGGCGATGCCTTTTGGGTTGACCTGGAATTCTAGGAAGGGTGGATTAATAAGGGCTGATCATAAAACCGGACTCTACTTCTTTGGCAAGCAAAGAATCCACAATGTTCGGCTCTGCTTCTGCCGATTTCAGGTTGTTAAAACTGACTAGGCAGGTAGTGAAACTAGGCTGGGGGAGAAACCAGTTGAGAGTCCAGTCAGGATCTATGAAACAAAGGAGGGGTCAGGGTTGTTGCTGGTTGTTGTCAGGGTTGTTGAGTTCATGCTGGAGTCTGGGAATGTTTCTTGGTGTGAACAAATGCTCAAGTAGTTATGCTTTATCTGGGGGCAGGGTGTGGTGGCTGACAGGGCACACCAAACGGGAATAAGCGCCCGCACAGAAGCTGCAAACATGAAGCTTGCAGTCGCTCCATAAACATGAGGAGTAATCTAGGCTATTACACACTCCTTTGCCCCCAGTTAGTACGATGGGGCGGCCCCGCACATCATTTCTCCCAGGTATGGGAAAGATGTCTGGCGTAGAAGCTGTTGGAGCGAAGAGTTTACTGGGGAAGGTGGCTGTGGACGTCGGCAGGGAGGAGGGAGCAACCATGGAACATAAGAGTAGACTGTTTGGTTGAGTTGCAGATATTATAGGCAAATGCTCTTAACCAGAGAAAAACTCAACAGTGGATGTCTCTGTCCAGAAGCCCCCATTACATTGGGAAATTTTTTCAGAGCATTTAGCTGAAAAAATGGTGGTAGGTATAAAAATGGGAACCGCCGAAGCGGATGGCTAAATCCACTATAATAACTAAATAATCATTTCACTGCCTACGGTGGCAGGGAAAAACTGAACAGATTAACTCGGTATAGCTGCCAAAGGCTAGGCAAAATTCCAGAAACATTAGGACTTTGGTAGAGGAGGTAGCTGCAGCTTTAAGGGACACAGTGAAACCATCGCATTCTAAAACTCTGTGCTCGGAAGGTGATGACAGAGAGAGCAGAGAAGCCAGGCTAATGTCCATACCTTGTAAAATCTGGGACTGTAGTGCAGCCGAAATGGGTGTCGGTTCGAACAGGAGGGCTACAAACAGGAGCCAATGGAAACCAAAGTTTATTGTATGAAACGATGGTGGGGGGGGGGGATAAATTACCCAAAAATATGGTAGGGTAGCAAAAACAAAGAGCAAAACTACAACTAAGCCCTGTGGAATAAAAATAAAAAAACACTTACCTGCTTCACCACCGAAAAGTTATAAACAAGGAAAAATAAAGTCTTCCGTGGCCTAAGTAACCGACACTACCTTAAACTATCTAACCAAAACAACAAAAAGAAATTTAAGCAATCACAAAAGAGAACCGTGGCATCAATAATGTGGACTCCTGAAGGCAAAAAGAGTGTGCCCTATCTTCTCTTTCCAGCCTTCATTTATAGTCAGGAAATCACCAGGTGTTCTGCATCATAGATTAGGAGAGGAACCATCTCAGATCTACAAGTAAAACTGCGAAAAGGTAGGACACAAAGGCGCACATGCATCCAATTCACATTCAGGTTTACAAGAATGGAAAAAAACATGACCATGTAACAATACACAGTCTGTCCTTTTAAGAAAACATTATTTTATCAACACAACTGCTAACTGAAATAAAGGTTTACAGTATCATAATTCCCAAAAGAAAAGGGGTAAGTAATGCGATTGTAAATGACACATTGCAGTCATTTTACAGCATTTCAATTTTCAACCCCCAAATTTACATGTCTGCATATTTTCCATGAAAGAGCTGTAATACATTGCCTATCGCTTCTGGCCATGGAGATGGTATTTTTAATGTAATAAATCACCTTCATAATATGAATATATTAAAGTCTGAGGGCTCGATCTCTGGTACAGATAGTTACTAAGATCTAGTAATCAATGTTTAGTAAGCGAAATCCATACCAGCCCCTGTCATTTTGCTAACATTATCGTAGAGTTTCATAACTCACCCCTTTTTTGTACAATCTTCCAAACCCAACAAGCTACTCTGAGTGTAAATGTCCATTCTTAAATTTAACACATAAATCTCAGTTCTTTCATTACATCATAACCGTATTTTTGGTCATCTCCCTTTGGAAGTCAATATTTTTCACAAACCCCAGCATAAGTGTTTTGCATGTTGTGTGACTTTTTCTGCTTGGTCACACATCCCTAGTGATGGGTAGGAATGCCACCTTTTCATAACATGCACTCTGCAATCTTAAAATCATATTGACGTCTGATTTTCCATTTTCATACACGCCTGTCTCCGACCTGAGGAATACATAATACCTAGCTACATCCTTACCGGTGCCCTGGTGTATTATTATTCAACTGTGTTATTATGTGTGAGTATGTGTACTTTAAATATCAACAGATGGAATTTACAGGGCTTGTGCCATCAGTGCAAAACTTTACATTGTCTCACCGGGCTTTTATATTCCATATGAATGCTTCAAAATTCTCTCTGCATCTCAGGGGCAAAGAATTTGCATAATGTATCAATAAAAAAACTGTTATGCAGCATTGATGTGTTCTATAAATTTGCAAAGAGCAATTAGTTTAGCCTCTAAACCCATTTGATTTATAATTGAATTTACAAATAAATGATTCAAGCCATTCTCTAAGTAAGAAATAGTTTAACAGATTTTCAATCATAAAAAATGAAATGACATTTTGCTCAATCAATGACATAAACATGATTCATTGTTAAACAGTGACTCGGCGAGTTTTGTTAATGTATTTCTTTTATTTTTTTGCTTTTTTGAGAGAAGGTTAACGACGTGATTCAGGACTGATTTCTCCAACAACATTGACCAGTCAGAAGTGTGCTTGACTGCTGCTCGGCCTGCACACTTCACCTTTGACCCTAAATGTGACGTCCCCTGCTACGGGCCATTGGATCATTAGCGTAGCTGTCAGAAATAATTACTCCTCATTGAAACAGGTGTCAATACCACCCTGGTTTGCTGACAAAAAGGGGGAAATAGTCTGACAAGAACTCTGAACAAGGAATTTTTATTTTTCTAGATACAATAATGAATATTTCTGCTTATGTCAAATATTTAGTTTATAGTCTATGTATAAATGGGCTCATGTTTTCACGCACCAGCACAATATTCCTATGTGCTGCAATATCATAAATGACTATGAGTTGGGAATGATTCCATCAAAAAGGTCTAGTTGGGTTACTTTATCAAATGTAGACCTTTTATAAGAAAGGAAAAACAATCACACTGCATTCAACATGGCCCTACTGCCCATAAAAAAGATGCAATAAGATTCTATACATGGAGCTGAATTTTTGTGGTGGCCCTACAGCTTGACTTAGCACAATGATGTCATCGCTACATGGACCGATGGAAGTAAACTTATCACATGGTTATACTGTAATGTGTTATGTCTTGTATTTCATCAAAGATGAAAAACATTGTGAATAGTCTTTCTGAACAGTAAATTGCCAGAGTCATTTATTTTCTAATAACAAACACTCACAAAGAGAATAAAATGAATGACTGCAAAAACATATCAGATTTCATTTAGTCTTTCGGGCTGTAAATGGTTGCTAAGCTGTTTGTTGGAATGCTGGTGTTTGAGTGCTAAATGCTTTCAGAGGCCAGCAATAATAAATAGACAGAAAGTTAAAACAGATTAACTTTTTTCCTCTAAAATATTATGATGCCATCTGTCAGAATGTCAATTTATGTGCTTTGCTGTACATTTACCCCCTCAACACCACACACACACACACACACACACACACACACACACACACCACAGTACAAATAATTTCCTGTGAAATGTAGCCTACAACGTGCATGTACAGTTACCTCAGAAGTGTGTGAGACTTCAGCAAGTTCCAGGAAAAGATAAAAAAATATTTTGGTGAATAACTTTCTCCTTTTCCAATGTAGTGTGTAATTATTTGTTAAAAACCTAGTCATGAAAATATATTTTTTTAAAACATTGTGCTGGTTTCTTGCATTTTAAATTACTTAAAAGGATAAATATTAGTGGTGTTGGAAGAGTACCTTATTTGACATAGAGTCATAAAACATTAACAATGCACATATTATGCTTCTAACTTTCAGACTTTTTAATTAAATAGTAGCAACAATTGAAGTATAGGGTTGTTTCAATAATGTAAATTGCAGTCAGCAATAAGTAAATTAGTAATAGAAAGTATTGGAAGTTTTGTATGTTTCTTTTCCTCTCTCGCCTGCCTGCGTTGTGTTCTGTGCCAGTTCTGAGCCCTGGGTCTGAGTGGTGGGCGCATAAGGACAGATTGGTCTGGCACATGTGTTTGTGTCAGAGCAGCTGGTGCTGGGTGGGGTGGGGTGGGGTGGGGGTGGGGGGTGTCCTTTGAGAGCCAGAATGCCACCATGCCGCAGGGGCAGAGAGAACCGGTCGCAAGTCATGCCAAGCGTCAGCCGTGCCCGTCACTGCCATCTTCAGTCCCGGGGGCCAAATGTCGCAGTTCCCTCCAAAAAAAAAAAAAAAAAAAAAAGATGGTAAACTGTTTGCTCCCAAAGGGCCTGCTGGAGTGATGGTTTTAAATGCCTGCTTGGTGAGACAGAGGCTTCTAGCTCTTCTAGCTGCCAAGCGGAGGCAGTCATGTGCAGGCATTGAACGGACATCGGAATCCACAGCCTTAAGCCAGCAGCCTCTCCACCCTGCCTTTCTCTCATGCCAAATGGCTGAAAGCTGAGTGGGTCTGATCCTGGCTAACACTGAATGGGACAACTCTGGAAGAAACTGGATCGATGCTGCGACCAGTGAGGGGACCAGTACTAGAGGAAAACCGATATATCTTCAGACAGCAAATAGTACAATGGCAGAGATGCTGTGCTGGAGGAGATGCCATTTTTTGAGTGACATATTGGGTCAATGTGGGTCGTATGGCACATGGATAAACAGCAGCGTTTCCCAGAGTTTAATTTACTTTACTTTATCACTTTATTTGCAAGGGACCATGCCACGAGTGAGCTCCAGAGTTCATTTTCATCTGTGGTCCCTGGGCAGGGAGAGCATTCGAATAAAAATCACAACACGAACATGAGAGTTCTGGCCAAAATCCCCAGTCTGGCTGGTGAGATTGTCAGTCTGGCACCTCACCTAGCAACAGTGTAGCATACACACGCACACACACAAACACACGCGCACAAATGACTCTGGCCAGGCCCAGGGGGTGAACATCCTTGCGCTTTGAGTCATTGGATCTTTATAATGACAGAGGTCTTCACCTCCATTTAACACCTCACTAAAAGGTAATATACTATGAGGATGGATCATCCCCACTCACAGGTGTGTTTGTGTGCCAGGGCTTTGTATTTGGTTTCTTCGTTTTATTGTTTGTTTTTCGCTTGTTTGTGTATCCCAGACTGCCATAGTTCTCAGTCTCGCTCATGGGGGAGGGGCCCCCTGCTGCTTTCCATTACAATCATAATTTCAGCCTCCAAATTCTAACGCGTTTTTCATTTGAAGGAGTAAAGGTGGATTTATCAGGGCTAATGTTAAATATTACTTTTTTATTCACAAACTGTGAATGAGACCAATTAGAAATAATAATATACCATACATTAAAATTCCAATGAATTATGCAAGAGACAACTTCAATGACTCACCATTCTATAATGACAGCTAAGTTTTAAGCCACAGGAGGTATTTCTTGATTAAAGGAGGACATTTCAGCAAAATTGTATTATTATATTTTTGTTATTTTTTCCCTAATTTGACCAGCCACATCACATTTCTTGTGATGTCCTGTTCCACCACTGCAATGTTCTAAACTATCTATTCTATCAGGAGAGGGTGGACTGGCATGCATGTGCTCTGAAGAAGAACTAAGATTCACAGTCATTAGCTTTGTGTTAATTAGCCAATCTAACGGGATGAGCGAACTCAAAGCACACCGTTGAAAATGCACCACATTACATGCAGATCTGGCTGAACCTTTTTGCTCAGGGGTAAATGTTCACCTGGGAGCCCTCAAGTTTGGGTGCTGAAATCCCAGCCTCACCATTACCAGCTATGGCCAGAGGTCTGCTGGCAAGGGAGCAGCTGGCCCAGCCTCACCAGGGAGGAGGTCGCTGTGTAAAATTAAACAGTTCGGCCATGTTAAGGGTGGGGAAAAAGAACAAAAACCAAAAAAGGCTTGATTTTACACCTCCGGGCTCAAATGTCAGGTTGATACGCTGTCGTTTTACCCTTGAGCATGATGATGCTGCAGAATGTGTCAGTATGTAGTGTGTATGGATAGACAGGGTTTATAGACATAATCAGAGTTACTGATGTGGGGTTGAGAGTGTCTGCTGAACAAATAAATAATACTAATAATAATGGAACTGAATGGACACTTTGCCTCCTTTAGTCACGCAGTGATAAACTTCATATTGCCCTGTGGGAATCCAGGTCAAAGGCTATACCATAATCAGCAAACAGAACCCTTTAATTTAATATGCACTGGGGGGAAACAGTCAACAAGTCTATTTTGACTGGCATGTTTATTGCACAGTATAAATTATACGTGTTGTTAATTTTATACATTATATTTAAAATGTCTGTATTTGATATGCAGTGCATGTTAAAGGCTCACAGTCTTGACTGACATGTTTATTGTTAAAAAAAAAAAAAAAACCGGACCATTTCTGAAGCATATTTTCCGTTTTGTCAGCATGAATATTATGTCAGCTATTTAATCCATATTGGCTTTGAACCATATGATATATTATAGTTGGATTCCACTGCATTATGATACAATTTTGCAATGACAATTTTGTCTGTCTGGATATCTCCATGACATTTAAGGTAGAAGTCAGACTTAATGCATGCAGAAATTATCCCATCATAGACCTCAATCAGAATCGTATACAAAATTAATGTTAGACATGTTAACTCTGTGATGGGGTGATAAGGTTATCCCACACACTAAAAAACAGAGCCACTATATGCTACCAGCACACGAGATAAACAAATCATTATGTTTTACTTTGGACAGCAAACATTTTGATTGGTTTAAAAAGTTACAGAGGCGATATCATTGTAACTCTACTCATTATGGGGTTAATGACACCCTAATCCACACAGCAGACCTTGTGGTTATTACATTTAATTGACTCAATTTGCCTGAAAAAGAAAACGTAATGATTTGCTGAATAAAACAAATATTTCAGAATAAAAGGATGGTTTTCTTTCTGCATTTATGACAATTTTTCAACAGGCTGTGAACCACAATGCACCATCATACCAAGGTCATGCGTTTTATCATCACAGTTAAACAGGCTCTTCAGCATGATTCATTCAATACGTTAATACAGCTCTTTTACCCAGACACACCATTACGGGAAAATGCAATGAGAAGCTTGGTCCCAAATCAGAAAGAACATGTTGTGCTAGTTTGTGAAAACACATTAAAAAGTTTCGCTGAAAATTGCATTTAAAACTATGAAAGAGCTCCAATTGTGCTCATGAATGTTAATGTTTCTTTCAGTTAATACCTCAGCACCACAACACAGTCCTCAGAGTGAAGATTGCAATTTCAATTAGGGAATTTATCCAGGGACAATACAATTACCTATAATGGTTACTAACAATGCTAAATGTTACTTGCAACCGCATAATATCTCCATGAACATTTTTCAGTAAATTATTTAATTATTAAATTTGTTGATGCTGCAAAGTATAATTAGTAATCAGAATGCACTGTTTGCGTTGTTTAAATTTAATTATGTGATGATTAATGATGGGTCCCTTGTGATTGTAAGTTCAAACGTTTTGTTTTGCTTGTAACATGTACCACCGCTGGGTGTGTGTTGCTTGTGCTCTTGGCTTAAGGAGAACATCTGATACAGCAACATAGCTAGCTGCAGTTCAGCTTTGCTAGCTAATATATTCAAATTAAAATCAAAGAGTAATTATATACACATTATATACACATAATGCATACATATATTTCAGCACATCTCTAAAACAGCGGTTGTATGAGGAGAATCATGTCATAGATACATAGAGCATATCATAGATAATGCTCATAAATTTGAGTTCTTTACTATGATTTTCATTTTACTGGAAATGCAGCTGCTAGATGCATAACCATTAATAGAAATTATACCATATCCAGTGACAATATATCATTGATATCAGTACTCATTTTCAAACACAAATTAACTTTACTGTGTATTTCATCAAATAAAGAACAAATTAGAGGTGAAAGTGCTGGACCCGTAACAGTATTTATGATGAGAAAATGTGTCTAATTAACTAGTGTCTAATGTAACTAATTAAAAACTTTAATTTACAAGTGTTGGACAAAGGAGGCTGTGCGGACAAAGGAAATATTGGGAAAACTTGGACCGATAACCTTGAATGCAGTGACACAACTCAAACACCATAATAACCATATCAAGATACAAAATCAGACACACTTCGAATTAAAATTATTTCTTGAGGAAGCAAGGAGATATCCATACATATAGCAATGTGTGTATATTGTTATATTTAATACTAAATCCAGACCACAGTCAGAGGAAGTCCAAAGCATATATTTTAGTCGTGCAAAATGGCAGTACAGTTTCCAGAACCTTCATGAAAAAGAACATTGATGTTAAGAGCCTTTCTACAGAAATACTTGCCCATTCATTGTCAGCAGATTGAGCACCTGTCATATCAAGACTGGCCTTTGTACAGGTAAATATAGCAAAGCATTCTAGTGCTGAAACATGAGATCACCAGCCAGTACTTCAGTGATGCTTGTATTCCCACTACAGCCTGAAAAATAGAATTGCTGAGGGCCATATAACCCTGGAGTTAATCGTCATGAAGAAGAAGCAGCGAAGATCTGTTCCAAGCAGGGGCATTACAGCATTGGCTGTCATCTGACAACATAATTGGCTCTTTCGTGGAATAACAGAAAAGCCCCAAAATCCAATTAACAGGAAATTCACATTGTCAGAACATTATACCGAATAATGAATGAACACCTAAAGCAAGCTGAGAATGAAAAAGGGCATAATCATTAAGAATTGAAAATACTATGCCGACAAAACTCATTGAAATGAATTGATTTGAACAATATGAAGGCTCACTCAACTGATTTATGGAGGGAAAAACAAATGACACCACAAAATATATCTGTAAGGGGCCAAGAACATGAACAGCACTAAGCACACGAATGATAACAATAATAATAATAGATTTGGCACTACTCGTGATCCCTTAATGCTTTGCAGTGAAAAGGTTAAACTCTGCTCAACGGCCTTCACACCAAGGCAGCCATTTTGCACCAAATGCTCACCACAAATCAGTTGGGGTGAAAGGGGGATAATGAGTCAATTTAACTTATTCAACAGACGGCAGCAGTGTTGCTTGTTCTTAAATCTGAGCTATCATCTATGGTTACAGAGAGGTAGTACATCATTTGGGACTTCCTGCTCTTGGAAGACGCTGCGACTGGTGCAGATCTGTTCACTGTTTTGGGGAGCAGTGGGAACATTAAAATAAATGAATACTGAGGATATGCCTGCAGTTTCAGTAGGGCCAACATTTATGTATATATGGAATGAATAAAAAAAATAAATAAGTAGATCGTAGCACAAGGTCAACAGTTGGGACAACAATAGGTCACCTTATGTAGGTCACCATATACAATCACTGTGTGTCACATATTGCAGATGGCAATTAATTTCATATTGTTGTAACAGACTGTCAAATTTGGGCTTAGGTTCAACACTTGTTTTTTTTAGGTACTAAACCTATGCAAAGCTACAAGCTAAACTTACTCAATGCCTTCGCCAGCTAGGTGGCAAGGGGTATGTCCTACCGAGTGTTCACACTCACAGTCACAGTTAACCAAGGTACAACGAGACCTGCATCGAAACACTGGGCTAAAGTGATGGTCCCCTGTACTGCAGTGCAGTCACCTAGTCTGTGCTCATCTCGCTGAGAAGTAGACAGAAGCAGTGCAGCAACTCAAGCTGCAGCGCCCCCTGGAGGTTGTGTGTTCCCCCAGACACCGGGCCAACGTCCAGTGACTGCCAGCAAGCCACCTGCCTTCTCATTGTGAGAAGTGCAGCAGCCATCATGATGTCAAGTGGTCGGATGGGTTCTCCCGATGGGTTCTCCAGTTCATAATGGCTGTGACCGGAGGGGGTCTGTCTTCAAATGTAGACCAGAGGACAATGGAGATTTCCCCCATTCAAGCTCAGCAATGAACAAGAGCTCTGGTGAAGGGTCTAGGGACCTACAGAGGATTTCGTTTTTTCGGTTAAGCTGCAACCAGAGGCTTAACTGGACAGAAACAGAGGGGGCCTCTGGCTAACCACTACGAGAAGGGGACACGCACCACAAAAAGCCCCGCGATAATTGTAGCTGAGAGAGCGGTCTTTCTGTGGCTCTTTGCTGAAAGGTAAGGTTCTGAAAAGTCCCAGGGAGGATAAGTGTGTATCGGCTGTAGCATCTGCACAGGAATTCTCAGAGCAGATGGGAAAATAGCTAATCTTTCCACAACACACACAAACACACACACACACAGAAAGTGGATGTCTGGCTGTGAATGCTTGGACAAAATTGCAGTTGTCTCAGCACAACTTCAATAGAGACTTCTTACTTCCTCTAATTTGACATAGCCGCAATTAGGCTGAACAAGTTATTTCCTCAACTGAAAATATTTTCTCTCCCACAATATTTTTGGATTCCTTTCAAATGCAAAGAAAGTGGCAGGTATTCAGACTGAGCACAGTGAATAAAAAACAGCTGTGGGTGACTTAATTCATGAATTTCTCAACTGTGTAAAGCTTCCTGTAGACAACATCTAAAGTCTTAGACTTGGTTTTGTACTATTTTTCAGAACATTTAAAATGATTGAAAAATTAATGTGGTGATGAATTATTGATAGAACTAGTTTTAAAGGGCTTCTCAATTCCAGACACTCAATCGCTAAAAAAAGCATGTTGCTAATCATGTTAGTTTTAGTATCCTCAACATGCAATTGACTGATTTTCTTCATTAACATTGCTGCCAGTTTAAATAAAGATCATTAAAGAGCAGCATATTCCCTTAGACTTTATTACATGTAATGTGTCGTCCCTAAACTAGTGGATAATCTCATGCACTTCTCACATAATGTTGATCAAAAAAAATCTTTAAAGTTAAGCACCAATCCCTGGGTTTCAATTTGACGGTCAAAATTTGTACCGCAATGAGGAAAAAATCTGTGTGATATTAAACGTGATTGGACAGCTGAGAGAAAAGTGACAGTGAGTGTGGCGTATTTTCAATGTTGAACATTATTCAACTCTGGGTGGCTGAAAATATGCTCAGCTCCTGATATGCTCCCGGCATATTTTATAACACAGCAAAAACACTCCGCTCTCAAACAATGGGGAAAATACGCTTTGGTGGACACGGCCCCTAACCACCGGCTTACATCACTTCAGCATTTCTGGCAGTGCGAATGCAGACAGAAAAAAGCCCTTGAAGGTTCGTATTTCTCAGGGACCCACCTCAGTGGGTAGTTCCTCTTAAAAAAGTCCCCAGAACTGATTGGTCAGAAAGCACCTTTTGTTGTTATGAAAAGTAATTAATGTAAGGTGCAGAGTAGCGGTCAATGTCAATGGAAACTATTACATCAGAATTAAGTGTGGACGGCGATCCGTTGTGAATAAAAGTGTACGAGCAGACACTGTGCTGGTGATGGGCATTTAAAAATTTCTCTGCATGGTGCTCTTTATTGGGTACTGCGCTCTAAATTGGTCAGTTGAGGACAGCTAAATAATTCCGACAATAAAAACAAGTTCAGAATTCTGAAAAGTCATTTCTTTCACTTCGCACAGATTCAGTGAGATGACGCAAAAAAGAATCCTAACAATTCAATGCATCCAGTATCACCGTGTCATAAGTATAATCATATTCGTCTTATGCTGGTTTATTGGCTTGAGAAAACCTGAAGGGCACCTTCTTAGTTACAGGTTACCATAGAGACCATTGTGGTCAGAGTCCTAGGAGTTTCAATTCTTTGAAGTTTACAGGGTCTGATGTCAAGGTTTCGTGCAACTTTTCTATTAAGTCTTTGAATCTTCACAAATCTTCCCTTTATATCAAGAAAATTGGTCTTGGTATCTTTTCTTCGTACCTAAAACAGTAAAGCATTCACATTTTCTTCCAGAAAAATGTAGAGATTAATGCTTTTCCCCCCTATGGTGACCTTGTGGTGACCAAAGTGTCATTCATGTTTCAGTTGGTCACATACGTTTGAAATAATTCATGCTTTAACTTGTTATTCATTCTCCCTTTCTGCTCAACTGTGTATCCAGGACCTTTGCCGGATCTTTCCATGATGCCAATGGCAATCGTGTTGAGAAACATAGGAGCATAGTAAACGTTTGATTTAAATGCCCATATCAGAGAGAGAGAGATTAGAAAGTTGGCATTACATGGTCTGCCACACTTTGATAATTTCAGATAGATTGAGTCATGAGTGGAGCTAAATCAGTGGATGGAGATTTTAATAACTGCTCTCCTCTCATGAGGGATGGGGTTCAGCGAGAGAGAGCGAGAGCAAGAGCGAGAGAGAGAGCTTAGTACGTAGCCCACATAGAAGTAGTCAGCCAATGGGGTTTGGTGTGGCAGACTCTTGGGGCAATAAATTTGGGTACAATCATCAGTGGTCAAATAGCTCAGCGTGTAATGACGCTGGTGCTATAAGCCAAACCCTCTCAGTTCAAATCCCAGCTCCCCCTCACGACCAAAGCTAAAAACATCCCAGTTCAACCCCCTACACCCCTCCAAAGTAAAGCAAACAACCTCTCCCAGTTCAACCCCCACCTCCCCCCACAAGGTAAAGATGCTACTGCAACAGGCAAAATCTCCCAGTTCCTCCACTCAAATGTTACTGTCAATAAAAAGAAAAATCAACCTTTTTCCTTTTATATATTGACCAAACAATTCTTTTGAGTCTGATAATGGTTATACGGACTGCTGCAGGCATGCTTTCACTGATAACATTGTAATGTATAGCACAAATATGTCATATTCATTTAAGCTATACAAAATCTTCATCAATCTTTCCTAATCAAATAGAGTCCCCTGTTTTAATGTTGTACTGGCCATCTGCGAAACCTACATTCTTACAACATAAATGCAGACTGTAACACTATGCTGGTACAAAACAAACACAATACAGCGTAAAGAAAATGGCTAGCTTGCATCTTATTGTACTTCCAGATTCCTGGGCTGAGTGCAGTGCGAAAAGCCAAAGACAGAGATGAAGAAAGAATTGAGTGAAAGCAAGGAGAGAGCAAATGGACAGCAAACAATGCAAACCGCATGGGCCTTTCTTTCCACAGTGCCTTCAGCAGAAGAAAACAAGGTCTACCAGTCAAATGTCAAACAACCCCCCTACCTCCACCAACAATCCTCATCAAACACTTGAGAAAACAGACTTCCAAAAACAACACCTGAAGTGAATTTTCAGGAAAAACAAAAAGGGATGTATATGTGTGTATGTTTGTATCCCTGGCTTCTCAAAGATTGCGGTGCCCCTGGTGTCTTACAGCGCAACTATAATCTTATCTCAAAAAATGTGGAGAAATAGGTGACAAAAATATATATATTTTTTTTTACTATAAATAATAATAGTTAATGAGCTATATGTTCAACCAAAGAAAAAGTTGTTAACAATTAATTGAAAGCAAGTAAATACAATAAATGTGTTATGCTGAAAATTTTGAAAAGACATAAAACTATAGTCTTACCTCAAATGTGTAAAAATGGGTTGACACAAACTTTTATTTTTTTTTTTACTTTAATTGGTAGTAAAGCTTCTGTGTTTTCCACATATGCAGGAAAAATCTATCTGAAATTATTTGAAAAGAAGTACTTGAAATGGTAGTAAAGCAGCTATATTTTCCACCGGCTCAAGATTGCCAGCAAATATTTGAGAGTAAGCAAATGTGATGTAAAAGTTTTACTGAAAATCTAGAAAACACATCAGACTATAGTCTCTCAAGAAAGGGGAAAAATTGGTTGACACAAATATATTTGACTTTTTGACTGTAAAGGACTGTGTGTGTGTGTGTGTATGTGTGTGTGAGCACAGGGGACTGTACTTTACCTGAGAGTGTGGCCATCGACATGCAGTGTGGGACGTCTCTGTCACCTGGAGCTTTGCTTGTGTGGCGCTGGGGTGGACGGCAGGGAGCCACCAGTTGGGGAGGGGGAGCAGAAGGAAGAGGGAGTGGGGAGGGAAGCGACTGAGCCGTCTGCTCATGAACCGCTTTAAACTGCGGAAACATAATAAAATTCAGTTTACCTGGTTCCCCGTGTTTTGCTTGTCCGTGGCGGGTGAAATCAGGTTGTAGATTGGCGGGACAAAGCGCCTGCCACTCCCGACACGCCTATGTATGGCAACGTGTGAGTATGGTGCCAGGAAATGACTAAACTCATTTTTCACTCTCCGTTTAATTCCTTTGTACTTCCCTCCACAGCGAGCCAATAAAACACCCAGGGCTTCATAGTGTTTTGCCACAAGGGTAGTGCTGATTTCTTGCCCGCTTTCCATGCTTGTCAAAAATTTCCAGAAAATTTTGTGGTTTGAATATTGTTTGCCAACTTAAAAAAATGTAATTTCGTAGCTGAAGTGAGCTCTGCCTTAATGAACTATGATTTTATGATATTCAGGATTCAGAGTTTAGGAACAAGTGAATCATACACTTAATTCACAGGCTGAAAAAAATGCCATCTATTTACTCTTTGAGAGTGTGTAAGAGAAATTTCAGTTCCAACTTTTTTTCTTTTACCTATTAAAATGTTTAATGGGTGAAATTAAAATGTAATTTTTTTAATTTCACCAATTAAAATAAAAAAAAACTTAAGAACATGTTTTGACTGTATTCTCCAATTTCTGTTCTGAAAAAAAAAAAAACAGTTCAATTCTCAACTCCCTTACAGTCCATGTGTAATTTTTAATTCCTGCCAAGAAAGACGAATGTGTCACCAGTAAGACTGCAAAACAAATACATATGTTTTGTTACAAAGTTATAATCCTTTTGATAATCAGTAGATCCAAAATGCTGCTCATCTTTTTCAATTCAAAAAAACAAGGCAGAAAGTGGATGCAGAACTGAAACGATCCACAAATATTAGACAGTACATATGAAGTATCAGAAATAGTTAAAAGGGAAACACTGCTCCTACTCAGCCTCAGGCCTTAGCGGTGGCTCGCTACCAAGCTAAAAACGAAAAAAAAGCGACAGATGCTACAAGCAAGCAGCCAGTTTCCACGACATCTTATAGTGATAGAGTCCAGGCCAAAACAAGGGTGAACATCAGTGTTGCATTTGCATGTTGGAGAGAGCAACGTAAACTGAAAAGCCTCAAGGCCAACAATGAACTGGCATTACTCGCACTAACTCGCTCGGTAACAGAGAACACATTGCAAAAGTTCAGCTTTTCTATGAACTTGCTGTCACTCATGTTTTCACAGTTTTTTATAGCCCAAATCAGTCTCCAACCAGAAAAAAACAGAGAGGAAAAGGTTGACATCTGTGCGATTCTACCACTTGTTGCCAGTTGGGGTTGAGAAATGAACTAGAGTAGGATCCCTTATTAAAGATCAGTTATACTGGGGGAAACCTAATACTAGATCAGGAGATCAGCTATAATACCCAGAGAAACTGTATGAATACAGACCCTTGAATCAAAGAATAGTTTCTTGATAAAAACATAACACGGTTTGACAACATGTGCTGAGCTTCTGCTAAGTCTGTTAAGCTTAAAGGGAGTCAGTGTCCTTCTCATGAAAGGGGCTTTGCTCTGAATCAGTGTCAGAAATTATCTGTGATCTGGACACTGTGGATGGAGACCTATAACATCTAAAGGAAGCCTTGCCAATGAGGTACACAGGACAAAAAGCTACTCAAAACAATAATGAGTGAGAATAACACACTATGCCAACACAGCATATCAAATAACTGTCGTGTAGTTTTGCTTACGTGGATGGTTGGAAACATAATGAAACATACAGACAGAGTGAACGGAGTTCAACGGCTAATGAGGTCAAATCGAGTGGTAAGTTGAAAGTAGGAAGCTTCTTAAGTGTTGATTGAAGCCTAGCCAGGGGGCCCACAACCTCATTGGTTGCACCTTGCCAACTTATTTGTTCAACATTATGGGGAAAAAACCCATTAACAACATCCATATGTGGTTAAAAGTCAAGTGGAAAGTAGTGACCTTATTTTTCAATGGTAACTAGAAGAACTGCACTCCCACCACTTTTCTCTTCTGTTTCCCACTGTCTCTTTCTCAGCCTGTCCTTCAGGAAATTGATTTGTGACAATTGCAGAGTTGGCAATTATTCTTTTATCCCTTCAGTCACATAGGCCTTCATGTGTGAAGGGTCTCCCATGTGTGGCCCCCTGACCCTCTGTGTCACTGTGCTCTGTAGTGTGCTAACAAAAGACTCCTTTCAGCTGTTATTTGTCCTGACCTTGCTCATTTTTTCGTTTTTATGAAACTCTTTTCTGTTCCCTCATCTTCCTTTGAAGCTTCCTTATATTTTATTTTCATGTAACCCCACACAACCACAAGAGTGTACAATGAAACTGGAGGTATGGTTTGTAAAAGCGACCATGATCTCCTCAGATGTGATCTTGAGCCCAACCTTCATCGCCCGAGGCTTCCTATTTCAGGCTGTGGATGTCTGTTATCCAGACAAGCGCAGCTTTGATTGGTGAATGACCATCATGACATCAAACTAGGGCGGAGCCACAATGAGCTGTTAATCATAGAAATGTTTCAGCCAACTGAATATTTTTCTCTTCTCATGAAAACACATAGACTGAGCCAAAAGAATCAGTCGCTGGTGCCATATGGTCAGTGACATGCACAGACATTCGGAGGGGCAGTGTCTCTACCAAAAAGGAGCGCTGCTAAAGGCTACTCCCTGCTATCAAAATCCTTCAGAGGGGCAGCTTGGCCAAAAGAGGGCAAATGGGCCGTTGCCCAGGCAACAATAGCACGAAAGTGTGCACGTCCCTGCATGTGGTCCCTCCAACCATTTTTTGTGTCATAGAAAAGCATCGAGGCGGGCAGCATCTCGTTGGAATAGGAAAATGGAAGAAGTTGTTAAGCTTTCTCCTGGCATTGCTTGCTCTGTTATTCAGCATTGAGGTAATAACAATAATAATACTGACATGCAGTGACAATGAAACATAATCCCTTTCGTACATCTCTAAATTTGAGTTCATTTGAAAAAAAAAAAGACTGTTTACTTTGAACTTTGTTGGACAAGAATGTGAAAGATTATTTCTGCAGAGGCAATCCAGGGATGCTGGATTAACAGTAGGGCTTTTTCTGTGAACAGTTTTGTGGGGATTCTGGGGGCAACTTCACTGATGAGCACAGCTGGGCCTGATTGGTGACAGGGTTGCCAGATGGAGACAAAAACCTGCATTTGAGGCTAGTCCTGCTTGCCTGCACATACCTAATGGCGGGCCCCTCAGTTACAGTTCCTTTGAAGGAAAGGGGATTCGTTCTCAGCTCTGTAATCACCTGGGTGGTGCCAGAAGCTGTCATTTTAAGAGCATTAACATCCAAATGATCTTTAGGCCTTTGCACACAGTATCTGTAACAGTGCAGTAACGTCGGAGAGGGGAGAAAAAGGCAACATTCAAACATATCAAGCACAGATTAGCTTAGTTTCTTGGCTATCGAATGCCAGCGGATTCCTGAGAACATAGGGGCGAGACGCATCTGTTTCGGTTAATCCCGAAGAAGGGGGTTGACAGGACAGTATTACAGATGTTAATGCAATATTAATGCGAGGAGGGTTGTCACAGCGACAGGCCCCTGCCGTGAAAGCATTCGCTCGCCACCAGCCTTGCTGCTGACTGAGTCTCTCACCTCTGGAAAAAAAGTTAAATTCCAAGTTACCCTCAACGCTGAATTGTATTTCTCCTTATGCCAACTCTGACTAGTGATGGGGAATGAATTATTATCACATTAAAAACAGAAAGAGCTCCCATATGTTACCAGTCACTTTGTTTCAAGCACTGAGTTGATGTGATGTTTTGTTGTGAAGGGTGCAACATTCCCATTGGCTGAAGCAAGTCAGTGATTGACAGACAATTATATCTCTACCTAATTTAGGGTGATGACACCAAGGAGTTCCTAATGAGTCATTTCAACTCTTGAAGAAACTCATCCATTGCCCTTAAATGAGACCACTGTCTTGGACAACGGCAGGGTGTGTTTGAATCTGCTGTAAAGCTTATTATGACAGATGTTTTGTGAAATGTGCTATATGGATACCATTGATTTGATTTGAGCTCTTTTTCATTGTTGTTCGATGATGTAATTGCTCAGTTAAAGTGCTTGATTACACAATTTCCTCTCATCTAAGTAGCGGGCATGATATTACCTTGTAAATTACATATCTGGCCATTTCTATTCTTGTAGATTGTCACTGATATGTATGTTATTTACATATATTTTAATTGAACATGAGTCTTAAATCAGTGGAGGACTTTTCAAGTTGATTTTCTTTCTGTCTTTCAGCAATATAGCAGAGATTTTTATTGGCAAAGGCTTACGCAGGAAGCCGCCCTTTAAAGATCTCTGAACTGAATGAACAGAACGTTCCCTGTCATCTTGCTTCACAGCTCAAATGAGTCTTACATGCGAATGATAACTGCTTCCCTGCAAGCTGCAGCCTACCTAGCTCTGTCGTCCGTGAACCATGAATACTTTATAAAGGCAATAAACCACCCATTTATGGCTCTCACAATTACAGGAAATTACTCCCCATGCAATCGAATATCTCAGTCTCTCATAATTACACTGGGGTCTGGTGATTTGTGCTTTACCGCAGATGGGTCCGAAATGATCATCGCACACTAAGTTTTTATTGGGATTTTTTCAATGTTTCTTTTATTATATATCGTTTTTTAAGGCAGAGTCTGGAGAGGGATGGCCTTGGTAGAAGAGATTTGTTTTATTTTTGTGAGAATAGGTTGTGATGAACCCTGCATTTGCTTTGTTGTTATCTCATCAGCGATTTGCTGGTTTGAACCAAATCGTAGGCCACGATTCATGCAATGTTCCTTAACTTATATTTTTGAAAATGACAGCGTATGCTTTGTGTGTAAATGCAAGTCAAATTGGTCCAGTTACTTTTTGACATTGGTGGGAAAAAATTAATCTTACATTTTATTATTAGTCAGGGTTAAGGAAAACATTTTGATTCACTACTAGATGTGGTTTTTTCTGTCTGCTGTTGGAGGCAGTGATTGACAACATGCGGTAGCTTCACTCACCACAGGGTATGTGGAGTCTCAGTCTCCGGGTCCATTTGTTTGCTTCTCGTGAGTGCGAGCTGTGACAGTTTTGTTAAAAATTGAACAAAACCGCTCAGAAAGAAGCGTCTTTGCATTGCTCCGGGTTGTCAGGTTTTCATAAATGTAGCACTGCAGCGGGGATACGAAAGTGAAGAAACAGTGTGCCACCTGCTCCCCCGTGCAGAAAAGACACCAAAACTAACAGTCTACGACGTCTTACGAGAACCCACTGTTGAGTTACAAGGATCTGTCACAACAAGACGATATCGGGGGAAATTAGCTGAAAGGTAAATTCTGCACTGATATCAGGAAGTCGTATTTACGGTTTCTTCACTGCACGGAACAGCTCACCAGGTGCTATAGCGCTGAATCACAGGCCCTCAAGATTGCTGAAGTGTAGGAATGATATGAACCCTCTAAACAAGATAACAGGTCAGTGATGAGACCTAGCATCATTATGTATTCTGATCAAATCTAAACAAAATCCATACCCAGAACTGATACGAAAGGCACTCTTCCACAATTCTAGAGTTCAAACAGTTTATATGTTACTGCAGTTGTTGGGTTCTGCTGCACATTTATGCATTAAATCATGAAAGAGGAAGAGAAAAACAGCATGTAATGCTGGTTAATTTTGTATGTTTTTGCTTTGTATTTGCTGTTTCTTTAACTTGGGTTTTGTTCAGTTGTTTTCGTGAGTTTCGATTTTGTTTCCCCAGTCCATGAGCTTTTGTTTTCATCACCCTTTTGTGTCTGCCCAACCTCCTTCCTCATTACCTCATTACCGATTTGTTTCACCTGCCCTGTTGTTCACCTGTGTCTCATTAGCTTGTTAGTCTCTGTGTATTTATACCCTGCTTGGTCTTCAATTGGGTCTGAGTTTGTCTCAGTTTGTTCTGCTTTCTGTGTATACACGCTGCACGCCTTTCTGGTCCTTTCTGATTACCTTTTGCAACTTGTGCCTGTTTCACGTGTTTGTGTATCGGATCCTGATTCTGCCTGATTGCTGTGTTTTTCTGGTTTTTGACTTCTGCCTGTTTTCCCTTTTCCCCTCTTGGATTGTGTTTTGTGCTTTTGCTGAGTCCCCCTGGTTTTGACCTTTGCCTGATTACCGACTTTTATTTCGGAGTTGTGGACTCAACTGTTTGAATTGGGCTGCAATGAATTCTGGTTTATTTTTACTTTTGTCCATGCTTGAGGCCTTACTGAACCCTGCAGCAGGAAAAAGAAATGGTGGTCACAGGTTGAAGCTCACCAACTCACCAGTGCAGTACACAAAACAATGGCAATGCTTGACAAAACTACTAGTTACAAGCTTTGGAAAAGTGACATTTGTCATAGGACTGCCACTTTTTCCCTACATTAGGATGGGTTCATTATTGGAAAGAGCCAAATTTCCTGTACCTACCTGTTAAACATGGCATGGTACAGGCATCAATCTTGTGAGAGTCTTTAGGTCTGATTATGGCTCTGTATGTTAAGATGGGTAAACAATGCCATTTTAGGTGGCCAGGTGCACCCTATGGTGCAACTAGTCTACCATCAAAATATTCTCAAATCCTAAGACTATAAAATTCCCATATTCACTGCTAAGCCATTTCAGACACCCTCAATGGCCTTTCTACTCTCTAAATCTATACGTCATTGAACCCTTATGGGAAGTTCTTGAATGCAGAGTGTAAAATAGATTTCCCCATACACTCTCATCTCACAAACCAATCACCAATATTCTCTTAAAGAAATGGATGCTTCTCTTTATGACAATCCTGGGACAGCCTGTAGTCTAGAGGCTAAGGTACATGACCCCTGAGGTTGGTGGTTCAAGCCCCTGTCTAGCTAAGAACACCATTGCTTAGGGGCCCTTGAGCAGGGCCCTTAACCCTACTTTGCTCTGGGGGAAGGGAGGGGGAGGGGGGGGGGATTGGCACCTGGGGTTAGAATAACCAAATGTAAGTCGCTATGGATATAAAGTGTCAGTCAAGTATCATCTGGTGTTTCATTTCTTTTTGTGTACCCCATACATATGTGTACACAGCAAAATGTGGTGTAAAAAGTGAAAAATTTACATTCAAAACTTGCTGTGTAGTTCACTGGCTCTTGAATCACGACATAATTATTGTAAATTACAAGAATATTCCTCAGAATGGTGACTAAATCCTCTCATTCTCTCCCCACTCTGAGCCCATTAATGCCACAATGGAATGGCACGGGGCATGAGGAATGGATTACTGCAGTGCGCCTATTAAAGAAATGCATCTTAAGCGCTGAACACCATAATTACGCTGAACATTAAACATAATGACGGGCTCTCATATTGTTAAGTGAATTAAGGCAACACAGAGAAAAGTGCAGGAAATATTGCAATGGTTTCACCAATTCTCCACTGTTCGCTCAATTTTTTTTCATTTTAACATCAAGTTTTTCATTTATCAATCACTGTTTACATCAACAAGGCTTGACTCTAACTTTGGCAAAATAAGATGGTTGATTTTGAATCAGAAGGCATTTTGTCTCTTGCATGCATTATGACAATACTGTGTACATTACATTGCAGTACATAATTGGATAAACAAAATAATGACACCAATTTCTTGACATGATAACTGAAGAGTGACCTAGGTCAGTATTATCTCTGCTGACCAGCTACATTTAGTTATTCTTTGATTATAGTGGTTTTAAAGAATGTTTCTACTCTTCTGGACTGCTGAACGTTTAAGACCAAAGACATTCAGGTCATTTTTCATATTCTATTAGTAGGAATATCGTCAAGTCAACTTGAATTTGCACAGCTATCCCTGAGGTGTTCTATATCAATACTACTGAAGAATATTAATCTAAGATGAATTTTTCTGTAGGAAATATTAGTTTCTGTAATCAGTGCTTTTACCAGCTGAGAATACATTTTACATTTTAAAATATATTTCATAATGTTTGGACCATATGTAGGCCTGAATATTCTGAATCAGCCGTGGTATAAAATTTGGTTAACATATTGATACAAGAAAAATATATTAAGATTCCATTCAGCAAAATATATAAAAAAAATGTAAGTCACAGGGTTTAATTAAGAAGAGGTCCCAGTCGTTATATGCAGACACATTGTACAAACATTCTGACATCTGAAGTTTTGGCTTTCAGGGAGTTACCTTGGTAACAGGCCATACACTTTCATCTCATCATTCTGCTGCTTAGTGTAGTCCTATGTTGAGGTGAAGCAGAGTGATTTATTATCCCATATACCATAATTACATGTTATAGAAATCATTATACATTCCAATGCAATATAAAATCCAAGTGTTTTAGTGCAATATTGTTGTAGCCAATTTCTTTTATTTATTGTTTTTTTGATATGAAATATTCTTGCATTTAAGGAACTTCAGCAATGAAGGCAAGCAAAGGTTATGTTGAAACACAGCCAGTCCATGAAACTTAAATGGTGACCGAGGGCTCTATCACAGAAGTTCCATAAGCACTCTCTCTCTCACACACACACCAACCAATTGCAGCACACACACACACCAACAATATTGTCATTTATTTTAACTAGCAAAAATCACTAGCTGGTTAGCATTGGTAGCATTGAGCGCTTGGATTACAGCATCTGTGTCCTGGTGTGTGGTGTCGTATGTCATAGCTGGTGTTTGTGTGTCCATTGCTGAGTGTATTAATTACCTTCATTCATTTTTTCACAGTCTATATGTGTTAGTTAGTGGGTCAACACTTTCACTGGCACAGTTAGCACATTGCTTCAATTCGTCAATATTTGCACTCAAACAACCTGTACATATGTAGCCTCATGTAAATAATTACACAAACATGTATTCAGCCCTTATGTTTCACATTTTATTTTACTTATCACGCAGTAGGGAATTATGTCTTCCATGGTGTCTTCCTTGGCTGCATTCCAGTCCAAAATAAAATTCTCCCTTCACTTCTTCCTTCCAATCGAGTGAGCCCTCCAGTGATGCAGCAGGCGAGGGAGCCCTTCCCGAGCGAGCGGGAGTAATGGAGGGGAGGGGTTGTGGCTGTCGAATTGGAACAAACTTGTGGTTCTTCCTTACTTCGCGTTCTTTTGCAAGGACTAGATTGCAACAAAACGGTAGTTTCAGTGACAATGGAGATGGCTTGATTTGTTCCTTGTGGTGGCCATCTTACATACTGGACTTTTTGGAGATTCCCTCCTCCACTGGGGGGCGAGTGAGCACTAAGAAGCCAGCATTTTCGGATTGGAACGCAGACACCAGGAGGGTGATTCCATTCCAGTTTAAGTGAGTGGTTGGAGGATTTGCATTTGCTGAAGCCCTTGATTTTCCTTCCTCCAATGGTGCCAACAAAAATCATCCCTTTATTTTGGATTGGATTGCAGGCCTATTCTTGATTCTGTGTTGTTTGGAATTGCTGCACTTCCTGTTGCTATGTCCCAAACCGAGGCAAAACATTGTGCTGCCTTGGGAGCACAATGCATTGCATTTGGGAGCATCCATTACACAAAGGGGTTTTTATGATAACCTCATTTATTTGTAAAGAGAAGTGTGGGTGACTATAATAAAGCATTACAATGTAATGTTCAAATGTATATGTACATGTGTAATGCACTTTTAATGTGTGAACTTGTTTAACCATGGTTAATTGATTGTTGCCAATTGTGGGAGAGTCCAATAAAACAAATCAATAATAAAAGCAATTAAACCATTTCACTGTCATTTATGACCACAACTAAATAAATTCACTTGGCTATTCTAAAATTAAAGGTTAAAGAAAGAAAATATCATGGCTATGAAATTTAACATGTTTATTTGGAAAACCCTGTCAAAATGTTATATGATTAAGCTTAAAGAGTTTATGTCATACAGAATGGAGTGGACTTCCTTTCTGCGTGGAGTGATACTCTCCAAAGCCTACATGTTCTGTCATTATCCCCAGGTGTTTTGAGTCAAAAGAGAGAAGAGACTCCTTCCTGACAAGAGTGAGGAATCAGTTCTAACCTGATTGGAGTCCATCAATCAAAATTTGCAGTGCTTGCTTGATATTTCAATATTTCTAGCTAGCTAGATCACATGTTTGGTACGAGTAGCTCTAAAGAAGGCAGGAGAAAAAAAGACATTTATTTACTGATGAAGTTAGCACATCTAGCATATTAGCCACATTGACCAATCAGAAAACTTTTCAGGGAGTATTCAAGAGAACATGATTTTTACTGGCTGTTGTCACATTACTCTCCCACAGAATGTCTACATTATAGGTTGCACGGTAACATCGGAGCATAGATGTCACATTTGCAGTGTGAAAAAATAGGCCTAGCCATGATGAATCAGAGAAGTCATGTATGGCCACTTCCTCCTGAGTATATTTGGAGGAGGGGGATTCTGGAGGATTCAGTTCAATTTGGGTTGAAGAGTACAATTTTTAAAAACATGTTTTTGAAATCTACCTTTGCAAACTTATTTTGCTCTAAAGAATATCTTGTGAGGGGTCCATGAATATTTTGAGTTGGGAAACCTTTCAAACTTGAGGAAGCAACCTGTTTTCACACTATTTATGTCAATTGGCTGACAGGTTTAAATCTAGTATCTAGTGACAGCAAGGCCAAAGGACCCCGCTACATATGGATGAGGCTGAGTCACTGTCAGAACACACTTTTTGATGTGGAATATGTGCAAGTACCTTTTCTAGTGATCAGTAGTTCCTTTCATGCTAGCCTCATGTGCCAGGCTTATTCTTCACAGATGACAACCTCAATCTCAACCTCAATCCAGGTCTTGGGAGAGCCACAGTCTATGCTGGTTTTCATTTTCACCTGACATCCACCATAGGTTCAAAACCAAAAAATCAGGTGAGATAAATTATTGTGTTAATTGGTCAAAACCAACATATACTGCAGCTCTCCAGGTCAAGAAATGAGGATCGCTTGCCAAGACAATGCAGTGGATCCAGGCTGAGGATGATTCAGGTACCAGTTTAAACTTGAAACCACCTCCGTGATCCACACTCTGAGAACCCCTAAAGTGTCCACGTCCCTGGCTCGGCAGTCACTGCTTCAGTAAGTGACATTCCCACAGTGTAAAAAGCCTGACTGGAGATCTCTCCAGATCTGGCTGTCTAAATCGTCCTGAGACTGTTGTCATAAATTGCACTGATTACATTCAGCAAGTCAGCCACAGGTTTGCTGAATGCACGAGGATGAATAAATATTGAAATTAAAATAGTGTTTCTCTCTCAAAGAAGCCTGACAGCTGGACTGGCCTTCTGGTCTCTTTAAACCCATTTTCTCACTCTCCGTATGCACTGTTCTGATTGGCTGAAACTGGACTCACACACAATTGAGGATTCATTCCAAATTAATTGCTGATTGCATTTACATATTGCTTTTCATGAGGGGTATGAGAACCACTATGTAAATTCAGATAAAGCTTTTCACTCAAGATACTCCTTTAGCTTTTCAAAGGAGGAAGCTTGAATCTCTCAACATTGAGTGGGTCCCAACTGCACAATGCAGAGCAGCCAATTAGTGATAAATTCAGCTTATTTATATTTGCTGCTTACTAATATTATTGTCATTTTAATTATGCCTTAAGGTTTATGGCATGATTGTGTTGAAATTGATTATTTCAAGAGTCGATATTTATATTGCATTTACTCAGGGATTTCTGTCCTATTGTTATATTCATTAAATAAATTTGATGAATAATGTATCAAAATGAATTAATGTATAAGAATATGTTAATATTAATTACAATCTATGCATGTTCTTAAGCCTGCCTTCTATTCTTTCTTTTACAACCTCCAAACTCTGGAACCCCAAGTCTCTAGCCCCACCCCTTCACACACACACACACACACACACACACACACACACACACACCTCCAGAAAAAAGTATTTTAATTTTAATTTGTTACAGACCTTTCCTTTGTCCAGGGAACAATGTTTACAGAAGCGATCAGAGCACATGCAAGCAAGATTAACGGTCTACTTTATTTGAAATGAAAATGCTTATTACCGGTGAGAGACGCCGGAGGGAGGGCGGAGAGCTCATCTCTTGTTAGTCTAATGACTCCGCACGTCTCGCTCCTGGTCAGCTCACAGCAACCTCCCAAAGTGACCTTACCCCCAGAAGTGGACGCTGCAGAGAATCGCAGCTGTTTCCAACAGCGTCCTTAAGTCTCATTAACACAACTCATAAACTGTTGTTTACTGTAGGGCCGGAATGCAATCGGAGAGCGTGGCTTGTTTGTGCCGTGAGATAACTAGTGTTTTCACAGCTGCCAAAGGAGCATTCAGAACAAATAAATGTTTTCATAATACGTCTGTTATATTGCTGTTGCAGAATTTTTTTTTTTTATTTATGTTTTTTTTTGCTTTAATATCTTATTTAATTTAAAGTAGCCAATAGATCTGTTCATAAGCTTTCTCATTTTTCTGGTCTGCCTGAAAATTGGATTTGCGGCACGACCCTCTTATTACGGCAATAACACTTTGGATGGAGGAGTTTTATGGCCTTCCCCACCAAACAGCTCTGTAATCAGCCATGGGTTCCTGATGAAAGCTCTCATTAATGTGGGTTGTAAATGCTGCACCAGTGTCCAGGGACACAGAGTACAAAACTCATCACATACTGAATTATAAGGTTGAAGTAGCTGTTGAATTTACTCGCGCAATACTGAATTGTCAGGCAAGCTGAAGTCTGAAATGGAACTTGTGAGTGAGGGAATGCAATCATTTCTGAAGAATGTCACCAAAACCAGGTGAAAATGGAATCAGAGAGGTTTGTGATGTTAGAGGTGAACGATTTGGGATAAAGTCACTCCTTATTGCTTTAAAATTGCGGGCGATAATCTCTGTCGGAGAATTAATAAGTTTTGTAACACCCAGAAAAATTGTACACCTGCAGCTGTTTGATCTTCAAAACCGAGAGTAATATCCTGGAAGGATGCAGGGTCTGCAGATTTGTGTGGTTTGCTTTCAATCAGGAGCCAATTTAATCTTGGACAGAAGGTGTGTGGACTCGTTAGACACAATCAGTGACTTCAATTACTCAGATTACTGCTGAATCTAAAACTAAAAGATAGTTCATTCCCCCAGTGCTGAACAAAAACAAAATGGTGGTCCTCACCCTCCTCCATCGAAGAAAGAACATGAGAGTGACCGAGTGGTTCATTCTGTTAAGGCAACCTTATAATGTGTCAAGCTCCACGGTCTGCTGTCAAATCTGAAATGTGCCAGCACCAAGTGAGGCCTGACACTTCACCAAGCAGCACATCTCTTGTCTGAGAATACAGGTTGCACATAAAGTGATTTCCTCAAATGCACTGACTGTGCGAGCTCGGCTTACATCACAAGCCCTACACTGAGATATGAGAAGAAGAGTTGGCCGGCATCACAATTCAGAGTAGAGCACTTGCTTGTCTGTGCTCGAACGGTATTGACAGTGGATCTCTCAGAAATTCCAACAGCTAGTGAATGTGACTGGCCATTTCAAGTTAGAAGAAAGAGTAGAAAGATAAATAAATAAAATATAAAAAGATATAGGTCTGTCTCAGGCAAACCTCTTCTTCCAGTGGTTTAATACTGTCCTACTACCTTTCCATAATCTGTCATCAGTGTCTCTCCATCAGTAAGTAAAGGGGCATTTAACTTTTTCATCCCCATTTCTAGACTTTTATAGACATTCCTCAGATATTTCACATCTGCTCCAAAGTGTATGTGCTGTAAATGCAATTTTCCTTTTTTAGTTTTTCAGATGTCTTGCAAAACAAAAAAAAGTGACATCAGTTGCATTCTATCCATACTGTGTATTCATAATATAATGTAAATGCATAACCTACAGATTATGTTTTGGCTATACTGAAATATGTCCCCCTTGATTTTATCCTATTGTACATATTATTTTCTCTTTAAATCTGTTAATTACATCTTAAGACTAGTTGGGTTGATTTGGGGAAGAGCCAACGTTTTTGCTGAGAATATTTCAGGGTGAGTTTTTAGGATGGAATGTCTGTGTTCTCATATTTATTTCTATTTAAGAAATAGGATGATTTTTTATTATGTTTTTTGTGGTTTTATTTCTTGTAACTGGAAAATGCAACACCATTTTGTTGATAAACACTGATTACATTTGTGATGAAGACTACTGTAATCAGCAAATCAAATGCACTGGAAAGTGGTTCAGACACACTGACTGGACGACTTTCACACCGACATGCCTTCGATTAAATCTTACAGCCTCCCACCGCCGATTAATATATTTACCGGCACAAAAGCATGCAATCACCCAGGGTGATGAAACATCAATGTGTCTATTGCAAAAATACCATCATTCTGTGAACTGATGTGAATGACATGATTTTTTTACTCGCATTTTTGCCCCTCTCATATTTGATTGGCAGGTGATAAAATGAGCGCTTTTGATCAGAAGGGCTTTAGATACAGAGGACGTGCGCTTGATACTGAGAAGCTGTGCGACTGTGTCAGAGCCCCAGGCTCAACCGATGATAGGACGTTAGCGCGTAGCGTGCTAAAAGAATCAGACATTTAGCAGTTCTCAGACTTATCAAAATCAGGTACTTTTGAACATGGCCCATCCTCGTGTGTGTGATTCCACTCTCACACTAACCCATACTTCATTTCAGGATGCATCCTGTATCTCACATCCAGTATCCAAACACCCTCCATCTTTAAACACATTCTGGATTTTGGATCATCTTGAATGTTGCACAATATACACTGTTAACCATGTGTATTGTACATACTTTGTTATTTTTATACAGTCGTATTTGTACTATGTCAACAAAACAATATGCATGGAAGTTGTAGTACACTCCACTCCAACACCAATGGTTATAGTGTATTTACTCAGATATTAGATCTAGTAAAAGTCTAATATCCAGAATTTACAGGGCAAGATGTGTGCAGTGGCTAGCAGAGTAGCAGCAAGAACAAGTGGACGGGGACAGAATAGCAAGTACTGCAACAGAAGACGCAAATCTGTTACAGCAGCAGGTTTCTGCTTCATTCTGCCGCTGTGTGCTCTGTTTGCTGTGTGTCCATGTTTCTGTGATGTGAAGTTAATTAATAGCTTTTCTCATGACGACCAGACAGGCTACTGTGGCGAAGCCTATAATTGCTAACCAGTAGGAAGTAATTCACAAAAAACAATTACACAGTATGTGTATGTTTGACATTGTTCAATGACAAATAATATCTGTAAAATCTTTTAGCCCTGTTGAATTGGTATTCAGTTTAAGACAGCATTCAATAAACTGCCAAATTAGCCCAGAGGTGGTTCACTTTGCGGAACTAGGATACTGTCAGGCAAAAGTTTAGACAGGGCACCAGCATTAGCTTAGAGAGGCTATTCTTGGCTATCACTGGAAGCCATTCACATTCCCCCTAGTGAGATCTCAGGACAGTGGTTAGCAGCCCCCTTACTGACCTTTCCTGTCCTGTTAGCGTGCACGAAAACCTGGGTTTCCGGAAGGCCTGACAGGGCTTTTTTTTCTACATCCATGTATGCATGAGCGGTTTAAAGATTTCCTGCTTGAACCTATCTCCACGAAAGTAACATCCTGATGGCCTATGACAGGCCCTTTACCCATAAGTCATTTAACTCAAGGTGGAGATGGTAGCCGTGACTCAGAAGTCACCTTGACCACCACGTCACACATGCACCAGGATGCATTATGCTCTTTGACCAAATGGAGTCAAATAAATGTTAATTAACAGTTCTATCAACCCCCACCCCACCCCCCACCCCCCCCCAACCCCCTCAGCCCAGTGACCTTCAGACAGACTCTGGAAGGAGCGGCTGTACATGTCACTTCTGATCAAGTGTAGCTGTCTTTCACGTTATACATCCAATGCCAACACTTCCTCTCTACTCTTGGAATAATGCTTATTCAAGACATGCTTGGCTCATGAATCTGCAGGTCCCCAACCGGCCAGTAGAGGCCGCTAGAGATTAATGAGGCTGATTATTTAACCATTTTAACCCCGGTTTTTTTCCCCCCAATTGTTTCATATTTTTTGCCTTTCCAATATGGACCTCCAGCAGTAATAATGGTGTAGCTGGGGCAAGAATATCCAGGAGAGGGACATACAACTGCACCAAGACCAAGGCTGAGGTTGAAATGAGAGTTTTAATCCAAGAATTAAATCTGACATCCATGAACTACAGTGAAAATATGTATTCCAGAGACTGCTGTACACAGGAAATAGCAAATAACCATATATTATGTAAACAGAGGGACACTATACAGGATGTCTGAAAGCTAAAATTAGATTACTTTTTGGACCAGGCATGTCTACAGAATGACAAAACCATGTTGCTCAGAAATGTGTACCATATTTCTTAGAACTCTTTTCGCCCATGAAAAAAAGTTGTGCTAAGATAAAGTTGAAATTCACCTGGAAAAATCAGCCAGAAAGTATTTTGGAAAAAGAAAAACGTTTTTTACAGCCCATCATAGCGTCTCATGCGGTCTCCCACGTTGCCGGTGGCAGCAGGGAACGCCCTCGTTGCCGGGTGGTTGAGAGAGCACCTGCTCCGTAGCCAGGGCCCCTGAGCTGTGGGAGAGTAATGACACAGGCCTTCCTTTCACGCCCTCGCCGTCTGCTGCAGGTCGCGGCAGCCACGGAGAGGAGCCTCTCTGGATGAGCTTTGCCACCCCATATGGCAGGGGAAACAAAAACCCGCTCAGTTGGGTAACACCTAAAAAGTCCTCTCTGTCACACCAAACACAAACTCTCTCTCACACACACACACACATGCAATCGCAGGCATACTCGTGAATACACACAGCCTTCTGTACAAACCCACACACAATCGCACATGCACACATACAGACACATTGCCATGTACTCATGCATACACACACACATACACACACACACATTTCTGCATCCACATGTATGTACACCCTCATACATACACACATGAATGCAGCTCCCTCCAATCCTACACACATGTACCCATGCAGTTGTCAATTCACACACACACTCACACCAAGACACACAGTCTTACACACACACACACACACACACACACACACACACATTGATTGACGTGGGTCCATAACCAAAGTATGCACTAGACCACTTCCTGAGAGAAAGTGACCGTTCTAACAATCTTTACATGCTCCTTTCTCACTTCTTCCTTTTCAGCCAATTAAAATGGCATTCCAACTAAAAAGCACTATAAACACAAAGGATTATGGGGGAAATTTTAGAACACAAGCAAATAACAGAAGAATAAACCCATTCTGACAGTAAACATAGGTTGTTCTGTTCTGTATTGGCACAGAATGGTGGCTATCTCCAGGCAGCTTTCAGTGCAGAGTGCAATATGACACTAAATACACAGTGTGCTGGAGAAATTTTAGTAGCTACAACAGCATGTGTACTCATGTTTGCTTTTACCATGTTCCCAATAGAATTTCTGACCTACGTTGTCCAATATTTGAAATTGCAAAAAATGTGTTGCATTTATTCAATTCTGTATCCCCACCAGGAATTCTGATTGTTTCCCTTTTTAAAGCTTTTTTCCCTTTTTTGGGAACTTATTTTCCCCAAAATGTCTCAGCTGGAGACAACTGCTTTTTTATTCCCCCTGGTAAACATTCCATTATGAGGTGCTGTGCGGCAACCTGTGTCTTAATGGAGGGATATAAAACAACGCTGTTTTATTATTTCTTTGGTTATAGGAGGGGGACTTAATATATTCTCTTGGGAACAAATTTGGTCCATAGTGCTTTACTGATTGTTTACAAGAGCAAACTTTGTTTTTTCAAGAATGTAGAATACATTAGTTTGACTTATCTAAACTTTCATGTTCTCTTCCATGCATATAAATTGAATTGCATTCTGTAGAATTCCTGGGGTCTTAATTGAAGAATATTTTTATGATTTCATTTACACTGCTTCAACAAATGACAACAGGCTTATCTTCTAATGGTCACCAGAATATCCCAGTGCTAGCTAAGTCATATATCAGATCACAGTGAAATGTTTTCACCAACGGAAGGGTACATAGCCAGTTTTCAGTGGTAGCTCATGGCCTAATCAAATATTTCAGATCAATGAAAGATCACTGGGTTCACTTTTTGAACTTTTCTTTAACAATGAAACTTTCATTTGTCTTGTATTGATAAAATTGTGAAAATATGTTTTTTTTTGCATGTTATACATGAGAAATAAGCCAAAGCCATGGAGTTTCAGGTCAAATAAATAATATATTGTATTACATTCCTTTTAGAAAAAACAATATTGGTTAATTTGACCCGAACACAACAGGAAGGCTAAAGAGCAGAAGTTGGCATGAAATGTACTTTGGCCTTTGCTGTGTGCTTCTGATATACAAAATGGTACCTGATTCTGCCTTAATATTTTATCTCACACTGAACCTGTTTGGTTTCAGCTGTGGAACTTGAACCGGCCTGTCCCCTGCCCAGCACCTTCCCCCACCATTTGGTGACCCCTGACCCCAGCTTTGACGTGGCCCTGTCAAACCCGTGCCAGCGAATCAGCAGGGCTAAGCTCTGGCTGAACCCCAAAGAGTGTCAACTCAGCTGGTGGTAGAAGAGCCTCCTGGGGCAAATCGCAGGAAGACAGGGCCGCGATGGAGCCAGGGTAGGTGAAGGTGATCAAGAAGTCCCTCACCCCTACAGACGGGAAGCGATGAAACAGTTCTCCCTCACCGCAAATGGCTTCAAAAGACTGGGCAATAACAGCCTTACCACTTATAATTTATGGACTGCAAATTTTCGCTTAGATTCATTTTCATTTCCATACCCTGTACTGCCTGTACTAATGGCTAAATTTGAATCATTATTTGGTATAATTTTGATGCTAAAGTCCAAAGAGCTTCTAATTGTCATTAGTTTTGTTCAGGCCTACATAACAGGAGAAACTAGCCTCAACTCCAGAAGTTTGGTTTTTTTTCCATCCTTTCTGGTTTAGATTTTCTGAAATTTTATTGGTTCCAGCATATTAATGATACAGATATTGGTTGGCCGAGATGGTTTTTCGTTACACACTCTCACCCTGTTGGGGAATCCATCAGTAAACTGATTTATTTGTTTATCGGCACAGCATGGGTGTGGAAGTTGAGTAGAGGTACATCACATCAAAATAAGCAATCATGAGGCTCATTGCTGTTGAGTCTCACAAGTGAGGCTCGGACAGAACCATGATCAAAAAAAAAAAAAAAAACCCTTAAACAATTCTGTTTGCAATCCAGCCTGCTGACATGTGCATGTCCACCACCGCAGCCTCAATCCCAGCCCTCTAACACCCCACCCCCGCCCCCTTGACCTGCTCGAGGTAATTGCCTTATTTGCCAAATAAAAAAAGGTTTTTGCAGTTCTAGCATCCATACATAAATGGGTGTGCTTTGCACACTGCATGATCTGTGTAAATCTATTGTAAGGAGGTGAAAGTCACAGCTTAGATGGGTTAAACCTCAGCATCCTTTCATGTATGTTTCAGATGATAAGAATCATTTTAAGCATGAAATTAGATACGTTAAGTCTGCTTGCAGATTTTTTACCATATATAATATGTCATCGCCTACTATGAGGAGGTATAGAATTAAATATTTTATGTATTCAAAGTTTTTTTCTTACATTTGTCATTCCAAAGACATAATCCTAAATCCCAAAAGAGCAGAGAGTTGATTAAAAGGGGGAAATATGGAATATTTTAAAGAAATGTCCAAATTCAAGCGCAAAGCAGATTCTCAAAACGGAGAATCAGTAGGAGCTTCAGAAGGGAAGAAAAGAGCAGAGAAATAATCCCACAGGATGAGTGGAAGAGACTCAAAGAAGATTCAGCACAGTACACCTGTCATTCATCCTGTCTCTTCTTCAACATCACTCCCGGCATATGAAACACCAAGTCCTATCTGTCATCCAGCCTAGAAACGATGTGCTTTAAGAACAGTCCTTGCCAGTCGACTCTGAAAGCAATACTCAACATGACTGCGAACGCACCTCAGAAGCAGTCAAGTGAACTTGTGTTTCCTTCGTTGAAAATTTGGGAGGCAAAAAAAGGAGAAACACAAACTAACCATGAGAAAAACAGATTTTTTGGCCTGCAGGAAAATTTGGGGCAGTGTATTTCCTCTGTGCTAAGTTGTGAGTCGAACAATTTTCTAAAAATGTAATGTTGCCCACACAAAATGGAGAAGCCAAAACTCGTCTTTCACTGAGGTTTCTCTCTCCCTTTCTGGGGTTCCCCATGGCGATGTAGTGTCTGTGTGAATGTGGAGTGTCCCCTCACGTGAGCCAAGATAGACCAGCTTCACAAGGAAACTACAGATGGCACGTTTACAGAACGCGCTCCTCGTTCTGGATCTCCGAGCTGTCTACAGAGACGAGCGCTGTCTTCATCTGTGATCTCAATGACAGGCCTTCTCTCTCCGCTTCCTCCTGTCTTGAGCATCAACTGTCATGTGGGAAATGTTCAAAGGTTCCCCCACCCCCTCCTCCTTCTCCTCCACCGCCCCCCCATTCCCACCTCTGTACTGTTTCACACAGTAGCTGGGAAAAGAAGCATAAGGTTATTCTTTTGTTCAACCTTCACATCAATAACGTTTGTCTTAATTATTAAACCGTGGTTGAGGCCTGCTGGGTTGAGTCTTCGCTGTGTGATTGTTTGAGCTCTGCTTGGCTTCCCCTGAAATTCAGTGCTGTGGGGAATTACAGGGCTACAGTCTCAGATTCAAGCTGCTGAGAGGCACAAACTACACATCACTCACAAGGAGTGCCTGCCTGTGACTTCAAGACGTCAGGGCAACACTTTGAGTGAAGGGTGAAGCATAATAGTTACATAAAAGCCATTCAAAAACCACGAAAGCAGTGCTTTGGCACCTGTGCGAGCCTACATGAGCTGTCATACAGTGGAATGTCACTATCCATGCACCATGTTCCATTGCCAATGCAAACCAAAGCCATATCTACATATGCAGGAACTCAACTTGGGCTATTCCAGTTTACTTAATAGTTAATAAATGTCTATAAGGCCCATATGATTGTATTATGAACTGCATAGTTAGCCTTCATTTATACATGTCGGTTGCTTGTCACTGTAAGGCATGAACCAATACACCTTGTCAATATTAGAAGTTTTTGTGTCATTGAAAAAAATTCTGGCAAAAAATTAGCAAGACCTGCAGAAATGTCTGCAGCATGTGACTGTCCCTCTTGAAGATATCGACATAAGGCATGGCCCAATTATCTCATTTTATTAACCAGAATCTTTGTGCGATGTAGGGATTTCTGGAGCCTCTTCATGCTGCTATTGATGAAAAACCAATGAGCGACGAGGCGGGAAGAGTGGGCGGTGACAGATATCGACCCATTCAGCGTTCTCCAAACATGGATCTATACAGCCATTAAGATGCCACAGAGAAAGGACTTAGCTATGACAGCCGTCGTCTTATTTGTCCCACTTTAATATGACAAATGAAGTGCTTGCGTGGGCCGATATCGGGAAAAATCTCGACTGTAACTTCCACAGGGCCTCATTTGTCTTTGGCGAATTGCACCGCAGCCCTGGCAGCTATGCTTTGATTAAAACCTCCTCCTCCTTATTAAAAATGTTATAAAAACAATAAAAATAATCTGAAATATCAAACACTCAATGATACATTTGCTGATGAGATCTCAAGTGACTACTGCTTAAGAAAAATGCCAGAAAATTAGCATTTTTCTGTGTATGTGAATGTTTTATAATGGTCTATTTTAGACCGGCCCTGCAGTGGTGCAGACTTCCTGGACAGTTTATCACTTGTTACTCAGAAACGGTGACTACTTGAAAACTTCACCAGCATGTGACCATCAAAGACCCCCTAAAGAAATGATAAAGCTTTTTTTTTTACATATCTATTTTTTCATCATCACTAACAATCGCTATTGATTAAACTGCAAATGAGAAAGAGGAGAACTTATGCCCTTACTTCTTGCATGTATATGGAGTCATTGCGCATGCAGAATGTAATAATGGTTTTATTGAAGGTGGTCATGATGCCAGGAGAAGCCATTCTGGTTCAGCTGAGGAACTCTTGCTGTGTGTGGGCCACTGTCTGACTGTCCCTGCCGTTTCCCTGGGGGGAAAACGGAATGAAGATAAGGCAGTCCTGACCTCACCCTACATCCAGAAGTCAGAGTGGAGTTGCACCAATCATAAAGCATGTTGGTGAGAACCAACAAAGCAATGCTGATGGAGATGATTGGTAGTTATTGCAAAAGTACTCTGTGATTAGTGGATCACTTATTGCTTGTCATTGCCTGGGGGGGGGGCTTTAGGACCCAGGGCTGCTGCAGAAGTGTCATACACACACTAGTATTGCACAGCTGAGGGTGACTGACAATCACCCAAAGAGTGTCTGCTTGCCTTAGTTACGCCGATCAAAACGGTATAACCCATTTGCACCTATTAACATAGGTAGCAGCTCGGCACAGCTGTTGTGGGTTTGTGCTACCTACTGATTTTTATTTTTTACAGTGTTACCAGGTGAGCTCAAACCCGATCCAGCAAGCTTCCACAAGAGGACTTGTCTTGGGGGAGCCCAGCTTTGCTATTTCCTTATTTTATTTTGGTATTGCACCCATTTGGGTCATTTTTCCCTTCTTTATTTTGTTTTGTACTCTCTTTTGGCATCCAGCCTACAAAAGGGAGCGAAATGGCCTCTCTCCAGCTTGCTGTCCTTCTCGGTGCCTTATCTGATCACCATCCAGCCTGGTGGCCGTGCTTGGCCCCCCGCCACAGCCGTGCTGTCCCGGCTGCCCAGTCTTGGGCTCGTCTGCCCCGATTCCCGAGCATTATCTGCGGCCGGAGGATGGCCGTGGGCCCAAACGGGCAGCACTGACGAGCAAATCCGTGAGCGATGACCTGAATTTTTCATCGGTCGCATTAAGGAGCACCATCAAATAACAGAACGAGTTTCTTTGCAACGATCCGCAGTTGCTGTCTATCCACACATGTACAGCTCTGCTCAGATAGCATTCAGTCCGAGCAACGCCTCAACGGAAAGGTCACAGATGCTTGCTCGTATCAGGTCACCTTCACCAACTGCATGATGGTGAATGAGCCAGAGAAGAGAGAGAGATATGATAGAAATGATGACACAAATGTGGTTTTATTTTGTATAAGAGCATAACCAAAGGCTTAACAGGATTGATGTGATTGATTTGTGTTGTATATTTCATGTTTTTTAAATATATGAGACTTCCTGTTATAATGTGGAGGGAGGGGTGGTTTAAATCCATCATGGCCGTAGTCTCAGATAAACCGTTGAAATGACTGGATTCTTAGGAGTGTTCACAACGTCATCCATCACAGTGCTGACACCATTGTCTCCATTCAGCATCCTGTCCCCCAAGTGGAGGGAGACACTGAATAAAGTGAATGATGGGTTCATCTGTGAAATACATTATGAGTCCAAACTACGACTCTAGCCTTGACAATGCGCCGATAAATCTTTATTTCCAATGCGCCAGGAAACAAACAGTATCCAGGTCCAGGACTTGTCCGATCCGACGTAACCTTGGCAATTTCTACACATTATTTGAGATATTAGACAATTTGAAAACGTCCTACTATATAAGTTTCATGAATGGATTTGACTAAATATTAACCTTTGATTGTTATTCACCTGAAGGGCCAGTTTTTTGCTCTGTAAGTAACATTTTTACCTTAAGGGGCATTTGATATCATGTCTTAACTTTAACATAGTTCACACGATGTCGCCTAGAAACACTGGAATATGTTAAAAGCAGTTTTATGTATATTTGCCCATATATCTGAATTGTCGCAATGTCTTTTCTGTACTTGGTAATATATTTCATTTCAATACATGTTAACATATTTCTGTGTGGAAGAGTCACATCAGTCTTTAGCACAGAACCTCGAAAATCTCCTCCAGCTGCACGGTGTTGCTGTATTCCAGACCTCGTTCTTGCTTCTCCTGTGAAGCTTGCATTTACTGCACATCTCCGCCCCTGAAAATTGGAAGATTATTCTTTAGCCCACACAATTTTGCGAATGCGGAACTGAAACAATTACCATTACCGCAACCCGCAATCAATATTGATTGCCTCTGCTGTAGCGTTTCCAGAATGACTTTGTCCGGCATTTGGTTTCTCTAGGCGCAGAAATACCAAAGTATACATGTGCGTAAATGTTCTTGCAGGCATACATAAATTTACACCTTTTCATACCTCATACAAATTACATCAATCTTGAGTGTATATAGAAATCATCACTGAATCAGTATGCCATTGTTTGATTATATTTGTATGACAGACAGTTAAATTGCAGTTTTATGATGTTTAAATATGAATTATGAGAGGCCTGTGCATGTAATTTGAGGAACAAAGCACACCCCTAACCCTAAACTCATTTTCTAACTGATTAGCCAGAAAATGAAACCCACCGCTCAGTACCCCCCCCCCCCCACCTCCCACCCCCAAACCTGCTGGCAGAAAACGAACATCACACACTACCCACTACTCGTTCCTTATTCTGTACCCCCTCGGGTGCCCTGGCAACGCTTTAACCTTTGAACACACATTTTTAATTCATCTCTCATTTCCTTAACTTTTGGGTTCCAAACAATGGGGAAAATTAAGAACTACATCTGTAAAGGTGCTGACAAATGTAAAAAAAAAAAATCCCCCCCTTAACCCGACTGAGGAGATTTTTTTCCTCTGTTTTTCACCATTGTGCTTTTTTGCCCTGCAGGATTCCTGGCCAATGGAGATTAACACAATCAGTCTGACAGGGGAAATGCGAATAAAAAGACTCTTATCAGCAGATTCTCTAATAGTGAGAATTATATTCCCTCCTGACAATAAGGTTTAGGCTCCCCAGTTCTGTTATGGGAGAAAGGAGGGCGATAATTGCTCAAAATGCAGGGAAATTATTCATTTTTTAAACTGAACCAGCTTGATGAACCTCACTAATGCCTAATCAACATGAGAATAAATGCATAACTATGAGTAGAAAAGACTGAATAAAAAATAGACTTTGCCCATTTTTCAATTAACACTACTGAGGAGAGCAGATGAGTGGAACTTTAAATGTAAAACTTAAATTATTTGTAGAAAATTATGAGGGAAACGTAACATTCGGGAGCAGCTGTTGGAAGTAATTCTCTTGAAACAGCCAAAAATACAGTGAATGCTGTGATGATGGTCTGTCATGCCGCTATATTGCTGTTTACACTGTAGGAGATATGAGGGTGGATGCCATCCCCCTTGTTAGCAAAATTACCAAAATGCATCCCCCTTGTTAACCTGCCATCCCCATTTTACACGAGTGTGTGTTGGTTGGTGGTGTGGGGGCAGAGGGGTGCTCCCATTGGCCCATCCCCCTGTTAGAAATGAACAAATCACCTACTCTGTGTACATATTATTTTTCATACAATTGTTACCATTAACACAACCTCTATAAATAATAATAAGATATATAGAATTTTCAACAAGAGAAAGAGCTGTCGAGCAGACTGGAAATTTAAAGAAATATTGACCTTTAGATATGAGCTATATTTACTGTCTTTTCGTTCATTGTGCGGGTTGCAGAAAGTGCTTAAGGCTTACCACTTTTTTGTTTTGAAGTAATGACCCTGAGCATGAAATTGGAAGAGGTACTGTATTCCTTCTCCCACTCCCAAAGTGAGTCCGCAAGAACGGTCAGGCACCGCAGCACTCCAGAATTACCTGCCAGAAGAAATGCGCCGGATTCATCCGTTAATGGCACCGATAAGGATTCAGACTACGGTTTGGGGAGACGCTGCGGGCGGATGCATAACAAGTTGCTGGAGGGTGTGTGTTTTGGGGGAGTATTCAAGCAGCAACAGCGGTGGGAGGGGCTGTAATTACCTGGGACTGATGGGGTGGTAATCCAGCCAGGGGTTGCCATGATGGACTCCAAACTCCGCACCCTGCTGAGGCACACAGAGGTTTAATGAGATAGCTCTAAATATCAAAATGCATTTATATCAAGATAGAAATGTAAAAATCCTCAGATTTGCATAACAGGGCACTCCAAAATGTGGAGTACTGTTCAGGTACATACTTGCTCTCTGGAGAGTAACTGGCTTAATTGTTCAAAAGTGCAGTGTGTGTGTGTGAATGTATTTAATTGGTTTCTGCCGAGAAACACAAAAATATGGGTATAAACCAGGAAGGAAAGCATAACTAAGCCTCACAAATTAAACAGTTTTTTTTTTTTTTTTTTTTAATTTGAATAGAATACCAATTTCCCATTTCAATATGTAGTGGACATAAATTCTGAACGCCATAAAATGGGAAAACCTATCACCAAAAGAGGAAAAACAATGGACACACTATAACACATGCGTTACAATAACGATAAAGACCCACATATGTTAACGGCTTTTCCTTTAAAGGGATAAACATAGCGTACATACTGATAAATTTTTTTCATAGATTCAGTCAAGGATTTCACAGAGATTATACATTTTGTTTTGTAGTGCCACCTTCACTGCCTCCAGACTCAAGTCCCTGTTGGTTTGGACTGAACGTGTTTAATTGCTAGAAAATTGCTTTCAGTATGGCTCTGACCGCAGCCCTTGAATATCATTTCTCGTTCTATAAGCATCAAAACAAGTAAGACTGGCATGTGTGAAATGTCTTGTTTACTGGTAAATCCACTCACAGAAAGTAAATGTGAAATTAGTCCAAAACAAGTGAATTCTGATGCACAAAAATGCCAGGGGCCCATATGATGTTTGCGGCTGTCTTACGTATACACATATAATTGAGCTTGTTCATTCTAAGCCTCTCGTGTTCCTATTTTCTCATTTTTCTTTTTTTTTTTGCCTTCTTATGATTAATGCCACAAGCTGCAACGTGTCACAGAAGAATTCTCTCTCTCTAAATATTTCAAAGGTCACCTTATTAGACATGAATTAATCATTGGTTTACCAAGATCAAGGATATTGCTGTCCTAATTATATCATAATCAACATACATATTTAATACTTCTGTTGTTGCATCATCTGACTCTCTCGAGGCTTAAAATTATATTTTGTGAGCATAATTATTTGTAATCATGGGTTTTTCTTTAAGGCGTAAACAAAGAAAAAGGCTTGAATTCAGCAGAACGTTCCCCGGCGTGGCGTGCCATAATTACACCAGCGTGTTTTAAAAACAGGTCATCCTTGATTGCTCAGGCAAGGGGAAAATCAATAACGGAAAATTAATTGTCGATGTTACGGCGAGGAATTCAGTCTGCGGTGCTCCGGCTCCTAACCGTGCGGAACCGCACTCGGCGACCAACATGGCCTTCGTTTCCATCCGCCCCAAATCATTCCCAGCATTTGGAGTTAAAAGGCTTAAAGGTGATGTGCCCTCAGGTCCTCTGTGAGACGGAAACAATTACCGAATTCCCTCCCACCACCGTCTGTACAAAAACCCCAGGGGGTTTCTGTTCTGTTTTTTTCAACATAAAAAAATTATAAAAAATTGAGGGGGGAAAAGAGGGGGTGCTGAGGGGTGTGGGGGATTGCAATTAAGTCCATATTTTTAAGGCATAAATTGTGACTCTTTGTGAAAAGGACACCTTCTGTAAGAGGCTGTCAGAGTGCTGTGTCAAGCAGTCCGCTTTCATTTACAAACATTCTCACAGCAGTGACCTGTCTATGATGCCTGTTTAATCAAGATGAATGGCTTTGCTGTACAGCATGCGGACTGCCTCCAATCTGATCTGACATGTCCTCCAAAGCGCTTCCTGTGTGCCTGTGTGTGTGTGTGTGTGTATGTTTGTATATATATGAGTGTTAGTGGGTCTGTTTGTGTGAATTTACCGGTGTATGCATGTGTTTATTAATGTGTATGTGCATGTGCATGTGTGAGTATGTATATGTGCAGTTGTGCAGGGTGCACATATGTGTCTACATGTGTGATTGCAAGTGTGAGTGTATGTGCATGTTTGTGTGCATGTATGACAGTCTTTTTACAATGGATAAAAACAGATGCCAGGCTTTGAACAGGGTCTGCAGTTTGAACATAAACCTGAGCTATGGGCATTGGGTTGGGCATTTGGGGTGTTGGGTTATGGGTACAGACATAAGAGCATTGGGTTGGGCATTTGGGGTGTTGGGTTATAGGTACAGACATTAGAGCATTAGGTCATATGTCATGAGCTGTTGGCATTGGGAGTTTTGGGTTATGGGGATGGATGTTGGGGTGTTGGGTTATGGCAATGGACTTTGGAGTGTTGGGTTATGAGGATGCTGGGTTATGGAGATGGGCATTAAGGTGTCAGGGCATTTTGTGGGTGCAGTTAGTAGACTAGTATGTCAGTGCTACCACTGTGCATACAGAAAGGACACAGCAGAGTTCCACCCACATCCCTCTGATGCTCAGACACCTTGCCTTCCCAGAATGCCCCTTGTCTCACAGTTTCCCTGGGTACGCAGTAGGGCATCAGAAATATGAGTCAAGCCCGAGCATCTGTGTGGTCATTTTCATCTCTGATTATTAAAAAAAAAATACATAATTAGGACCAAGCCAGAGTAAAAATAGCCATCTGTTTGACATCTGTGTGTGGACTGAGTCAGTGAATGTGAGTGTCCTTGCCTGATGGTGATGGCATGCTAGCGTGGACAGGCAGGCCCTGTTTGAGCTCATCAGCAGGGAGAGAATCAAATCCAGCCCAAATCAAGTCTAACAGTCATCCAGCCAGACAACAGGCTCTATATACAAACATTAATTGGTCTGTATATTCCTGGATTGGGAACATTTGTGTAGATACTGCAGTGATGATCCAAACATGTCTGTCTTTAATTTTATACTCAGGGTGCATTGAGTCTGGAACAGGAGAGCGTTTATCTGTCATGTCCGACCTCCAGAAATCCCTGCGCTACCTCATATGTCACAGAGAAAATTTCTGCTACAAGACATGCCTAGAAGTGGAAAATTAATCAAAATATATTTATTAATTCATTAGTATATCTGTCATATATCTGTCAACAAAACCACAAATATGGTTCAGAAATGATGCGTATGTCAAGATTATCCTGTATATCAAGTATTTTCTCCCTGTGGACTTCAAGTCACATGGGGGTACAGGCGGTGGCCACACCCCTAGTGTGCCCTATATCAGAGATTCCCAAATTGTTTGTTTGGACCCTGTGGTAAGTCATAAGAACAGTTGAGGATGATTGCTTTATACATGTGAGAACCCAAAATCTTGTATTCATTCATTGTAGTCGTTCACACAGTTAAATGAAATGCATTAGTGATATTCACAAGTCTCATTACGGCACACAAATGTGAATCTCTTGTTTACCCTAATATATCTAATATGTCTATATTAGATATGTACACCTTGTGACTTCATTCCTAAAACAAACAGGGCTGTCTCTCAATAGAGTGCATGCACTAATGTCGTAAGAGTGCCTTTAGCTGTTCACATTTCCTTTTTTGGAAACATCTTAAGGCTTGTTTTTTCTTCAGAGTCTGGAGTAGCATTACACTACTTTAATTCCTTTAATTTTAATAAGAGGGTCAGAGAAATGAATTTCTGTTTAACTGGGTCATGGACTCGGACAGTTTGGGGTCTTCGTGTGACTCTTTTCATGGTGCATGTTGGGTAGGTTGTGATGTGGCCTATCACATGACTCTGAGGAGCCACCCATAAATGGCTTCCTCCTATCAGTGGACAACAGTCAATTGCTGACACTGATATAACAGCAGCAGCTATTCCCTGATCAGCCAGTAGAATCGTATTTCTATAGGTCGGTGGGGAAAAAGGTGGGAAAAGGAAAAACAAAAGAAGATTTAGGAACACTGCAGCCCACAACCCACCGCCCCACCCACGCTCCATCCACCTGAACCGAGAACAAAAGTCGGTGACCAATTTTCACGCTTACACCTGCCAAGAGCAGAGCTTAAACTCTGCCTGTGACAAGCCGCGGAAGTCTTAAAAGTTGATTTGCACCCCGCTGTAAAGCTGGTTTAGCGATTAGCTAAAAGGCAGGAGGGGAGACACACTCAGGCTAGCGTTCAGGCTGGAAAGAGTCCAAGACCATAAGGCTGTTTAAATGGGAATAAGTAAAACCAATGCAAAATGTTGCTCATTGGTTAACACGGCTTGAAAATGGTAAAAAGCAAACTGCATGAGTATCACTTGATGACCTTTAATGACTTTTTACCTTCCAGATTATCTACTGGACTATGGTATGTTTTGAAGGCATGTTCAAAGGGAATATAAAATGGAATATATGCCTGTAACTGCAGTTCCAATCAATGGGGATCACTTTGGTCATGAAAGAACTGTATATTCAAGCATATGCAAAAATGTACTGTACCATGAAGATATTAAAGAACATGCTCAGTGGCGACACAGTGTGGACTGATGTATATAATCTTGTTTAAACTTTTTATTTGTATAACTTTTTATTTATTAACTTTTTATTTGTATAAACTTATTTTACCAAAGCTACCCTGAACTTACAGGGCAGACATACCTTCAACATGTCCTGTTCTTTGAGAAAGAGGGTGTTTGAGTCAAGGTGGGATTTTTTAAATTTCGATTTTTTTAAAAAAAGAGTGTTGCTTCAAGGAGAGAAAGCAAATCTGTCCACAATAAAAGATGTGTTTATGCACAATCAAGGGGACAAAGACACAAAAATACAGACAGGAGGCCAGCAACTGCAAGCGAGTATTCATGCAAAATTATTTGAGGTCCGTTTGTAATTTGAGGTATCATTTGTATGATGACAATAAGAATTCTGATGAACTTAAGAATTGTTTTTATTGCAATTATGAGAAGAATATTGCACATGAGCACTTTCTGTGCATCACATCTTAAATGGCATGTAGAGACAAAGTCAGACGTGTGGGGGGCAGGGGTTGGGTGGGGGGTCGGGGGTCAGTTGGTTCCCTATATCGGCACAGATGAACACCTCTCTCATTTTCATGCCCACAACGGGCCAGCCCCCAAATAGAGGAGTCAAGCCAGAATCCCCTCAGCTCTAAGATAGATAAAGCTTTCAGAAAGCACAATCTATTCTACACCTAGCGGGTCGCTTCTCCGTGTCAGACCAGGTGTCTGTGGGACGGGGGCGGGGGTGGGGGAGTTCTGCATTCATCCCACCCCCCACCTTGTGAAAATTATCAAGAGATTGGGCTGCCTTGTTCTCAGGCATACCCAGGTTTGATGAAAAAAAAACCTGAAACTTTTCTGGAGCCAAACAGGTAGAGAGCTTTACAGATGAAAAAAGGGCTTCTAAGGACAATCGTACTCCCCCAGCCCCTGTCCCCCATTCTTGTTTAAAACTAGTTTGGGGCTCATGTCCGTCCATTGTGTCTGAAAAGGGCATGGTCTCAAAATGGAGAATGTCACAGCAGCAACACAAGACTGAGTGAGGTGACCAGCGGACTGTTTTCCTGTGAAACCGAGACAGGAGGTCAAGGTCCGCTGCTGTCCAATGGCCCACGCTTGGAAAAAAAAGGACAGATATGCAGTTTTCATTAAAAGCCATATGGCAGAGCTCTGTGTGTGTCTGTGTGTGTGTAAGGGGAGCGGGGGGTGGAGGACAAAACAAAGTTTCCACCAAAAAAAAAGGACATTCGCAATTCAGTCAAACCTGACTTCATATTACAACAAAGGTTTCTTTGAGCAGTTTCTACTGTAGTGGAGTCTAGCAAACATGTCCTTCAGAATGTGTTCTTTTTACTGTAAAACAGAGAGGCATATACCTCTTAAAAGACCTAAGTCTGATTTAACTATGTTTGTTTGATCTAGTTTTTCTCTCTGGAGCTTAGCTTTTTTTCTGCTGTTCAGTATTGTGGAAGTCATAATTAATTTTGACTTACTACATTGTGATGCTGGTAATGTTACTGTCACTCTACACACTGGGTTGGAGGGGGGGTTATACAAACATTGAAAAAGTAGAGCAGAATTTGGTAACTTAATAACTATGGCACAGAGATTCATCTTTGGAGCCTTTGACGGAAGGTAAACCAGAGAAACACAAGCAGCCCCAGCACCACCGAAACAGTGTCAGCTTGCCAACGTTGAAAATGAATGCAAATGACATTTATATTCCATTCAAATGACATTGAAATCGCATGCGGCCTCCTCCCACCTCCCCTCTGTTCGCCGGCTGTGTCCTGGAAGAGAAGGGAGAGGGGGAGAGGAAGAGAGGAGCAGAGGAGACATCTGCCTGGCCTGCTTTGAGATGGGCTGAAAGGACCTGTGAAAGGGAGAGGGCCGCCCTCAGCTTCCTCCTGCCTGGATCCTCTGAAACCCATTACTCAGAGCCATCCGGGCGAAAAAGGGCCGTGATGCGTTAACGAGCGGGCCCCCGTTAACGATCCGGGGCGTTAACGAGTTGGAGGCGTGCGTGGAGGTCGCTCCGAGGGCAGGCCCCTCTCTCGCCCGGCCGCATTCTGCAGCGGGGGAGTTTGTAGTATTTTGACCTGCTGGAACTGCGGCTGGGGCTTTGGCGAGGTACAGGACAATCCCTGGCGGTTTGTAGCTAGGCTGAATTTTCTGGTGGTTTTGTTTGCCTTTCTCTAATTAAAGAAATTAATGGAATGATTTGTCACTGTCACCACTAAGAAGGCTAGAAGGCTGGTATTGTGTCAGGGCAACAGTGCTCTGGTCCTTTTAACCATCTCCCCATCGCCCCCCACCCACCCCGGACACCCCCTCCCCTGCCCCTGGTCTCCCCTAAGTGTGCAAAAACGCCCACTGTTCATTTAACAGTGACATCATGTGCACCGCTACCGATCGGTTGTTTTTTCCGGCCGGTGTTTTTTTTTTTCTTGGTTTGTTTTGCATGTTGTTTTTGTTTTTAAAGTTGTTGCAAATCACAGCTTTCCCCTGTCGCTTAGCAACCGCCTCTCAAGCCGTTGCTTTGGCCGACATTCATGCTCTCTTGTAGCCATGGTCTGGTGGCAGGTCCAGCATCTGCTTCAGCACCTGGCAGCCAGAGTGAGTCACACCTTCCGTTCAATCCATCGACATAAGAATAACCTCAGCAAAGTATGTAGGCTTTGACACTACAGCCTTAAAAATACTTCAATCTAGTTTTCGTCCTTGTACACAAACTTTTAGTAAATGTCAAAAATAAGTACTTACTAGTCTATTAGTATTTGTAGAAGTTATTTAATCTGCAGTCACGAAAGTGTAAATTGACATTATAGCATACACACAGAGTCAAGACATCCATAAGAAAGAAATACCCGACTCACAGTGTGCAACACTGACAGAAATATGTGTACAACACCAGACAGCAGTAGAATGCTACCTGCACTGCCATTCGGGTTCCTATACGTAGTTCAAACCAGGGAACCAATTTGGTCCCTGGAGCAGCTGCAATTTTAGTCAGCCTCTGAAGATGGATAATGGAGTATCACTGCAATCACCATGCTGCCTTCACTCTACTATTTAGATTTACATCAAAAACACACCTCTGCTATTGTTTTCGGTGAGAGCAAATGTGACTGGTGTCCATAAAAACGTTCTTTTGTCCGGTGAAAAAGTCAGACAGAGTTCATTTGTAAGCATGTTTTGCTGTCGTGATTTGTCAGCCAGCAGATGATGTTAGGGCATTACATTTGAACAAAATGGAGAAAGAACTCTTAACTTTGCTGCTGTGAATGCTCACCTGGTGTTACCCATCCAAATGAATGCATAAAGACAGCCCACAACAAACACGGAGTTATTGGGTTAGTGCAAACAAAATATGTGCATTTATTTTCCTCACAAGTTTATGGGCATGGTGTTGGCTTAAACAAGGTTGTGGTTGCCAGCTAGTTGTACTTTCCCCCAATTTTGTTGTCACGACACACTCATTACACCATCCTGAGCCTCGCCTTATGAACCAATTTGTGTATCTGCATTTAAGTAAGAGGAATGCAAACATTCACAAACCGAGCACAACCCAACACGCTGAGAGGCTGGAAAAATAAGTGCTCTCCAGCATTAGAAAGCACAAAGTTTTTCATGTCAACCAAAAAAAATTATGAAAAACACGGGAAAAAAATGCACTCCAGAAGCGGTGTGGTGAGAAGGAATTTTTTGAAGTGACATTCTTTTCATTCCTCAAACATTCATTTGCAGTCAGGGCTCACAGTGGGAGATGATCCTTCGACATGGTCTCCACAGCTAGTAATATGCCACCTCCTCTCTGTCTGTGAAATAAAACTGTGTCTATGTTACGAGCCTGAGTACAGCGGTCATTCAGCAACCTATTCAAACGGGGGAAAGACACAGCAGCCATTTGACAAAAACACTTCATCCGCACAGTTACATCGTTATTTCAGGGCTCTTAGATAATTCATAATAAATTATGAATAAACAAACGGAATGGCGAACAAAGAAGCTCCATAGTTACTATATTCTAATTGGATAATGCATATTTTAACATACCATTGATATACTTCATTAATAAATATTTCTTTTTAATCATTTACAGAGGGTGTCAGATATAATAGATTGCATCATATTTCAAGTTGATCTCTTTCTGCCAAGCTGTTGAATAATTAAGATTAATTATTTCAGCTCTTAGACACAATAGCATTTTTTTTTGCTCTTTACTGGCAGGGAAACTTTTTTTTTGGACCGGAACACACAAGTGTGTATGCGTTTTGAAAGGGGAAACAGAGGCCTACTTAGAATTAGCCCACACAAAATCCCTCAATCCTTTTTCATTTGCATTAGTGTTGCTGTTTCTGGCGGTCTTGTTTACACTCCAAGTTATGCATCTCCCACTGAAGGTGTCAAATTCAGCACTTTGAGCAGTTCTCCAGTTTCCACCATAAACATCTCTCCCTTTGAAATTATGTTTGGGGGCATTGCTTAAGATGTGCTTCAATTCTACTCCAACTCCAACATGCCTGCTACTAAACGAAAGCAAACAAGGGTAGGCTATGCTCTGGGATGTATTGATATACAAAAGCAGGTCATGTCTTATTTTAAGGACTGCTTTGTACAAATATTAATTATGTTTATATAGTTTGTAGTGATATCAAACAGTCAATACACCTTTAGTTAATGAACATGTTATTATGTATTAATAAGGTATTACTATTCCAAAAAAGTTAATAAATGGTTAATAAATGATCAATAAACTGGTGATAAAAACCTAACATGCAAAAAATACTAACACTTTGGTTATTACCAATACATTTGCTCGCAATTAGCTTCTGAGTTGGTTTCCAGGGCTCAAAAACTTAGAAATAATGTGGGAACATATAAATGTCTGTCTCCACACAACTTCTACGCCCTTCGATTTTGCAATAAACGCAGGAAGTGCTCCAGTGTCAGTACTCAGTGGTAGATTAACCTTTGTTTTTACCACGTGTGTCAGGGAGTGATGTCCTTTTCCTGACACATGAACGTATTTAATACAGGCTGCGTGAGCTGGGCATGCTCAAGACCTTCACCTCAAAAGAGCATCCATACCCTCTTTATCACAAACAGGCAGGGCATTTACGGTTTGGTCCACAGGCCTTGAAAACAGGCAAGTTATTTTCTCTTCCTGACGCATCGTGAAATATAAACTCAATTTTGATGCCAAAAGAATTTTTTTTCTCTGACCCAACCCGCCCCCCTTCCTCCCACTGCTGAGGTGAACGTGATGATTTGCTGTGAAAATAACCTCTACCCAGCATGCCCTTGCACTAACACACCGGAATTGTCCACCTGTTTTTCTTATTCAAGTGTCCTAATCATATTTTATGAAGGAGCTGATTTGATAATGGTTCGCTGTGTGTGCAGAGTTCTGTGATGATGTGTGTCATTATCTTAGAGGAAGGCCCAGGATCAAATAAACAACACCTCATCTTTTTTTTTTTTCTTGCGTCTTTCTCCTCTGAAGCTCTGATTACTTGGCATAAAACATGATTATTCTGTTAAAGTGACGCTGCAAGCAATTTTTTTTTTTTTTTTTTTGCAAATCTGCTCCGTGCCCACAAAAAAAAAATGTGCACAAAAATTAGATCCTTGAATCCATAGCCCATAACCACACAAAACACACTCGCTGTGTGAATAATCAAATAATGCCATAAATGCGAGCTTCCTTTTAAGTTAACTCATACACATTTCTTTCTAGGAAGGGGGTTGTCCTCATTTTAAAATGGATAAGAACAGCATTTGTTTGGGCATTGTTCTTACCAAGTTGTTACATCACAACCAAATAAAATATTCTCAAACACAGTATGAAATGCTAAGCATTATCTGTGCAGGTCTAAATGTCATCTTATTCAGCCTTATCAATGACATAAGGGAACAAGTATGCTAATGGAAACTAATGGACCCTCTTAAAACACTGAGTCACAAATATAAAAATTGGCTTCTTTTCCATTTAAAAATTTATCTAGCCAGCACTGCCTATTGAATGCAGTGCAAGAGATGTATACTTGTGATTCATTCTGACACATAACCTGATGGAAGTGGGAAGTAGTGAAATGAAAAATGCATTAACTAAAATTACATTATTACAATGTAATATCACTATGAATTATATAAGCATAGTATGCTTGTTTAAAAACTTGTTTAAGTGGATCTGGACAAGTATTTCTGCTAAATTCTTAGGAGAGCGATCTATTGTGTCACACAGATGTGCATTTTGTAACCTCTGCCAATGGTCATTTGAGTCCAAAGTATACAATAAATAAATAAAACTGTTAATTCAGTCTCAGCTGAAGGAGGTGGAGATGAAAACGGTTGCAAGGACGGCGTAGTGAAGGGCATGGAGAAATGATTCACCATGCATGCTGTATCCTGCTCACTTCCTGTGCCTCTCTCAGAGAGCTGTTTGAGAACGGAGAGGGTGGGTGAGATGGCCCACATGCTTTTTAACAAGGGTCCTTGTGCCTGAAGCCTGTACTCTCCGCTGTCCCACAATGCTGTGCTTCACACTCTCAGATTCATTAGAGAGAGGCCATTAGTGGGTCACTCTGCCTGTTTGTTTCATCACATCCTCTATCCTCCTTGCCACGAAATGTGAGGGGGTTCAGTCAGCGCTCTCAGCCCACTGTCTCTCCTGATGGAAGGTTTACAAGGACACACCAATTTTTCAGGGCCCAGAGACTTTTATATTGGAGGTTTAGCATGGAGACATCTAACAAATGTCTAATAAATGTATCCTTTTTCCTCTTCTTCCTCAGTATTATTATTATTATTATTATTATAACTACTATCTCACAGACTGACACACTGTGATGTAACAAGGGTCTGCATGTGAGAACTATTCAGGACCTATTCATTTCTGAAATCGTGGAGGGAAAAAATCAACCAAGACCTTTAAAAATGGGTTTGAATATGAGTCTGCTTTTGGAAAAAATAACAATTTTCTTGAACAACACTGACACCTTGTGGTTTATCGAGGTTATAAAGAATTTCAGTGACATAAATGCTGCAGCTAAAATGACATCTGCCCAAAAACGTTGTGCCATTCCTAACAGTGATGTCCACATTGCACAGACTATGTACCGCACTTAATCATGTAGGTACTGGTGTCCATTTGTTTAATAATAACAATGCTTTTCTGTAATAACCTTTTTCTGTTTTGTGGTATACACAATTAGAAAGGACATTCGTAGGTGTATTGAGGTGGTTAACTAATTGTTAATGCATTTGTGGTAGGTAATCACTTGAGCAGGGGGTCCTCATACAGTAAGGTGGAGTGTACAGTATTTACACCGTCAAACTGCTGAACCTGTCCACAGTGCATCAATACTGAACATATGTTAACCCCCTCAGCTCCCTCTGTAGCCATGGTTTTAAAGATATATCCATCCCACCACTAGGAGTACATCCCGGGGATGTCGTAGGCACCTTTGTAGGTCTATTGAAAATCCTGATACTTGATGAGGTTCCAATTTGTATGAATTTGATCACAGCAAAGGGCTTGATCATTCTGAAACTTACTGAGAACAGGAAAGGGTACTCATGTTTGAGAAATATAACCAACTTTGTCTGATGGTGAACTTTATAAGTATTACACTCCTTTTTACAGATATGAAACAGAAACTCTTATCCTGAGTAACTTGCAACACAAAGTGCATAAATTAGGGGCGACGGTACCAAAGGTCCGAGGGTAAAGTCCCAAGGGCCAGGAGTGACAACGCAAGATAGGAAAATTGATCTTGAATTGTTTTACATCTTAGTGTTATTAAAATCAATATTGTAGTGCAGCAGTAGGTCAAATAGGCCAATGTTAGTAAGAAATAACGTCTTAACAATATTTTAGCTCCACTGAAGACAAGCTAATTTAGCAAACTGATAGTCAATGGAGGCTTTTGAGGTTCAAGTCGAGTCTGAAGGGATCCAAATGGGCAAAAAAGTGCTCTTGGGGCATCCAGGACAGCCTATCCTCCTGGCTGCTAAATGGGGGTAAGGTTAAGGGATTGAAAACCAGTCTTGTCAGTCTCCATGCCTTTCTATTTTGCCAGGTTCAACTGCCTGTTGAGAAGTACTGCACGTCTTTCAAGGAAACTTTGGATCCACTGTAGTGATGTGAAACCCCATGAGCTGGCCTCCTTGGTAACAGAGAGTTATTCTTCCATGCACTTAATTAAAGCTTAATAATGAGATGCGTGTTCGCGCTGTAAAATCCACTGCACTCCCAGCAGGTTTTCACTCAATGATACAATAATGTTTGATTATGGAGATAGCCGTGCTGCTGCGCATAGGGAAAACGCCGGCTGGAAAATAAGTGCGGCAATCGCGTGATGTTGATTGGGCGTATATATGACTATGTTTGAGAAAAATAACTTTATTTTTCAAACATTTTACCAAGTATGTTGTCTGAAAAAGTTTCCTTACAGTCAACTGGCACCCTGTAAGCATATGAACAAAAATGGCTATAAAACATATTTTTTCTCAAACACAGGTGTCCCTAGGTGTCCCTCTTTTTAGAAGTTGGTACAGCCTCCCCTGGGAAGGTAGACCACTGAGCCTTTTCCTATGATGTTTAATAAGACTGGGGAAAACTCTGGGTAGGGAACTTGGATCATTCCTCCATGCAGAATTTTTACGATCCTTGATGTGGTTAGGTCTACAGTTTATGGACCAATTCTTCAATAAGACCACAGGTTTTAATACGATTTTGGAATCGAAATTGACCATTGCAAATCATCGATTTTTGCTTTCAATCATCTAGAGTCGAGTGCTTTGTTGATTCAAAGGTGTGACTGGGGTCGTTGTTGTACTAGATGGTCCAACTATGGCCAAGTCTCAGCCGCTAGGCATAGGCTGAAATCTCCTGGCTCCTAAGCAAGTTCATGATGCCATTGTTCTTAGCAAGGACTTCAGGACTGATTTTAACTGTCAATCATCATACTTCATGGTAGTTCTGCAGTAATTTCTTTGTATGCAACTTTCCCCCAACTGCAAAGATACTGATGGGATACATGACCAAACATTTTTCAGATGTGGTGTTATTCAGTCATAGGACCTGGTTCTAATCAAAAGTGCAATGGAGTTTGGAAGAAATACTTTGCTGCCTTTTTTTGGCAGCCCTACTAAGAAGCCTTTTGACATGAATCTGGCATCAAATTGTTGATTTGGAGACTTGGTGACCCAAAGATTTAATCAAGCTCTGCAATTCTCCAACTGTGATCCTTTGATTCTTTCCCATCTTCCTGTCCATCTTCTTCACAGGGCACAGGGACAAAATGTGCACATGTATTTTTCCTGGCAAGTTAGCCACTGGTCCAGCGGTCTTAAAGTTTCTGAGTTTCCTAACAATGGTATGTTTAATGTTATCAATTTCACACCAATTTGTTTTACCTAATATTTCTACCTTTGAGACAGTCATGGCACAAAATACATGTTAATACTGAGATCAGTACAAATCTATAGCATATTTATTTTTATTTTAACATAATCTTAAAATAGACACTGGGTTTTGAAAAAAAGTCAAAAATACCAAAAAGATAGCTTTAAGAACACTTTTTCAGAATATAATATAGGTTTCCCATATGTTTGAGCGTATTAATTTTTTTATGTAGTTAATTTTTTGTCGAGGGTGCAAATGACTGAGGGGGTTGACTATATTTGGGTTTCACTCAGTTATCAAGTAGTATGTCCTGAGGCATGGGCTGGTGGACCAGAACTAACTTTAACCTAGCACTAGCAATCATGCTGTCAATCAAGCAACAACTACAGTTATGTCATTGGGGATATTCTCATTACAACTGTAGAAAATGTGTTCTCTCATTTAGAAGATATGTTTGTTGTATTTTTTGTAATCTCCAGTTGGCTGTTAAAGTCATTCTTACCAAATTGAAAACTACAAAATAAGTGGTAAACACAGATTATGTCTGTCACTTAAAATGAAAGCTTGTGTAGAACAAAATGCATCATGTTTTTGTTTTAACTTGTCCCTTCTCGGTCCTTTCCTTCTAATTCTTGCCATAAAACAATGACCAAACACAGTTCTTTTTTTAATGATTTTATTCGATGATTAAAAGAAATGCATTCAACATAAACCATTCAATGTGAATTCAACCAACAGGCAGCCGGTTTACATGGACGTCTCACACTTCTTAAATAGCCTGTGATCAAGATATAAACTGATGTGCGCTTTGTCTGACATAGAAATAAAACAACATTTTCTGCAAACCGGAGACAAAAACTAAACAAAAAAAAAGACAAAACAAATCTGCCCTGATAGCAAACATTTAAGATGGCAAAACCCTTTTGTTTGTTGTAAATAACAAGCATTAACGTTGTCATATTCATAAATAGAATCCAAACATTTTATATTACACACACAGTCCGTGTGTTTTGTATGTGCCCGTGTGTCTGAGTGTATTTGTGTGTGTTTTTGTGTCTGTTTGTTTTTAAGAAGTTGCAGCCAGGTCTTAGCACTGCTAGTACCCCATAGTGGCCACTTTTTACATCTTTATTGCAAACTTTCCTGATTTTAAACAAATGCACAACATTCGTACCACTTAAAACAAGCGGGAGCCAGCAAACCAGTCTCACAGAGACAACTGTGTGTGCCCGCGGTCGCCACGGAAACGGAGCTCACTTCCGAAGCATTGAGATTTTTTACTAAAATAATAAGGCCAAGTATTAACGTATGCAAGTTTTTTTCCCGTTTAAAAAATGCAGAGAAAGAAAGAATAAAACATTGCAATTTCAAGCATTCCTCTTGCATAGTTTGGCCTCATCTGCACTGCGACCTGCAGCCTCATCGCTACTATCTGTGAGACAGAATCATACCATGGAGCTGGAATGCTAGCGTCTCTCAGGTCTCGTGTATTTAACCTAAAAGCCACATCCAGAAAATGCTTGTCTTAACGTTTGTGTTCATTACATTTTGAAACCTATTTGTTTACTGAAATGGAACCATTCGATCTCTAAGATGCATCTAGGATAATAAATGGCAAATAAATTTAAAAAATGCTTACTAGTCAAGAATGACACATGGGCCTGTTATAATCGACTGGCCGAAGACTCTCCTCTCTCATGGTTTTAAAAAGTGCTTATGGCAGAGTAAGAAATCCCCTGCATCTATCACATGATGGACTTCACGCTGTGTAAAAAGGTACAACTGTCATAACAGACTGGCTATCTGATTGGACCGCACAGCGGGAGGGGAAGTAGTAAAAGTATAAATAAATTCACAGACATTTGGCCTTTTCTTCCTTCTCCTGGTGGAATGTTCCATAAGGACTCATAGCAGCTTTCAGGTTTGATGGAACCGAAGACTGATGTTTATTTTTTTCCTTTATCTAACACGTTCCCTCTTCATAGCGAAACGAAACGCCCAAAACGTGTTAACTGGAGTCCTACTGTCATTAACCAAGCCACAGAGATTTAGACATGTCTGTAAGTCCAGCGGTAGCAGTGTGCATTAGCTGACCCCCACTACCAGATAATGTGGGCACTTAAAAAATGGGGTAACATTCCCACGATCTTTGGCAGCTGACACAGATGTAGACACAAGTTAAATTCCAGTGACTTACTGAGAGACGTTTGTTTTAATTCCACAAAAATAATAATAAAAAAAAAAAACTTCACATTCGAGGCTTGAGTGGGTAAGCTCCACCATCTGGGCAGGCAAGCTCCACCCCTGGCCTAACAGAAACCCTGAGAAAAGCTGTGTCCTATTGGATAACTGGTGTGAAAGTGGTACGCTCTCTTTGGTACCCCCCACCACAATGTATACAGTTTTTACACATACAATATAAACACTTCAGTATTCCGATGAACAACAGTTGTAACGCTACACACAACACCAGTTGGAAACATGACCGAACAATGTCAACGTGACATGCTATCGAGGTCCAGGCACCACACAAATGATAACTCAAGGGACTGTAACAGTTAAACTGGCAAGGTCATATCCCCACCATTTGCTGGTCAGCATATGTACCCATTACCTAATGCGACGGGTAAAGCAATGCTTTGAGAAAGCTACAAACAAGCAGGAACGATTAATGCAACGCAGCCTACATGCACTTCTCTCCAAGGGCTCTTCATCCATAACTTCACAGCTACTGATGTACAATTCTTTATAACAACGGAAAACAAGTGCCACATGTAGGCACACAACAATATCAGCAAGGCCAGCCAAATGGGTTGACCAATTCTCAGACCAAATACTTAAAGCCACACGACGCCCTCTTTAAACGTTCTGGCTAAAGAGTTAAAATAGGAGCATGCGTCTTGAAGATGCATGTTTGCAATTTTTCCTTCACAAAGATCCTGCCACCTTTCTGTAAATGGCCGACAATAAAATGACTTTGGTTGGTCCAGTAAAGGTTTAGCAGAAATCCAGGGGACACAGATTTCATACCGCTGGTGCCCTCTGGGGGAAGAAATGTGTAATTCAACAGCAGAAGTGCTTCACCATATCTTGTCTGATCTGACAATATGGTCAACACCGTTTAGTCATACAGATCATGTCACTGAGGGGTGCTTGTCGTAACGGAAGGCAGCTAGCATCACATTTGCTGGAACACGAGTAACTAGCTTCAGATTCACCCTGCTGCTGGCAGCTTAAATCATATAACCTATCAGCTAGAGTATTTGATCTAACACATTTAGTTAGCATCACATTCACCCGAACACAGACAGTTAGCATCACACTTAGAAACTTTGTGTTGCACTCACCCAAACAAAGACAGCTAGCATCACAATCACGCAAACACAGACAGTTATAGCATCACATTTACCCTCACAAAGGATCCTAATATCATATCAACCCAGACAGACAACAAGCATAGTGATAACCCAGATACAGGCCACTTCCATCAAATTTGCCATTACACAGGCATCTAGCATCAAGCACACTTCCTTCAATTGAACATGTACAGGATTAGATTATACAGTTAAAAATATCAGATGCAAAAACCCTTTCACAAAAGGGCAGAGGGGAAAAAAGCAACAGAAAAGACAAAATGACAAGTTTCACCATAGCGAAGCAGTGTGAAGAAGCTTCCTGAGAACTGGAAAAATGACATACATCTCCCTCCTTTTGCTGGCCTTTACAGGTGAATTTGTCAAGTACTTGAATGCCCCTCTCTGGCTGTTACAAATAAAACCCCATCACTGGCACCTTTTCTTTACACTGTACTAACATTATCCTTATCGTCTCCTGAAATAGGGGCACGCCATTACTGCAGTCCTGAAGCGTATGTCGCGTTTCATTGTTTCCTTTCGACGAGCAGCCAGTGTTGGTCTTGGAAGCAAGGTGTGTGGACTCTTGGGCCCATCAATTCTCTAATTTGACCATTTAGCAGCTGGAACTCTTCAGAGCCAGCAAGCACACCAGCACTCTAGAACAGAAGCTGTCACCCCTGGCCTAAGGAGTTTTCAGAAAGGTCGATTCTCTGCTCTCTGGATTTTCAGATAGGACACGCCCTCCATGTCCTACAAGGTGCTGGCGTTGGTGGTGCCATCGTCAAGGGTAACAGGCATGAACAGCCTCTCCTGGCCCAAAGCCTCAGTTTTTTGAATGCTCATCCAGCTGATGAAAAGCAAACCGAGCGTAGCCAGAGAGGAACAGATGAACTCAAGCGAGGTCATGCTACCACTGTGAGCTGAGGACAAAGGCCCACTCCTGAACTTTACCTGCCCGTTAGCTACCAAATCGCCCCTTCTCTCTCTCTCTCTCTCAGAGTAATGAGCTATAAAAGGTAAAAATATAAATAGAGTGCCAATCCTGAGAAAACACAGTACATAGAAAGGGTTAGTTATTCACTCTACAGAAAAATAATGAGGAAAAAGAAAATCCAAAAATTATGATAACAATATTAGCGATAATCATGAAATTAAGTGCCCTTTGCATCAAAGGGGGTTGGGTGTGGTGAGACATGGGTGTGGCTGTGGGTGTGGCCAGGGGAGGGGGCGGGGTTTACACAGCCATGCTGAAGCTCTGAGCCTCCCTGTGGAAGTGCTGGCTGGGGTCGTGGAGGAGGAGGGTGGAATCCAGGGCGGGGCTCCAGGCCCGGCCCAGCCCCAGCGACACCTCTTTGATCAGATGGTGCAGGGGATCCTCCCCCATTAGCTGGGCCTGGTCCGGGTCGATGTGGATGCTCTCCTCTGGTACCGCCAGAACCTTCAGGCTGGACCCACGCAGACGGGAGATGGCGATCAGGTTGTGGGCCCACACTGTATAGCCTGCAAGGTGGAACACACATTCATTTCACTGTCTGCCAGTTACCATTGCTTCACCAATCATATGCTAACATGCCACCAAACATGCATTCCCCTTCAATCAAACCACGCCCCCAATCCCTACCCCTACAACGCCTCCATCCCTATATCCACACACAACACATTATGGATATTAGAAACTGAGGGACAAAAAGACAAAAAGGATGTTATAAATAAATAATAAATTGTGGCAGTCAACCGTAATGAATCTGAGGAATCAGGATATTAAGTCTCTCCAAATCTATTTATGTATCAGTCATTATGCATGTAGATTTCTTTGAGCTATACCTCAAATTAATATGCAAGATGGCATGGTGGAATTTGTTAAATTAAAAAGGGCTTAATATACTGATTAAGCGTTATACTGATATACTGATTAGATTAATATACTAATGGACTATATTTCTGGAAACCCTTCTGATTCATTATCAACCCAGCTTCATCAACCCATTCCCAGTGATTACGTGAGTCAATGTATGTCTTATCTATGGATATAGCTTTCTGTACTTCACCTTTTAAAGTAATGCCGTTTAGAAAATGTTACATTTCAGAAGGGGTTTTTCTTATGCACATTTATGGTTTTTAAATTAATACATTTTATAATCATTATTTTCATGATTTTTATGTATTCCATTCCCTTTCTGTTTTTTTATCAGGTTAAAGGGATTTTTATAATCATATTTGGATTAAATGTTTTAAAATTTTACGCTCTATTTGAGTCTAACAATTTACTCATCCACTGGACTAATTTTGAGCTTGTATACATTGATAAGCTACATAATAATACTGAAAGTTTGTTCAGTTGAGACCACTGGCCAATTTATGTTGAGTTAGAGGGCCTACCGTAAGAATATCTTGCTTTTTTTCCAGTCTACATGAATGTGGATACATCAGGCTGTAAGGAGGCGAGTGAAGGATACAAAATCTCATCTCCTACCTTTTTGGAACAGTGGAGGGAGGGAGGACATATAGATAAGTTTCCGGGGCACACAGGAAATGAGGAGACATTTGAGTATTGGATCGCACCTTTATACAATCCCACAAACACTTGTCTTAACACACCGACACACCCACTCACTCACACACACACACTCTCTCTCTCTCTGTCTCTCTCACACACACACACGCTCACTCACACTCTCTCTCTCTTTCGCTTTCACACATACACACACGCTCACTCACACTCTCTCTCTCACACACACACACACACACACACACACACACACACACACACACACACACACACACACACACAGTCACACTCTGACAGTCACGTGCACACACTCACTCACCGTGCAGGACCAGCAGAGAGAGGCGGGTACAGCGCCAGGCTAGCAGCACCAGCGGGTCCTCGTTGCGGTTGTCACTGAGGTCGGGGAAGCGGCCGTTGTCGCACACCAGGCTAAACTGAGCCAGGGTCTTGTGGTACTGCAGGGAGACCAGCTCCAGGGCCCCAGCAGAGCAGGCCGCATAGCTGTCGAAGTGCAGCCTCTCCAGGGGCAGACTGGGCTTCAGCACCCTCAGCAGGTCCTCGCTGCGGCTGTCCAGCGCCATCAGGTACACCCGCAGCTCCGCGCTGGTTCGAACCAGCGCCCGCCAATCATCCTCGCCAGGCGGGTCCTCAGGCAGGCCCGCCTCGCCGCCCAGCAGCAGAGAGAGGCGGAGCAAGGGGGCCCGCCCTTCGGCCGAAAGGGCCTGACACATGGCTGCGGTGAAGTGGCAGAAATCGAGCACCAGGGAGCGGAGGCGGGGCAGCTTCTCCAGGTCTTCGGGGCGGAGCAAGGGCAGAGGCGGGGTCTGGGAGCCAGTCGAGGGCAGGTCTTCTTCCTCCACATCCTCCTCCTCCTCTTCCAGTGGGGGCGGGGTCTGGCCCTCCAGAGGCGGCAGGGATTGGCCATCCAGCAGGCTCAGGTGCTCCAATGAGGCGGCGCTGATGCTGGAGAGCGCAGGGAGAGAGCGGGGGGTGACCATCCCCAACATGAAGGCGCAAGCAAGCCACTTCAGCTGCCTGCTGTTGGCAAGGACCTGCTCGAACAGCTGCTGGATCCTAAAGACCACACACACAGAGAGAGAGAAAAACCTTTACATTTTTTATCCAAAGTGACTTACAGATAAGTCGGCTAACCAAGGGCCAATACCCCCTGACAATGAGCAATGTGGGGTTAGGGCCTCATGTTTCCTCAGAGCAAATAACCTTCCTAATGCTATTTCACATAACACTGGAAAAATACATTCAAGCATCATTTTTAACATGGCACTTTGTACTGAAATATCACACAATAGTCACAGTTATATCCTGTGCACTTCCAACTTCTTTTTGTCCTGTTCAATTACATAGAGATATTCCATAACATGGGGGTTATCCCCTCACTATATTCTATACTTCTTATACGACTTTCAAATTAGCCTTTCTCTGTAAATAATGAAACGGAAATAAAGTAATGAAGTAATGAAGAATGGAATGAATGGAGAGAGGAATGAATCAGCAAACAAACAAACAAGCATAATGAAGACAAGGACTCACTCTTTGATTTTTTTGGCCGCTTGGTGGTCCTGGTCGGCGTGGGTGCTGTCAAAAATGCCGTCCCCCTGGAGGATACAGATGGCCCCATAAAGACTCAGTCTCTGGAGGTTTCTACAGGGGAACACGGTGAGGAAAGGTTGATAATCCTACCTTATTGTCATTTATGTTTAAATTTAGGAATCGAACAGATGCTCTTAGTCAGAGATACTTGTAAAACATACTTTTTAACATATACTACATTTATACAGCTGAGTATTCACTGACTTAATTCAGGCTAAGCACCTGGGTCAAGAACAGAACATCTGCCACCCAAAAATACCATCAAAATATCATAGACTTACAATCTCAGATTCGGTTCAAATGTGACTACTTTAGAAAGTGTATTATAGTTCAACTGTATCTATGGAGGGTAAAGGCCAGACAATGAAGGCATTTCACTAGAAAATGAAACTTTCTCCAATCATGAAACATAGGATTATAATCCCTTTTGTTCCACCACATAGCAAGCTTTTCACTTGCCATAAAGGAATCACAAATGCAATGAGGAAATTGTTTAAACTATATAAACCACAATTCAACACCATCAATGTGGAAATTTATTGTCACAAAAATGTGACCTACAGGCAAATGGCTAAGCTGCACAAAGGTGCACTTGGGCCAGTGGAGAACTGAAAGTCAGGGGTTGACACCTGTTGAACAATTCAGTTAACATGCAGACACTTAAGGGTTTCAGCTTTACAGAAAAGCAAAGCTTATTAGGAACCCAACAGCTGCTCTGTGTTGGGAATTTCCAGAGCTAGTCCAGGAGCTCCCCTGAACTCGATTCTTAGGCAGCCTAGAATGCGCAAGCTTTCGTTATAACCAGAATTCATATTCACTGGCTCTAATAAGTCATTCATCGAATTTCACTTCATATATTCCAAATGTAGAAATATATAATGTATTCCATTTGACTGGACGTGTGAAGATGAGCCAATGTTTGAGTGCATAATAAGGTCACATGTTTAAAAACCAATGTGTGTTCCCTTAAAAATAAATATCACTTTATATATATATATTGTATATATACTATATTAGCATTCCAACTGGACTAATTCTAGGATTCCAAAACTTTGACTCCACAGCCTGTTTAATGAGTGAACGTAGTTTCTGTGACTCAGCCTTTATATAAACTAATAAAAACCGTATGCCTGTTTCCTATAATGCACTCTCTTTCAAGTCCTATGAAAATGGTTGACATGTTAAGCTTATTTTATTCCTACATGAAGGGGGAAGCACACTGCTGTTATATATACAACAGTGCTTTGTAAGTATTAATACAATATTACCATAACTATTCTATGTAGATACTTGTTTTATTGACGACTACTGCACTGAAAAGGTAAAGACGAACTATACATTGGAGGTAATCTTCAACTTAAATCTATGAATATTGATCAAAATCAAGTCTTTCCTGGAAACTTGCTGTGTTTGCAAGTGGATAACCGACAAAGGGATTAAAGAATGTGAACAAAAGTTTTACAGGGGACCTGTCAGACTACTTGCCAGACCCTTCGGGCAGGCAAGCTCGCTAATGTTAATCAGCTATCTTGTTGCAGCTGTACTGAAATGCATACAGTACCTTACAGCTACAGTAGTGCTGCCAGATTCTAACCCACCCCGGATGGGTTTCAGAGAGTTGAGAGATTGAGAGGTTAAGAATCGAGAAATCGGATCCTAGCACTGGCTACTTCAGAGCAAAATAGTACCAATTGGATCCAAAAACAGGTGAGTTAACATAACTATCTGTACTGTTTTCTACGTTTACTGATATCCTGTTTTAAGCAAATTCGTGACCAAATGCCTAATTCAACTTTCAGTCTGTCAAGATGAAACCGATATCTGCCTATGCCCGTTAGCTAGCAGGCTACACAAAATCACTGTTACGTAAGAGCATGAGTTTGTTTACGCTGCATTATTATCTACTACAGTGCCTGTGATCTCTGAAGTGTTTGCCACTGCACCTGACGGTGTTAGCACCAAGTTATGCAACTTAATGGAAGTTATATCATTTAAAAATATATGTACCTGTTATTCCGCAGGCTTCTCAGTACGCATAGCACCTGGTCCAGATAGCAGTCCATAGCATCTTTCAAGCAGGCAGGAACCTGCGGATCGTGACCATCAGACTCTACGCCCAGCATTGAACTGGGGAACCCCTCCACAGGGGAGAACTCCACTTCAAGCTCACGCACGAAGGATCCAAACTTGCGCATTAGAAATTCAAGTTTCGGGGTTTCTCCTGGCCCGGAGCCGCCACCGTTAACTGTGCCAACGAGCCGCAGTTTGTGATCCGTCCACAGTGCAGGGTAGAAGAGACACTCCCTCCAACGAGAGCATACTGCCGAGGCCCGGAGCTTATCCCGGTCCGACAGAAATGAGAATATGTGGACAATCAGCTCGCTAGGTAAGGCCAATGCTCCTACACCCCCACACAGAGCCATGGCCCTTTGTTACTTCACTGTTACACTGAAATAAATGACCGTTTAACCGTTATAGGGTAACGTTACATAGGCACCACTATACCTCTGCACTTCACTGGTGAAATGAACCCCTCGCCCTCTTGAAAACAAACAAGTCGCTTCCGCCTTCAACATTACTGGAATGCGCCACAACTTGTCGTGTGTAGGGATGGAAAGGTTGTGTTGTTGTTTTGTGAGGAAATTAAAGTGACTTGATATGTCAACACATCTTAGTCCTTCGTTTCTTTCGAATATTATTACGGTCTCTGACAAAATATCTTGCTGAATTAAAGTTTTGCTTAATGAAGTTTACAGGATATAGCTTTGAGAAATGGTTTAGCCCAACACATTAGCCACTGTAAAACCACATGCATCCGATGGAGGCGTAATTTCACAGTGTTTTGCAGAGTAATGGCGAATTTGTGACTTAAAAATCACTCATTTCAGGGCAAAATAACATTGCTCCGGTTGTCAGCTTGTGATTTAGTTAATGGTATTTATTTATGTATTTAATGTATGTGTTATTTCTTACAACAGCATAACCTAACATACCACTTGAAGCAATTCAAACACTTTATTTCTTCAAAGTAACACCACCACTCTTTAGGCTGTTTGATCAAAAGTAATAGATAGGGATATCACTGTGCAGACAGTGTTACCTCCAAAGTACATAGGTACATTTTCCTAATTAGTGACCTGTAAGATAAGTACACTGACGAGCTGCAGTAGGCCTAACTAAAAATGTATTTCAATCAAGCATTTTATATTTCAGAAGCATTGCATTGCGAACAAACCAGTTCTCATGCAATGATTTGTTTTATTGCTATCTGAAGAACTTTTACAGTTAAATGTATTGTAGCTGCAGCAGGTCGTGCTGTCTCCACCCGACCTTGAAAGGGTTAAGACGATGTGGGAGGGAGGGTGTGGTCTGGGAGATGCGATTTCCGTGTTCACCGGGAGAGGCGACAAGTGATGAAGAATTGTCTCTTTATCACACAAACGAATTTCGGGACAGACGATGGAAGCCGAAAAGGTAAGTACTCCTGCTTCACTGTCAAATGGTGTCGTATTGATTTTGAGTGACAGTGTTCGATGCCCACCTTAAGATAGCTGTACAGACTTGTGATCAGGTATCTGCGTATCTCATGTTTTTTGTTTATGTTTTGGGGTGGATTTAGTCAGGTTGCTATGTTGCTTAATTGCTAACATTGACAATTGCAATGATCTATTCTCATTCAGGTCGTTGTATAGAAAGACCGCTGCTCTAAAAATAAATTCTGAAAAAAGCAGTAGAGTAAATAAGGGGTCCAGTAGGCTACATGAGAATGTCTCAGTCGCAGACTGAATGCACACCCAGCGAGATGCCTTTGATTTAGGCTTCATAAACGCGAAGTGACCATTAAAGTATTTGCCTTTTAAATAGACATAGGGCTTGCTTCCCGTAATACGACACAGAAATTCTGATTAGGTGTGTGAACGAAGGAGTTATGATGTAAATAGTAAAATGTCGTCCGTGAATATACTATATATTTAAAAAAAAAAAAAAAAAAAAACCTTTGTATCGCAAGAAAGACATGGACCGTATTATTGATACAATAGGCTGCACACGGATAGATTTTTTCACATACTGTTTTGCATATTTTTTGGCAGGACCCTGGAAGATGGACTGTAACCTACACAAATGATATATAATTTACATAGTCAAATGAATAGTGGCAAAATTAATGATGTTTATTGTTTTTACTACGTCGAATATATACTTTATATCCGGTCAGAGACCGAGCTCGGATGCTGAGAGGGACTTCCAGACCGTGGAGGTCGGGGAGCCTCAGGAAGGCGATGAAAGCCCGCAGAAAGTTCCCCGCCGGGTCATTCACTTCGCCAACGGAGAAACAATGGAGGAGTACAGCACGGAGGACGAGGAAGAACAACCACAGCCGAGAAAACAGATCTATTGCCCCCAGTGGAACCGGTGAGTGGGGACAAGGGGGTAAAAGTAACCTAAATTGTGCTCCAACGGCACCATGCCAATCAGAAACCTTTTTGTTCTGGTTTCTGAATTACCTGAATCTGTCTTTTAGTCGAACCTGACCTGGGGTCCTTACTTTTGGTTCTACATGTGGAGGGCAGCTACGTCCACGGTCTCAGGTAAGAAACGCAATAGGTGAGGCTGCTTCGTTTAGAGATGATTTTCAGTTCCACAGATTCAGTACTATGACCTATAAGAACACCATCAGTAACATAGATCTTACAAGACATGTGTTTGATCCTTTCAGATATTTGGAAAGCATAATCAGAAAAGCTGACTTTTATTACAGTTGCTATCTCTCTTGAGTACCTTTGCAGGCTTCAATGATGCTGCAGGTTTTGGTTTAATCTCTATCCTGGCTTGCTCTGGTCTTACAGCATGTGATTATCTGGGAGAGAAGATGGCCACTGCGCTGGGCATCACTTCACCAAAATACCAGTATGCCATTGATGAGTACTACCGGGCCAAGAAGGAGGTTTGTGAACACTAGCTGGGATGTGGGGGCAAGCCCTGAAACTCTGAAACATGGCTGGGTGCTGCATAATGGTTGTGTGTGTGTATGTGTAAGAGAGAGAGAGAGCTTGTGTGTGCAGCTGGTGCCAGTGCCTACCTTTATACAGCCTCTCAGATAAGGAGAGTCGATCTAGGATCAGCTTGTGTTTCTGGCTGTTAATGGGTGGGGTATGGATGTGTACTGGGAAACCCAATCTGAGCTCAGCCCTCCAGCACTGAGATGCTTTACGTATATGGGACTCCATGTTTGTGTGGTCAGAGACATCTAGTGGACGCTGGTCTTCATCCACACAGGAGGAAGAGGAGGAGGAGGAGAACCGTATGTCTGAGGAGGCGGAGCGGCGCTACCAGGAGCAGGGTCCCCAGACGGAGCAACCCGATGGCTCCGTTTCCATCGTCAACATCACCTGCGAGCTGGAGAGAGAGCCCCGTCAAATCCCAGATGCTGCCGCATTCCCACCCAACCAGCTCTTACAGGGAGATGTCAGAATCTCCACTCCCGTCCCCTCCTAACACAGCCCTGCATGGGGCAGACTCTGTCCCTTTGCCCCTCTAACCCACTACAGTGGTTAGTTTCCCTGCCAGTACTGTTCTAATCCAGTCTTACTCAGATACCAGAGACTCCGCCCCAATTCCAACCTAACCCACTGTTACAGAGGTCAAACCCCACCCCTTTCCTCTCCTGGACCTATACCTGTGGAGTGCAGACTTTTTGTCTTCCAGCCCTCTCTTACTGAAGGGTGTCAGAGACTCTGCCCCCATCTTTGACCTAACTAAGATACTTCACTCTCACCCTCTCTAACCACCATTATTCACACTAGTGCAGTATGAGCCTAAGGCTACCAGAACTCACCTAAGGGCCATGGAAAGGTCAACAAATAGAGCTGCCAGGTTGCTAAGTGACCAAATATTTGTCATTTACAAGAGAGATCTGATGTCTCCTAGCATAGCTTGTTTGTTAAACAAAAGCCAGTTTAGGGAAAGCCTATACTATGATGTTTACAATAACTACTTCTATGTATACTACTGCTACAACTTCTGTTGCAGTTAATATTTTTTATTGTAATTGCCATATTTTAATTAATCTTCAAACTCTCCCCATCCCCTTTGATTTTACTGACTGAGACGATTGCATTGAAAATGATTTCAGTATGCTCTTCAATCTCTGTGGCCCTTTTGTCTTTTGGAAATATCTGGTAATGGACAGACACCAGTGAAACTGATTTTCAGCTGGTGTTGGACTCTCTTGATCTGTTCACTGATGCGCCCTTCAGCATAAAAAAAAGAGATTTTGTTGGTGGCAATAATCTCTGTCTCATTTGGTGCTTATGGTTTGAACAGATGTCATACAAGACTCCAACCTCCCTCAATTTTACTGTTTCTAAAAAACAATTATAATGTATTTATTTAAATGCTATTTAAAGTAAAGGCTTTTATATGTGTTTCTGAATGAAATGTTAATTTATTTTGTATATAACAGCTTAATAAAAGTTTAATAACCAAACTCAAGCTGCCTGTTTTGTCAGTTTTATCCCTGACCTAATACTTTCTTCATGTGGTAGTGGGAAATGAGAAATGTCTAGCCCCTCCCACTACCTCGCCCTCCTCGGATGACCAATCACGAAAGGGTGTCACTATCCCATACTGTTGATGCCAGTGGCTGGGTCGTTGGCGACAGCAATGTCTTTGTTCGAGGCCATGGAGGGTCAATGAGGACACTGAAGGCTTTGTTGTTTGCGGTGCTGGTCAGCTGGAAGGAAGTTAGTTTCATCCATTAGGCTTACAGTCATTCCAGTATAAGCCTGGCCAATGCAGTGTGGTGTGGAGCGGTAAGCCCGCCCACTTTCAGAATGCCCAATGTAAGCCTGGCCAATGAAGTGTGGTGTGGAGCGGTAAGCCCGCCCACTTTCAGAATGCCCAACGTAAGCCTGGCCAATGAAGTGTGGTGCAGAACGGTGAGCCTACTCACCTTCAGAATGGAAGCAGTACTTTAAAACAAAATGCAGCAAGTGAATGAACCTACATCTTAGAGTAAGGTAGCAAATATAACATGAAATATGCAACACAGGAAACAATTGGAGAGTTGAGATAAGTTAAATATGTCATACTTCCACAAAGTCTGACCAATGTCTGAGCTGCCACATCCTTGGTGTGTCTATTTTTACAGATCATGTGATGAGCAATTTACAGGGCACCCATCCTTTAAAATCAGTACAATAATAGAGTATAATAAATACATGCAATAACATGTGGGTTTAATAGAAAACCGTAAGTACAAATTCAACACAGTCAAAATGGATATTTAGGTGGTTAAAACAGAATTACTGTGCTGAAACGTTTTTGAAAAGTTTTTGACAGGCCTCTTCACATAACATTGTAGGAATGAGCTCCAGCAAAATTAACTGCTTGCACACATCCAAATGTCCAGTGTTTATTTAACACTAACAGTGTACATATGAGAAAAAATGGACTCAAATGTACACTGTTAGTGTTTAATGAACTCTGGACATTTTGCTGTGAGTGCTGGCTTGACACTAGCATCCAACCCACTTGGTGAGAATTCATATGAAATAGGAGTCTTTTAAAGTACTGTATAATTGAACAAGAAATGGTTTTGTAATGTATCATCAGCAATGTCACAGTTACTTGTTAGGCATAATGCAAAGAGTTGCAGTCACTCACTGCAATGTAATTACAACAATTACACATGTAATTTTTATAGCACTTATTTTGGACTGAAAGTTAACTGTGTGATCTTACATCATAGCATGTCAATATCAGTAGATCTGACTGCGCCTATTGGTTAGCAGGTGTTGTCAATGACTCCTATACAGTATGGCCTGGTAGTGTAAGGTAGGGGTTAATTACGGCCAGGCTTTTCGTGAATCGGGTCTACCCACCGCCTGTCCGCTGTGGTGCCACTCCGAGACCGCTCCTCTTCATTCAGGCACCCGCTGTGGCCCTGGTCCAGACCTGAGCCCGGGGGATGGTGGTGGGGGGGGGGGTGACACAAGGACAGAGTGTTACTGCAGACAGTGCCTCTCTCAAAAGGCCTCACCATGCGCAGGATCGCAATACGCTACACAGCCAAGCACTACACAAGGGGAAGAGGAACGGGAAGGAGGTGGGGCTGTCTACACACCATAGACTCAAAATTCTCAAAATTAGGGTGGCCTGTTCAGAATCCTCCCACACTGTTCATGGGGGCATCTGCACACAGTATACCCAAATACTGTAGATGGAAAGACAGCCAGCAAATTAGCAGATTAGCCCTAATGGTAATGATGACTGCAGTGAAAACAATGGGTAAAAGTGAAAATATTTAATGGTAATTGAGCACTTTCCTGAAAATGTTTCATTAATTCTAAATATGAGATCATTTCTTTCTTTCATTCTCTCTACCCCGATGCAGGAAATGTCTTTAAAGCAGTATACCATAGTCACAGTGGAGAGAGGGGGAAGAGAGAAGAGGGAAGGACAGAGACAGACACACAGAATGGTATGAAATTGGCTGGATGGAGCTCCCAGGTGCATTCTCAGAGGAAGTAGTATACAGACTGAAGGCTACCACACCTGTTAGCTGTCATATCACCACTAAAATATAAAAATAATTATGTTTAAAAGGGGTAATGCACTAAAGAAATCACTGGCTTGTTATTTTCTTGCATTTCATTGTAAAATCCTAAAATCTTGGGTATAAAATTGAATTATTCCTTGAAATCTTAAGAAAGATTTGCAGGGTAGACCATGTCTAACAAAACTCCTGAACTTTAATAGAAAACTGTGGTGTTATGACTTGGACCAGGCGTATTATATATCTGGACCTCCAGGAGGGTTTTACATTCCCAAGGGGGTGAACTCCAAAAGATGTTTCAGGTTTCTGTCAGCAGACAGGAATTTGATAAAGGATAAATGGCATTACTGAAGGGAAAATCCAGAGAAAAATATGAGGAAGTTTTTTTTTTAAAGTATCGTTCTGATTATGATTCATGTGAGCAGTCACTGTGAGTATTTCTGGAATTCAGGAAAGGTTGAAACAGTCTAAAATGATAAAGCAACAAAACCAGTTCTTCTGGCTGAGGTGGAGAGCGAAAACCTGCAATAAATAGCATGGCCACTAGGTGGTAACAGTGTCCCATCAAACCGAACGAGGGCAGTCACCTCACTTAGGCTCTGTGAAGTGCTTGCTCTGTGTGTTTGTGTGTTCTTAGGGCTGACTTCCCGCAGGGGATGATAGATATATAAGAACAAGCTATATTGTTTGCCAGCTGGCTAGGCTAATGCATTGATTCACACTGGCTTCTATTCCCCTGATCTGTTTGCTAGGAGTGAACCTATGATGTCAGGGGATGTGTTTTTGTCATTGTCATGACTCTGATATATCTCTGAAAATTTCATTTTGTAGCTAAATGTGTGCTAATGTCATGAATTAATTAGTCAATCTCAAAATAATGACAATGGTGATGCTCGCCTTAGCTGCTAGCTAATGTCTAACACCAACCTGACCTGTTCTTAATACCAATCTGCCAAGAACTCCAGGGAACTTGCTATTCCCAGAAAAAAATTGCCATGGGATTTCTAATACACAAGGCTTGGACCAAGGTATGGATATTATGAATATCAAATTATCACTTTAGTGTTTCTTTTCACATTACATTTTTTTTGGAAAGACAGGCATGCTCATATTGTGAGAATGTGAAATCTCCTGGAGCAACACCTATGGGACCAATTACAACAATATAGCAGAGTAGGAGTACAGTAGGGAGCATTTATTTATTTATTTGTTTAATAAATAAGTTAATAGTACTACTACAATGTGAAAAACAGGAATCTGATGCATGCATTAAGTGTTTTTAGTCAAAGAGTGAGTAGCACCTTCATTCAGATGCACCAATTAAAAGCACAGGAAAAGACAACTGTGTCTCAGAAAAAAATATAAAAATGCAAAAACCTTTTCAAAGCAACACCATAATTACACCATGCAGAGCAAAGCAGCAATTAATAAGCATAAATTATGCATGAGGGGATGCAATATAAAACATTATTCCCACATTAAAATACAGTTTTACATCTATTGCGCTGCTCTTGTCATATGATGTCGCATGTAATAAGAGATGTTGTCTTTCAAAGGAAACAAAAGACACCTGCATGCCACCCCCCTTGTGTGAGATGCAGTCAGGCATCTTGATTTAGAGTGAGGGGGAATTCCACCCCACCTCCCAATCTGTTCTCCCACAATGCAGTGCACACATGGCAAAAAAAAAAAGCAGTGCTCGTAGTCATTATAAGCACCTCAGAGTAGCATATGCTGATCCAGGATCAGGTTTCCACTGTCCGTCTCCCCGCCTTAGCCATTATAAGATGAAATGTAAATCTGATCCTAGATCAGCACCTCCTACTTCAAGAGGCATTATAAATGCATGACCGTATTCTCCTTCTGCAGTATCAGCCTCCCCCCATCCCTATACTTAAGGCTTCCTTGCTTTGTGATGTTGCAGCGGTAAAGAAAAGTGATGTCATGGTGGAAATGATTTCATAGTGTCTGGGTTAGAGCAAACACCCAATCTCCAGGAATTCAAGATATTATAAACTAAATTAAAGCATATGTACACTGGAGCACAAACAGTCCAATAGATGACCTGCTAGAATAAGCAAGGGATCACTGTCTAATGCAAATGGGTATTTCTGCACAATGCAAATTGTTTTCTTTTACACTGTGCCAGAGATTGAGGTTGCGTAGTTTGTAAAGAAAAGTCTTGTTTTTGCTGCTTCTTACAGCAGAAGGTCTGCTGAAAAAGGGTTTTGTGTGAGTTCCTGAGCTACAGTTTGTTGCAGGGTGAACTCACTTCCCTTTTGCATTGCAGTAATTGTACCCCATTAACTCTGACCTAAAAACCAAGGAAAAACATGGGTTTGCAGCTGGAGTGAATAGGACAACCCACATACTAGATCATGTGTACAATATCCAGGTCAGGGGAAGGGTTGAGGCCTGGATCAGATGCTCCCAGGCTTCAGTTTGTAAAGGGTTAAACCACACCAAGGAGACATTTACAGTGAATACTAGCTACTTCAATGTACCACATGACATATAATTTTGAAGTACAGGTATGGTAGCAATAACTAAGATTATTAAGAAAAATTTTATTTGTCATATCGTCATATTTTTGACAGTGTGTTTTGTGAAAAACTTAGTGCAGGCTTTGTGGCTTTGCAGACAGTATGTATATTGTTATAAATGTTAAGCAGATACTAAACAATATTAAACAAATAGTGCCTTAAATACTTCACCAGCTTCATTTCTGTTTGTCTTCACAATTTTATAGGTTGTGATACCATATCAACACCATGATATTGAGGTGTAGCAAAATAATAGGTTGTATTACATTTAGTTTAGTTGCCTACAGCCATAACTTTGAGTGTGCCTTGAATGAAAAATGACATTAGTGGATTTAACTTAAGCTTTCTGTTGGATACGTTCACCCCTGATGGCACAATTATTTGCTTAAAGCAATTTCTGGTGTAAAATGGTGGCAAAGTGCTGTGTGTGGAATTAAAATTCCAGACCTGGGTCTTATGCACATGCTGATCGATGGATTCTGGGTCCTTGGACGTAAGTTTGCATGCTCACAGCAGAGATTCTGCCATATTCAAGAACCTTCGGAACAAAGCCATCATTCAGGATTGAAGAGCTCAGGGTTAGCAAGGTACTTCAACAGTCCCTTGAGGCAAGCCAGTTGTACTTTGCAGTGTTTCAATTCAAGCATTTCCCTAAGTGCCTTTTCAACATGGATAGCACCTGCATACTTATCATAAAAAGGTGGTATTTCGTTGGCTGTTCCTTTGACTCTGAAAGTATGTTTCAGGTGTCTCAGGTCTGGTGGTAATTGCTCAGTTCTGACTTCATATTTCATTCACACTCAGAGAAAAAAGTATGAGAGAGGTATGTTTTTTTCTCTCTATGAAAATAGGGTTAATGGTATTAAATCAAATCAATTCAATAAATGATATTTTCCAAACAGCTATTTTTAAGCCCAGATGTAAACAAAATGTGCATGTGTAAAAGTTCAATTTTGAATCAGGTACCAATATGTATCCATGGAAAGGTACACTATGAGGGTACTGGCCCAGTGATAGGTGATTGTACTATGGACATTTTAATTCTGAAGTGTAGCTAATAGGGAAATGAAGAGGGAACAGCAGGAAAATGAAGAGTCGTAGAAAGATTCATATTCATGTGACAAGCGAGTCCTTGGTTTGATATGGTGTCAAACACAAATGAAACACCTGACCAATGTTTATGATTTTATTTTCGTTCTGAAATGTTGTCAATTCCGTTGAAGCTAATCAGCTGCTCGGAAGTTTCTAGTTCACTGGAAGCTGCAACACCGTATCCTGTATTCCCACAAAAGCCACTTATGACTCTTCATTCAACATAGAACGTTGCATCAAATAGTTTCCCAGGATTTTGACTTTATCTTTTTCACCTGCTTTTTTATTTTAGGGTGTATGCCAATTCCATTGTGTGTCCCCTGGCTGTCGGGAGTTACATAACCTCAACTCTGCAGTAACACCCAAGGATGGCGTGGCGCCATAGAGATCACAATGTGATTGCAGCCTAGTGCGTGATCCTCCTTGTGCTTTGGTACAAACAGTACAGATTATCCGAGCACAAACGCGAACACCGTGTACTGTCCCCGCCCGCCACCGACCACTGGCCAAACCCAAAACCCAAACCAGCATACGGCGCCGTCTGAGGCGAGTGTTTTTGGGATTCCCCCTGCCCTTGCTCTTATCCGCAAATGTGCATGCCCTTGTGCCCATGGCCACCGCAGTCCTTATAAAAAGAGAAGTGCCGTCTGACGTTTTCGCACGTCTGAATATGAGACCTATTTTTCACACGCTTCTGCGTTGCCACATGCTATTGCAACTCTGCTGTGTTTGCTGTCACCAAGCATTGCAATAAACTTTCAAATAGGATTTAAAACAATATTTTTTTATATTAGTTTCGTATTGTTATTTCATATGCCATATTTGTTCCCATGATTGTGCTTTAGAACCGGTGAGATCCATTCACCAAATAATACCTTGTCTTTTGCATACTGGGGTCTATAATTCTCCTAGCCTCCCATTGTCTAAATGATGACTAAAACCAACGTAATAGGCCTATAATTCGCCTAGTCTCCCAGTGTCTAAATGATGACTAAAACCATCGTAATACAACACATGATCCTCTTTTTTGTTGCTATTGTTTTTTTTAGAAAAAACATTTGTCAGACATGCCCCTGCATGCATCTAAAACGCAATCACATGCAGCTGATCTGCAATACTTTACTAAAAAGATAACCAAGGCAGTGAATCAGCTGATTCATTTAGGAGATGTTTCGCAGTCTCTATAGTCAACTTATGGTGCCAAATACCTTTGTACTGTGGTGTGCAAGGGAAAACTGGGGTTTTCCAATTTCCTTGTGTCCACTTATGAATAACCACAAACGGACAGGAAGTCTGTATCTGAGAGAAATTTCCCTTGCTATTTGCAGTGTCTGTGCGGTGCAAATATAGGCTGTGGCTGTGCTACAAACGTGACTAAAGGATCTTTTTCAGGCTGCCATTTGCAGATCAAAGCCGGGCTTTATTATGAAGTTAAGGGAGGAGGGAGACTGTCTATATCTTTGCCCAGACTTCACAGTAGATTTTTATACTGTCCATATGGCCACGATGGTAAAGATTATAATGCAGTCCTCAGTGGTGTGTATCCTCTGTTTGACTGGCTGATAGCCCCATGCCATGTTTCATGTTTGTGTGTGCATGTGAGAGAACCTGTGCGTGTGTGTGTCTGTATGGTGTCTTGTGCAAGTGTGTGTGTACATGTCTGTATGCATAAATGTGCATGCATCTATGTTTGTGCATGTTTCTGTTTGTGCATGTGTTCATGTGTGTATGCATGTGTATGTGTGTGTGTGTAGGTATTTGCATATTTATTTTTATTTATGTTAGGGTAGGAGTGGCAGCAGGTTGGAGGAGGATATGGAAGTATTTCAGCCTCACTTTTGTTCTCTGGTTATAAAAACAAACTTCACAGCCCAGGAATTCCCCGAGAATTCAGTTGGGGAGGTTCACCTCTCCCCCTCTCTTTGGCTGGGTCGTCAGACTTACACTCATCTGTAAGGGAGATTCAGTGCAAGACCAGACCTCCACCTCCACAGTCTGTTGGGTTTTCAAAAGACTTTCTATATTTCAGGCTCTTTTTTTTCACGTGTGGTTTTTCAACTACATTTAGCAGATGCTCTTACCCTGAGAGACACACACAACGTTTACGTATAGTGTACAATTTATCCAGCTGAATAGTTACTGAAGCAGTTTAAATTAAGTTATTAAGTTTACTGGCATAGTTTATTATTATTTTTTGCATGTAAATTTACTGACGAGGTTACTCCGAATTTACTGAACAAATACAATATGGAGCAAGATTCAGGAACAGTGCCTGCAATCATACATGCGAGCAAAGGCCAGGTGTCTTGCATGCTGAATAAAGATAGCTAACATGTAGCTGTGCTGGGACTGTTTTAAATGTATTATTGAGAACACTACTAACTCTTGTTCCATGTTTACTAAACTCCAGTTACTCAATGGTCTGTGGTTTCCATGTTCTGATAATATCCCACAGGTATTGGTGCAACTTGATGCAACAATGTGTTGTCAGTGTTAACAAATTCTTTCCTTATTTGAAAATCAAATAAGCCTTATTTGCATGCCACTGCAAACAGTGTTGGCATAGCTGATCAGTCGGGCAAGAGATTCAACCAAATGCCTAAATGTAAAATGTGAGTGCTCTACAGTGTACCCATGAGTACACAATCCTGTTCATCTATTCCTGTGCAAGTGATATCATTTATGATAAGTAATTATTGTTGAGAACTTGTGTTTTTCCATGTACTTTTCAGGGTTGCAATCTTCTTATTGCCCCCCCTACCACACCCCAAGTATTACCACACGGCCAGCTTTGTTACCCTGTCCGTACATTTGTATTTGTGGTGTGGAAGCTGCATGATAAACCACACAATACGCTGCCTGTTGGAGGTCAGGCCTTGTATCTCTTCTGATCTCTCAAAGAGACTGGGTGTGACTGAAAGCACATAAATACATGGGATCCTCTGACTTCAGGCTTTCTTTTTGACAGGAATATTTTGTCAGACGTGCTTCTGCACATGTCCCCAGCTTGTGCATCACCGTAGCACGTTTGTCCGGGATTGCAAACTTCCTGCTCACAAAGGAAGTTCTTGGGATATTAGGCACTGCTGTCACCGACTTGGCCCTTCCTGTTCTTTTCTCAGCTATTTCTGTATCCCGTGTTGCCTTTTTTCTAACTTCTGTGGAAAATCCTTGAGGTTGTTGAGTTTCCCTTGATTATTCAGAAAGTAATGATTCTTGTAGACTAAATATCTCTGGAGCCACTGGTATGTGGGTCTCTCTTCAAAAAATCAAAATAAGAAATGGTTTTATCACAGTCAGCCCTCTCATTTAAATAAAAGATAAAACACTTTTGGCTTTATGCCAAAAATTCTATGCAGCTATTGATTGACAAAGAGTGAAAAAACTCTCATATACATGTCAATGGTATGCTAACGTCCTCCACCTCCAGGTCCTCCACCTTACAGTCTGCAGGTGTGTTTCCTGTGGAGTCACATACCTGAGTCTCATCTCATAGCTGTTAAAGCTGTTGGCATATTTGGGATTCTGGAATTCAGGGGTTTCCAAACCTTCTCCTAGACTGGTGAGGCACAGGACTCCACCTTCTGACTAACTAATGATTCACCCCATAAACATACAACAAATCACTATAACTCACTTTGGTTCTGCACAACAAACAGTCACATGAACTATTTGCCAGAATATAAACAGAAAACGCCAACAATGGAAGAAACAACACCATCGAAAATTCCTCTCTTAAAAAAAAAACAAGAGCAGAAATAGAAACTTGCAATTTGCTCTGTACTCCTAACGTGTAAAAGCCAAACATAATTGTTTTCTTAATACACTAAAATTGCTTAAATAAGTATGAAAAGAGCTTGATGGACTGAAGTATAAATGCATGTAATTTGTTGTAATAAAAAATGCTCATCCAGATGACACAGGAAGTCCTGTCGGAGATAATGATTAATGATTGTTAATAATATAATAAATGCTAATAATAAATGCTAATGATTGCTAATGGCTGGCTTCATTAGATGGACCATATTGGCATGGTATTTCTGTAAAACTAAATTACAGAACTTTACAATTAATCAACCAAAAATACTAGATCCTTTTTAGAACAAACCCTATATTGTTCCCTTTCATGTAACCCGGTGTTATTCCCCATCTATGAGGAAGAACTGTGCCTTCTCTTCTTCCTCACCTGAGTTAGTTTCTGCATGACTCATAACCTCCAGTAGGCAAAACATCCAACACGCAGAAATGTCCTTATATTTGGATTTCTGGATTAGTAACAGTCGTGCATATACTCTTATTGTGTGTCATTAACTTCATATATGACAGATGTGGAAAACCCCCGGCTTCAGAAAGTGCAAGGCTAAGGTCATAATTCCACAATGAAACATGTCTTAATTCGTCAAGTCCACCTGCCCAAACCCGTTACGTTACCAGTATGTCACAGAGATATAGGAAACCAGTTATGCGTGGTATTGAGAGAAATCCAAGAACAAATCAACCACTCCTTATCCTGATATACTTGCAGTTCCAGACCTACGAATGCATTTGCCAAAATTAGTACACAGTAAATGTGAATGAACCCAAACCAGCACTACAGGATGATCTTTAAAGGTAACGCCATGATCAGCAACACCCCCCCACAAGCTGTTCTGGGTCACCATGCACTGCTGTACTGTGCACTGTGTTCCAGGATAAAACCACATGGAATTTTGTCCCATTCAGGAAAATGTCACTATAAACATTTGGCTGTTCTCAAGAGAACCTTTTTTTTTGTTCGCTTTTGTTTTTGCATGTTTGGAAGACAGACCACTTGATGGATGGGAGGAGAGAGAGGAGTGAATGAAGCTGTAATTGATTTTTACTCTGAGTCACACAAATACATTTGAAGTATCACACATGACACAGGCATGTATTTGAGTTCAGAGGATAGTGAAGCAATACTTGGCAGATTATTTCAGGTGTGGTCCTCAATTGAAACTAATAAGACCATACATAGTGATAAAATGTAAGTCTCTCCCTCTAAATATTAAGGCATGTTGGCTGGACAGCAAGGGCAGTGAGGGATTCCACCCTGGCAATAAGTCTGCAGGCAAAGTAACTCTCCATTCTCATTGTTGTGGTTTCATGCTTCTGTGAAAATTCAGCACCTGTTCCCACAAAAAGAGGAAGAATGCATTTCCTTCCAGTGTAGACCCACCCTCTGGACGGTCCACCAGAGGGTGGGTCTACACAACAGAGTGATGAATCTATCGCGATGTGAATGGTCACTGCCCCTGTAGTGGGCCATGGTCATTCTCAATGTCACAAAATTATGCTTGCTCATAATGACTCAACGGTTATAGTCAGTAATTTAATAGCCATTTTGCGGTAAAGGAAACTGAACCAAAGAGCTGACGTAAGTAAGAACTATCTGGATATGTTTGCTTTGAGGAGGAACCTGAGTTTAAGGTTTTACAATGACTAGCAGATGAGGAATCGGGAGAATCACACTTGCTTTGATATTTTTATTTTCTAAAACAATTCTGGTAATAAGAAAGTACATAGTATATATACCGTGAACGTACCAAACTGACATAAAAAGTTTTGTTTATTATAGTGTGCATGAGTGGACGGGTGCTCTTCTGAAGAAGTCCAAAGTCTGTGCTCATAGCCTTGTTTTGCTACATGTTTCTCGATGCTGTCTAAACCTGTCTCAGCCAGTATGGCTGGGACACTGTGTGTCTCAGCACAATGTGGTTGTTAAGGTGACATACACGGTGCTTTACCCAGTTTTGCAATGTCTGTGAACTGGGGGAAGGGAGTTCCACAGCTTGGTGTGTAGGAGGCAGGACTGAGCACGCTCCATGTCCTGACTTCCGGCAGGGTTTGGGCCCAGCATTTGCAGAACCGAACACGCTCCCTGGCCTGGGGGTCTTCTTGTGTAATTTTAAGGGAATTGGCTTTGCAACTCATAAGTCACTGGTCCAAGTCCTAAATGGTGCACTCTTGTATCCTTCCACAAGAAATGCTATCTACATTGCTTCAGTAAAATCTCCAGCGGTACAAATGGGCAGTATATAAAGTAAAAGCAAACTGTGTAAGTCCCGAATGACGAGCCACTTATAAAGCTTACACTCCCTAAACCTAAATAAAAAACACTTACTGCAAACCCAGTTTTTCCTACTCTGAGTCACTCTAAACAGTGTCTGCTACACAAATGTAATGTAAGGTAATTTAATTTTCCGAGTTTGTTCAACTTTTACTAATATCACCCTTTCAAGACAAATTGTTTTTGGTGTAATGTTGTTTTCAACTCAAAAAGGGCTCATTCAATACATAGGAAAAAAAAAATTGGTTGAACCAGCGGACAAAGCCAGAGTCTCTTGAGATCACTGACATCTAGGTCAGAGTGCTTTGTAGGATCGACTTTTCCACAGCGCTAACTCAGGGCCTCGTTCCCACATGACCCTTGCACGTGTTTATGAAAAACAAGGAAGTGTGTAATAACAACAAGAGGTGGCATGACAAATATGTGATGCGTCTGCATACAAATTGAGTCTTTGCGGCTGGTTGCTTGATGTGCCTTGTGCAAGAACTGCCTGCCTGGGTGGCCATAGGGTAAACTGGTTGTCTAGGATACCCTGTGTGTTTCTGGGATGGTGGTCTGTCAATGTAGGATACAGCTATAGCAGTGGTTTTCAAACTCAGCCCTAGGGGACCCTCATTTAAATGCATATTTTTGTTACAACCTGAAGTTCACCGGTCTTAATCAGACAGTTTTTAATGTGATCTGCTTTCTTAAAAGGGAAAGGATGGTACCGGTGAACCTCTTTAACAAGTCATGGAGCCACTCAGATGCAGATGGTATACACACTGCAGCTGTGCTTCATAGCTAAGCCACAGTTGAACATGCATTTTTTTAATGGTAGACACACAAACCTTTTCATGACTAAAAGGGACATTAAGACAGGTCCTTGGTTACTTCCTGTCCTTCTGCTCGTGGGACTGGGTGAGCAACTGTCTGGGCTGAGCAAGTGTCATTCTTTCAGTTGGACCACTGGGTTAAAACAGTCAATATCCAGGGACTTGACATGTTTGCAGAAAAATCTGGACCATTTATGAAACATATTTGTGTTTTTGAGGATATGCACAACCTAAAAAATATCAGGCCTACATTTTAATATGTCAAAAAGAAATGAAACTAAGTATATGTAGTGCAAGTGAGCCCACATGTGCTTCATTTAGTTTAATTCTATTTCAACATCTATATATATATATATATATATATATATATATATATACACACACACACACACACACACACACACACACACACACACACACACACACACACACACACACACACACACTCCCTATTGAAAAAGAAAAATAACTAGAAATCGCACTACAATGTTTTTCCATTATAAAGACACATTTAGGCAAATCTGTAATATTCTGGGGGAGCAACGTGTCCTCGTCACATGGACCTGTTTTCAGTGTATTTATAACTTTGTGGCACCCTGTGTTTGCAAATGGTGGTTTGGGTATAGAGTCACAGACCCGCCACAAGCCCACCCCCAGAGTTGCAGGGAGATGATGGGGGGGCTTTCACTGGAGCCGCGTGAGATGACTAACACCCATGCCCCCGCAGAGTGTTATAGGTCTGCTCTGTGGAGCGTCTGCCACCCCCACCCCTCCCAAAACCCGCTACTCTGCACATCCTCGCTGTGCCCATTCAAAGCTGTGACTTTTGTCCCACTTACCATCTCAAAAATGATGCTTTGAAGAACCATGATTCATGGTCACAAGTCCTGAAGTTTCTTGCTGCTGATGTCATAGGAAAGGGGCTTTCAAGGCCAGACAGACATGGACTGGATGAAAATTTTGACAGTTTATTTTCTTTTTTATGTTGTCAATGTGGTCTCAAGCTTGTTTTTGCTGTCACTCTGATAAAAAAAATCACTTGTATCATCAAGAGATTTTCAGTGTATTTCCCTTCCAAGAGGATGTTTGATAACATATCATACAATGCAAGCATATATTTGGTTGCCTTTTCAGTGGGCAAGCAAAAAGAGAAAAAAAAAACTCTATGGTACACTATGGTGCTCACAACATTTTAAACTTGTGAGCAACATTGGAAGAGAGAATAGTTGGATGAACAATGCAAATGATCCAGTCTTGAAATGCTTGGTGCTGGAGTTTGCTTATGTTGTGGTTAGCTCAGCACACACTGAAACGGGTCTGGGCTTTCTTACAAAATAATATTACGTTACTTCTTTTAAACACTCAAGAGTGGAGCAGAAGGGCCTTTTGTGGCATTTGTGAGGGAAAAAAGATTCTTTATGTGGGCGGAGATTATTTCCACTGCTCAGTGGCTCCGCCTCTTTCTCAGTTTGCATGGGGAGTGCAGAGGTGGGGTAAAGACAGAAAACTCCTGGGGTGAAGGAGAAAGAACAGAAGCGAGAAAGAGAGGGAGGGGGTGACACAGTGAGAGGGGAGGTCCTGTCGACCGTGGGCTAACCGGGTCATAACGCTCTTTCACTTTTAAGTATGAGTTTAGATGTACAATGGACTCGTACCTGTCACCCGTGGGCCGGCCGGATCATACTGGCCTTTTTCGCTTTTAGATTTAGGCTCAGAAGCTTGATTCAAAGGAGGTCCCCTCTAGAAACAAATCACATGTTTTCTCTCCATTGAGGGTCTTTTTGGGAAAGCACTTAAGAAGCGTTTGCGAGGATCTGCAGTGATTATTTTAATGAACTATCCTGTGAAATAGGACATCAACAGAGCGGGGCCTGTACAGCAAAATGTCTGGTGTTAATTTAACACTAACAGTATACATATGAGAACAACTGGACTCATATGTACACTGTTAGTGTTAAACTAACACCGGGCATTTTGCTGTGTGTATACAGGCAGTGTGAGTATTGACCTCCTGTGTCCATGAAGCAGTGGGTGGACATTCTGGCCTTCCGGAATGAACCATCATTTTTCCCCAAAGCAGCACTTAGCTCTGTTAGGCTACCTCCCCTGGACTTCCCGGCGTAGTTAAAGTCAAAACTGTTTCCTCAGTGCGATGAGTGAAAAGGAAAAGGCAAGCCCACTGCTTTGACTTCAGCTTGTTTGACAATGCAGCCCTGGAGGCTACAAAACACAAAAACCCAAAGCCCATAACTAGCTCTCAGTCTTCAATATTATCTGTATCCACCACTCATTAATGCATTACTATCACAATTTCCTATCAAATACGCAGTTTTCATTTCACCTTAGACATACGTTTAGCTACATGAAACGTCTATTTATGCCAACTAATGATACAAACACGTGGTGCAAGGATAAATATCATAGTTAATATTTGGTCAATAATTTATCTGAAACCCTAGATTTGTGTGATATCTGTGTCTGGGCAAAGTTCATTTTACAGCAGTAATATGAAGTATGCATTGCAACAGCCACAAAACTGTTACAGTCTAATTGTGTGAAATTGACATCCTATACTCTTCAAATGAACATCACTACAATTATTTAAGATTTTGAAAAATGTGCTGTGAGTTTGCACTGTTAAACTAAAGCGCCCAATGTAAATTTAAATAGATGAGATGCCTCCAGGGTCTAACTGCGTACAGACATTTATCTCTCTCTCTCTCTGTATGTGTGATAGCCTTATCCTTTTGACTTCAGAGGAAGTTTACCTAACTAAGACATTTTTGTGTATAATCAAGCTTCCTGAATGGCGCCTAACCACACAAAAGACGTGCCACATAATAGCAGACAGGAAGACAAATGTTCCATTTCCACAATGATTCAAAAAAAAAAAAAAGACCCGACCGCATAACAAAAGGGAGAGCTTCTTTTCATCAGGTCGCTCATTCATAAAGGCGATTCTCCTCTTTGTTCCTCCCAGGTACATAAGATAAGTTAAATGTCGGAATGGAGATTGCATGATCAGCCAAGCAGGGATAAGGTAACCTACTTTTGATGCCACGTTCTACCACTCGCTGAAACGAGTCACATTTTCCCTTATGATCCCTAACATCACCACCAGGCGGCAGCAGTGAGGAGGGGGATTTCTGCGGGGGAGTTTGTAATGCTGCTCCACCCTAATGTACATCCCCCTACTCCTTCCCCATCACTACCCACTGCCACCCCCCCAAACAAAAAAGGGGAACTGACCCCTCGAGGAGCAGTCTGCACCTGGGAAAGCTGAAAGGTGAAACAGGAAATTGTTTCTGCTGCCACTAATGATGATACTAGAGATAATGTCTGCAATGCTGATGTTGATAAAAAACAAAGACAATAGACTGAGGTCAACGCATTTTACTGCTGCACCACTCCAAGGGAGGCAGTTCAACATGAGGGGGAGTCCATTGAGATTTATCACATGTAATCGGGACTTTACTGTAGATTTGATTCAATGTTTCCAAAACCAACTGACTGCTGGAGCTTCCTGCGCTTGAATCTAAGAAGTAGTGCAGAGAGTCTTTTTCTCATTTCCATTTTTGTGTCAAATGCCCACAAACCCTCCCCCTCTCCCCCAACCGCACAATCTCTTCCTGCAATCACTCTTAGTGCTGTTCCACTTTACCGGTAATATTTGCAGCGTTCTACTGCCATTCACAGACCTGTGCATCCTATGTAGTCATTTATGGACTACATAGGATGCCTTTTATCTGAACCAGGGCCCCCAAAACTGGGCTTCAATGACTTTTTTATAGTTAAAAATAATGCCCCGTGTCTAGTTTTCATATCCATAATAATACTGTTACATACACAATAATACATTACAACTTTTTGTAATGACTACATACTATAATGACTATATGGTCCATTGCAACAATGGCAGATTTTTCCAGACGTGACTGGAACTCGGTTAGGTTGTCGGCTGCCAAATCCCAGCCTTGAAAATGTGTAGCAAGTTGAGACACCTGATATGTCTCTTTCAGCACCACTGTTAGTTAACATACTATAACTCATCTCGTAGTTGTGCTGGCTGGATGTTTTTCTGATTGATTGGCTACTTAATTATTATTAAATTCAATTTAATATTGAATCTTTTTACCAATACCCGTTTATGTAATAAGTAGGCTAACCACTGTACCACAGCAATATTAAATATTTCCTGATTAACTGTCATGGGAGTCTTCAACTACTTTTTGTTTTTTTTTAAGGGGACCCAGATGAAAATGTCTGCGAAAACCAAGATTTATATAACCGCCACACAATGTCTCATCTTCACTTAATTCAATTCACAAATAAAAAACGTTTGTATACATATAATAAGGGGCCACATGAAGTCTTTCACGTGATGGACGTATCAACAAGGCATGACATAAGACTCCTTGTGATTGTTATGTAATGGTTGGGAACAAACATGACTCAGAAGACCAGCACGTGCTGGAATGTGTCAGGAAAAGCCCTCAACTTCTCTAGAAGAGAAGGATGGACAAAAACATGGCATCCTTTTCCAAAAAGCTGCTGAAACATAAGCTACATTTCTCAGTGAATACAATTGATATGATATACTGTAAGTGCCAGTAAGAACTTTTAATATTGCACTAAGCCGAAAATTTGAAGGAAAAAGAAAAATCTTTCCTTGTACAAAGTGGAATTTCTTCATGCCTCTTTCCTTTTCACTGGGCCAAAAGAAACTATATTCAGTCATATTTAATGTTGACTATTTACATTTTTTTCCAATACACAAATATGTATCTATGAATGCTATGTTAAATTAACATAATATGCGTTTTGCTATTTAATATAAAGAACAACTAGATGTCTTCCGGTCTAGTTAAGAAAAAATCTACCTTGTTTCTTCAGAGGTCACAGGAAAGAGAGACCAGATAAGGGTGCTCTTGGAAGTGGGGTGACTCAAGAGGAACTGAATAATCTCTCAGCGGTGTCCGGCAACCACGTGGCAGGGGGGAAAGCCTCACCAATGAGGAGCATGAGTAGTGTGAAACATCACAGACAAGCCACTCACCAGGTGCATCCTGGGAATTTTTCATTGACACACATCATAAAAGTACCCCCCAGAACCTGAGAACAGAAACTGATCATGTACATGTTACTGCATCGGAGATGACGTTACTATTCTGGGGATTAATAATATATGCCAACTTGGTAAATGCTACGGTGTCTTGTGAAGAAATCCTCATCATTACCATCACCATTTTGTCACTGTTCAGCTATCATCATCATCATCATAACAGAGACGAATACTTGAGAGCGGGGTTTGTCAATAAGGTGAATAGTAAATTCTGACATTTGACAGCTGATTCTTGTCTATTTGGGCCTGTATATAGGGGACCTTGAGAAGAGTTAAGTCTAAACAAATCATCCATTCACAGAGACTCTAAATGAGATCGCCCTCACAAGTTCCTGAGACCATTACCTTTTGAAAAAAAAAAAAAAAAAAACTGTCCACTTATTAGAGATGTGGGTACACTTCCAAATCCCAATGTTATAGCAGACTAAATACCGATAATAATGATGATAATGATGATTATTATTTTTGCTGTCACACGTTGGCTGGCTACCACAAGTATCTATTACATTCAGGAGCAGCTAGCTAGCTAAAAGACTTGACTCTCTCTCAGAAATGAAGGGCTAGCACATTACTACATTGATTTGTTATAGGTTCCTAGTATTACAGTGTCGGATGAAGAGACTTGCGAGTTACCAAACATTACATTCTGTATTTTCAGAACTTGGGTAGCTACGTACCTGAAAGGCTAATGCCCAGCTTCTGCCTCTGCTTCTGCTTCTGCACAGCAGCTAACCCTTAATCACCAAGGCAACGCGGTTTCGTAGGCAACCCCTCCTCTTCCCCTCTGACCCCGGTAGTAAAATACTCGCTTTCCGGTGGCAACAATTTTTCTTGTTGCCTGTCTTAGTTTGGCATATCGATTTTACACTTGAATATTTGTTAAATAAACGAAAATAAAAATAAAATACAATGTCCCGAGGATCAAGTGCAGGATTCGACCGACACATTACCATTTTTTCCCCCGAGGGTCGCCTGTACCAAGTAGGTGAGTACCGATGGGTTTTTCTGTGCTGAAGAGCATAACAGATGATAGCTAACTGCTCAGTCATGGTACACATTGCCAACACGAGCGCGTTCAAATTGTATTATTTAATTCTTAAAATTTGGTGTAATTATGTGCAAAAAATCAGGAAATATAAATGCGTTATATTTCAAAAGGTGAGAGCGTTTTCGTTTATTTAATTTATGTTCTAGAAAACTTGCTACTGTCGTACCGCAGAGGCCTAGCCAGTTGTAATTCGCTGACATAAAACCGAAAGCGAGCTAGCTCCCTAATGTTTGCTGGATCCTGCTGAAACTTTGCAAGCTTCAAATCTAGCAATCTAAATAACGTTCTCTTTGTATTTTTATGTTTCCAGATTTATCTTATTACCGATTTTTCTATTAAAGTGCTACCGAAGTGTTATTTTTACTTTATTTCCCAAAGTGTAGTTAGCAATTCATCTATTCCCCAACGTTATCAAGCTACCTATTGGTGTGTAACAAATTAATATTTGGCATATAACTACTATACTCAGTAGCTATGTTTTTGTGCTTCAAACCTGGCGCTGTAATTTATAGCTAGCTTGATTACCTACTCAAAGGAAACCCATTGCAGTTTTAGCTACATATTACTCACTCAATATTGCAAAGTGCTCCGTTTTTATCAGATTGCAAAAAGCCATTATCCATTTGTCTAGGTCTCAGTGGATATCCGGAATGTAGCAAAATGTAACTCCGAATTACCGGCAAATACAATTGTTCATGAATAGGAATTTGTAGATACAAAGTTGTGTTGTACTGTTTCCAGTTGTGTTAAAATGTGTGTTTGTGTTGTATGTTTCATATTTCTCAAGAATATGCATTCAAGGCGATAAATCAGGGTGGCCTGACTTCAGTAGCGGTCCGGGGCAAGGACTGTGCAGTAGTTGTCACACAAAAGAAAGTTCCGGTGAGTGTTGAGACAGAACCACCCCTGTATTGTGGTTACGAATAAGCCAGTGAAATAAGATGTGATTTTCAGTAATTGCTTTAAATAAACCTACTCACTGTTGCCCTCATCCCTCCCCTTTTCTGTTGTAGGACAAGCTTTTGGATTCCAGCACTGTCACTCATCTTTTCAGAATAACTGAGAATATTGGTTGTGTTATGTCAGGAATGACAGGTAGAGCATAACCCTCATTAGTTCAATTCTAACATTTAATGTACAAAAATGTGTGTGTAAAGATAATGGTTCTTGATAGCAGAACTGTTAATTGATTTAATGAAGTCATTTGTGTGTTCTCCTTATGGCGTTCTCCTTGGTGATTTCTCCCTAATGCTCTGCCTCTCCAAAGCTGACAGCAGATCCCAGGTCCAGAGAGCCCGCTATGAAGCAGCCAACTGGCAGTACAAGTACGGCTATGAGATCCCGGTGGACATGCTTTGCAAACGGATGGCGGACATCTCTCAGGTCTACACGCAAAACGCTGAGATGAGACCGCTTGGCTGCTGTGAGTGACCCTTATGCTAACGTTTGTACTCTTTAGGAAAGAAAACCACCTGAATGGATTTCGTAAAACGCAGAAACAAGCCCGGCTCCAGGCATTGCCTTTAGTGGTTGGTCATATTAAATCAGTATTATATCAAGATTGCCTGTCTTAGTGCTTTACCAACCCACGATCGTGTTCTAGTGTTGCTTTCCAGTTACTAAATCCTGTCATCACTGTCTGTCATGGCACTAAAAACCCTATACATGGGAGGAAAAACAAGGAATCTTTTTTTTTTTTTTTTTTTTTTTGAAGGAATATTCGAGACAGGGTCTGGACTGATAACAGAAACATCTCTTCTCTATGTCCGATTACTCACTATGGATACTTCTTTAACAGTGGCTGACTTGTGGTTTGTTTATTCAAATCATTGGCAGGCAACACAGGTCACAGGATCAATGGTTTTTGTTTATCCTCATAAAGATTAAGCAAACTTTTTTTTACCCATTGCTAATGAGCTTTATCACGGCTCCTCTATGTAAGCAAATGGGGCTCTGATGCCTGTAGCCAGTCTTGAGTACTAACAAAGTCACACAGAGTCCAGAGTAAAATGCTAAACCTGGCAGCAGATTTCCAGCTGGACATTTTGGTCAGGTACACATCCATTGTTAGGCTGTGGACTTTCTAGGCTTCCATTAAGCATAAGCAGTACATTGTTGAATGTAATGGATAAAATATTTGATGATGTTGGAATAGGCATATTTTACATTTTCTTTACAATGAGGCGCTTATTGTCAAGAGAAAATCTGGTGTCTGTATCTGCATGATTGTGATTTGTGTCATTTCTGTCTGTGTGCAGCAGGCATGATTGTGATTGGTCTAATTTCTGTCAGTGCACTGCAGGCATGATTGTTGTTTATGCGAATTCCCCCCATGCTCTGCAGGCATGATCGTGATTGGTGTGATTTCTCCTCATGATCTGCAGGCATGATTGTGATTGGCATAGATGAGGAGAACGGCCCTCAGGTCTATAAGTGTGATCCCGCCGGCTATTACTGTGGCTTCAAGGCAACAGCAGCAGGTGTGAAGCAGACTGAAGCAACCAGCTTCCTGGAGAAGAAAGTGAAGAAGAAACTGGACTGGACTTTTGAGCAAACCGTTGAGGTAAAAACAGGTTTTTCTAAATGTTTTTTTAAAAATGACATAACCACTCCCATTTAGCAGACATCCAGTACTTTTCTCTGTAAATTTACGATAGGTTTTTTCAATGAGAAAATTAAGGTAAAGGGAAAGCAGTAAATATCTTCCTTTCCTTAAATATAAAAAGAAATTCAAAATAAATACACTACTCATCTACACCTGCATTCCATGTAAAAGGAAAAGAATGGGCTTGTGTGCTCCATTCAACTCTGAATGAAAAGCAGCGGCAGTTTGAAGGTATCTTTGCATGTCAAAATAAAGGATTGAACATACACTTAGCTAAGCACATTAACTAGCCAGCTGACAAGCATAACATTAACTAGCCTTCTTGCAGATAGCTAGCTCCAGCAAGCTTTAACAACACTTACTTTTGGCCACTGCTAACGGCAGGGTGTTTCCTCTTAAGACACCCGCAGCATGCAGGTTGTGCATCCTTGGAATGACAGCTCTGCTTTGTTTCGAGTATGTTTGAATTTTCCAAAATGGTGGAATGAACTCCCTGTCACTGTAAGGACAGCGGATTCACTCACCACATTCCGCCGAAACTTTAAACTGGACCTGGTTCCATCTAATGCTGAACACTGATCATCATCTATACCTCACTTTATACTCAAACTCACACAATAACTTTTGAAAGCAGTTAAAGATATTACGCAGATTGGTAAGTATAATCGGTTATGGCTAAAATGACTTGTTTATTACCTCAGCTGTTCTAGCTCATTCACTTCTATAAATCGCTCAGGTCTGCATCTCCAAAAGCCTGAATGTAAATGTAAACCGCGTGCTGCATCTACTTCTTGTTCTACTGCATCAGGTTCTTTGGCCACATCTCTGTTCTGATAAAAGCGCGACATGCATCGTTTGAGTTAAAAACAGTTTTATGTTGGGTACCGTTAGATGAAACGACTGTTCTGATAAAAAATATTTGACTATTTGTTCATTGTTGGCTGTTGATAATGTCAACTATCTGTTTCAGCCCTAATATTTAGCATATACATTTGTAAAGAACATAGAATTCGTTTGGGTGTTGGCTTTTTACATCTTATTTTCCTTCCCTTGGCGTGATAGACAGCAATAAGCTGTCTGTCCACAGTGCTGTCCATTGACTTCAAACCCTCCGAATTGGAAATTGGAGTCATCACCACAGAGGATCCCAAATTCAGGTAAGAACCTCTTGGGCTTAGAGTTTCCAGTAGAGATGTCACTCCCTGCCAAAACATACCTAGTGACACTGTCCCAGAAAATTCTCTTGGCACCTGAACCATGGCTAGAGTTTAAGTCATTGATTATAGCACAGCTTAGAATATAGTCATAACCCATATTTTACTGCAAAGTCTTCTGGATCTGCGGGTTAACTGAGGACTCATTGATGCATCAAAGACTTCCTCGGTGACGCACCACAACGAGTTTGCATTAACAGCTTACTGTCTGGGGAAGTGGTTTTAATGAATGCCACAGATGAGGATGTGTTTTTTTTTTTAATTACTACTGATGTTTTCAGTTTATACCAATGCAATGCAAATGATTGGTGGTGCTTTCATCCCATTTAAATATGCTGAAGATTTAGCCTCAGTTCTCGTTGAACTTGTTCTCTTTGAAGGAAGATGAAGGCCCTGACCAGATACTGTACTACTGGATCAAATGTCAACTTTATTTGATTAGTTTCTGTCAAGCATCATGGAAATAAATGTTCAGAAAGCAAAATAAATAGTGTCACGTGTAGCCAGGTTTTAAATGCTTGGGTATTTTTATTGTTAACAAGCTAAATGTTTCCACGTATGTATTTAAGTATCACATATCTATTTTGGCCTCATATCATGAGTTTACCAATTGAGTTAGGATGAAGTTATGGCCCATGAAAACATTGCCCAAGGTTTTCCCTGTTAACATATTCTCTGCAATGTGAATCTTTCTGTGTCTCTTCCTTCTTTCCAGGATCCTTTCAGAGTCTGAGGTGGACTCACATCTCGTATCCCTTGCAGAGAGAGACTGATCATTTAGACCGTAGAGCTGCTGCAGATGCTAGAATTGCAGAAGGAGAGCTGAACCATTTCCTGTATATTTACCCTGTTCCATTAAAGATGACATTTTGGAGAAAAAAAACGAATGCCTTCTCAGATTTTGTTCGTAAGTTACACCCAGGCTTTGGGCCGCAGTGACGTCGAAGTGTTTTAAACTGAGTGTCTGTCATTACAAAGGTTAGCCTCTCCCAGCTAATGAGGTGTACTAGGATGAGAAGGACAGCTACACTTATCACAGAAAAAGGTATTACAGGAACTGAATTATATAACTCACAGAAACCATCTTACAGAACCAGCTTTGTAAAGATATGTCACAGTTTGAGTGGCAGAACTAAGAGAAACTAACTCACTAAATTTCCAAACTACTTCAGTCACTCGGAACAGTAACCTAAAAAGAGGACCAAGTCGTGAATACATTTATACGGCAATGGTCTTGATGAATTATGCTACCAAGCAAGTTGCATTATGTTTAACTGACCAAGGCTGTCTAACTTTGCAGACTAGCTATTTACGTCATCTTTCTCGCCAAAAATTGACAAAAATAACCTAGCATGCTAATTGCCTGTGCAGGTATTGGAATTTAATTTCACCAATTTAAGGTATCCATAACTACCAAAGCACACTGAATGGGCTTGGATCTGCTTCTGTCAGCACAGACAATTGACTTGAAGCCTCAAAATCTGTGTAATAAAACCACTATTTCTGCTCAATCAGCTAATACACTTCAATTAGTTGTTTAAGAATGGTCGTATCCTCATACAAACACAGCTGCCTACAAAGGCGGTATTTTAAAGCTGCATTTGTACATACTTTGCAAACTTGTCCTTTTGTAGGCAGGTCCTAACTCAAAGTAATCAAAAATTCATACCCCTAAGGTGCATTTGTAGGTAGTATTTACAAGGTAGGATGCACCATAGGTGTGACTTTCCCAGAAAACTTCAGTTTCTTTTGAAACAATGGTGGCTAGTGTCACTGCTTTGATTGGGCAATTCTTTCACATGGTGCTTTACAAATGCAATAAATCAATCCTTGAGGTTGCTGTGACTAAAAATTTAGTTGATGGACAAATCTGAGTAAAGCATTTTTGTGACTCATTATGTTTTCAACATGCATATTTTAAATACTTGTCAGTTAGTGCTGACATGCATTAGTCAGCCAACTGTGAAATTAGGCAGGTTCAACCAAAAGGGAAAAATGTTAGTGTAACTAAAATAGGTACTCTTGATTTTTCACATGACTGATTTGACTATTTTGAACTATGTCATTCCCAACTGTCCCTTTATTTGTTGTAAGTGATGCAAATTTTAAGAATACAAGGAATCTGTCAGGCTATTTATTTTTGGAGAAAATAGATGAGATGTTATGAGCACTTCCTGTTTTGGGGCTTTTATTACATGTGCACTTGGTCATGTGACCTCTGTTGTGCATTTATTAGATAACATTTGGAGAGCCTGTGGCCCCTGAGAAGGAGTGCTGGTCTGGGATCAGTCTAACCATTAACAAGAACTTTCCTGAACCACCATCACCAAAAAAACAAACCACTGCATGTCCTCGCAACCAACAGTATTAGTCTGTTGAGTCAAGGACCTCTGATAATCCTGGCCTCTGTGACTTGTATTGTAGTATTTAATGCTAGTATGTATAACAGATTACTTTAGAGAGAGTTTACTATGCCCCGCTGAATTTTGTATGGGTTGGTGCTCTGTTGCAGTGTTTGGCAATGGACAGAAAGTCTCCCCATGTCCCGTCACCTTTACAGTGGGCTGGTTTTAGTTGGTACTTATTACTTGATTAGTCAATCAGAGCAGTTAAATCTGGTATGTACTAAATTGAGGCAGATAAGTGACTAGGACCAGACTGTGTAGCACAACATTCACAACCCCACCCACCAACCTTGTTGAATGTTGTGTATTCCCAGACAGCAGTTCAGGCCTAACTTGTAATTGCTACTTCTTCAATCGAAGGGGATCAAGGAAATGGAGTTGAAATGGAAGCTAAGGAATTCCATGGTTTTTCTGGGCTTTGTGTCCGCTGGAGAAAATTGCCATTATAGTCTGCACAGGAACTGAGATACAGTCCTCACAGAACCAATTCTTTAAAAATGCCCCCTTCATCTTTAGATCATGAGAAAACTGAATTGTTCTTGTGGAATTCATACAGCGTATTATTACGTCTTTTCATGTTGCATATTCTGTAACGTTTGTTTGCTAATCAAATCCTGTAATTTTGGATGGTTTGTGCTAGTCTGCACTTTCCTAAAAGGGGGTATTCCAGCAATTGCCCAGGCCTTCACATTATGCATTAAGAACTCATTTACACTTCTCAGATAGGGTATGGGTAACCATCTTAACTCTTACAATCTGAGAATGGAAATTGTTTCTGATATGATTGCATGGAAAAATGAAGAACCAACCCCCTCCATTTTCCTTCTACTGTTCCTTTCTTTTCACCGTGTACATATGTGTGATCATGACCTTACTTCTGGCTACTGTTAATATCATACATTACCCTTTTCCAGGAAACGTTCTCTTCCTGTGTTTTGTGTGATTGACTGCCTCTTTCATGTTGTCAGTGAGCCAGATTTGAGAAGAGGGGGAAATTTTGCAATTTATCATAGAAGAGAGATAGGTCAGAGCACTTCCTGTATTGTGGCTTTCATGACGTGTGAACTTGGTCATGTGACCTGCTCATTAGATGTGCCCAGTTGAGCAGCTATTGGGTGACAGTGGAGAGCCTGTGCTCCTTTAAGCCCCTGGTCCTTATTCATTAGTCATCTCAATAGGAGTGCTGACCTAGAATCAGTCTTGCAGAGTAGCGCCATATGAATAAGGTTAGGATAGCAAAACCTGATCCTGATAATGCATTATTACTGGCCCAGCTCTTAAATGCTCATAGTTGGAGCATTGTTGGTAAAACAGATCCCAGATCAGTGGTGCTCGGACCTGGTCCTATATAGCTGGGGGTAAACCATCCATGTCCCAGACAAAGCAGCCAGATCCTGATGCCACAGTCAGTACTGCTGCAACCTCAATCGAGTAAATAACTCAGACATGTAATAGAAGGGATGAAAGAGTGTGGCACCATGATGACTAAACAACATTAAGTGATGTTGCTTAATGGAATTAATGATGAGTAAAACAATACTGTGCAAAAATGCAGGTGACTCTCAGTGCCATTAGTCTAGACCAGTGTTATGTGAAAAATGCAAGATGCAGTTTCACCACTGTTGTGATTGATTAAAACTTGTGGGGACCAGGTTGCATGTGTCTGTGCTATGGAGATGTATAAAAAGAGAGTATTTTGCAATTGAGGAATTGATGGGAGTGCTGAATAATCTGTGTGGCTCTTGAAACACCAGCAGGTTTCAATACCGCACCTTACAATTACAGTAAAAAGGTTGTCTCCACATTGTTTTCACTTCTGTAAACCTGATAGTAGCCAGCTACCTTTGATGCTAGCCACAAAGGGTTAAACAGTGGTATTTGCATTAACTGTGGGAAGTGTATACTCTTAATATCACCCTGGTGGTGTACTTGGTATTTTAAAGGGGAGATATTGAAAAAAATATGAAATGTGCACAAAGAAATTAAATATGCCTTTCATCAGCATATCTGCATTTCCTACACACCAGTCTTAGAAAAGAAGGAACCTGGAAGTGATATCTCAGGAAGAGTTCATCAAACTACATGGCCATAATATATAATAAACTCACAAACTACATGGCCATAATATATAATAAATGCACAAAGTGCTTGTGTCAAAGCAATGCTTATTTAATCTCCCTGATAAATTTTGGTTTTGCTAAGTCACCTGATTTCCTGCTCACATGAGGACCATAAAATGATGTCAATTAAGAGAGGGAATATGATTCTTTTATGAGTTACTGGGGAAGGTGGGGCCGGGGTTACCATGACAATTAGTTTGACTAGTTAATGGGAAATATGATATACGGATTTATGGCCACACATGCAGTATAACCTTTTTTTTGACTCATAGGAAAATCCAGGAATTTGTAACGCTGAAGTCTCCAAAGACCTATGAATCATTTTCTCTAGAGCTGGGTGTGCCAAGGTCCCAGATGGTGGTTCCTGGGAACCGAGGTACGGTAAATTGACAGCTCAGTCCTGAGAATAGGGAAGTACGTGCTAGCTGTACGATCGAGGGGATTCCCGTGATCTTACTCACAGGCCTGTGACGGACATATACTCATATTAACTTCCTGCTTAGCTGAGCTGGGCTACAAGTTACGATAATCTAAGTTTCAATGTCACTGGCCCTGGATCAGTTTTAAGGTTCTGCTCTTATGTAAGGGCAGGGATTATGATAAGGGTTTTATCTGGTGGACCTGAGATTCATGGATATGGGTGTATTTTCTGGCTTGTTAAATATTTGCAATCAAAAAGTGAGGGACAGTCAAGTATACATGCAAATTCTTATCCAATCTACTTGATTATTTTGGATGCAAAGCCCTCATTGTTCTTTTTATTTACCTGAAACCATTTACCTTTCTGCACAATCAGCAACCCAAAAGGTTACTGAAGCTTTCAATAAGAATGAAGCAAATGAAGCTACCACAAAATGAAGAAGGAATTTCAAGTGATAGATGTATGTTTTTAATTTAAGAATGTTCAGTCATCCATCATACATAAGCAAATTATTACTTACACTAGTGTCATACATAATTGTCATAAAAATATTTACAGTGTATAAAAATATATATCTCTCTCTATATGTACAGTATGCTACATACATTTTTACACTTTGAACATTAGTTTTCTGTGAAGAGTCAGGAACCAGTTCAGTAAGGCTGCTCTGGATTCTTCCTCAGATTTTTTCTTCATTGATTCCGTCATTCTTCCTAAGCCATCATCTGTCATCTTCACCTTCATCTTCTTTGACTTCATCTCTGAATGTGGCTTGTCTTTGACTCAGCTGCCCTGGCGCTGGTTGTCTTGGATACAAGGCAGTTGCCCATGGCGCCATCCCAGTGGGCCAGTCAGTGACAGAAGCCTCTATTTTCTGTACCGTGTTGATTGTTGGATAGGTATAAGGTGGAAGGATCATGTGACCACCCCATTTAGTGTCCCACAAAATGAATATCATCATACATCTGTGGATGAGAACACAAAACACCATGAGTAAAATGTGGATGTTGAAATTCTAGAAACTACCACATGCAATCGTTCCAGAATTGGTTGGTGAAGGTAAACAATGACCTGCTCAACAGTTATGGTAGTGGTGTAGAATTACATACAAAACATCATTTAACCACTCTCTCATCATATGATCTTGGCTTATAACAATAATCCCCCCCACCCCCAATAAAAGAGAAAACCAAAAAACAAAATGGCGGCTCACCTCATCATCCTCAGACTGGGCTTCCACATCACTGTCCTCCGACTCGGACTCACTCTCTGGAAGCTCCCGCAGCTCCTGCGCCGTGAGGTCGTGCAGCTGTTGCCGGATCTCACCATTCTGCCGCCCAAAGGTTAGGTGGTAAGGAGTGTAGCCACCATAGGTGAGGCTGTTTACATCAGCACCACTGGTGACCAGGAGCTTGACCAGTTCTGGGTTCTGGAGGTCCACTGCCAAGTGGAGGGCTGTGCGACCGTTGCACTGCTCCTGGAAGAACAAGGAACGACATGCCTGTTAACACCCATCTGCTCGATGGCACCCAAAAATCTCAACTTTCCAACTATGTAAGAATCTTGTGGAGCCCCGGTTTTTCAAGAATTCCTGTCAGCACCAAGATCAACTTTGAAACACAGACAGTGAATGGTTCAAAGACGATCTTAGTGGAACAAATGTTTTTGGGGATAAGAGGCCCTGTCCATTATGGCGACATGACATAACACTCACCTGAGCATCAACATCCGCTCCTAGCCTGATGAGGCTCTCCACCAATGAGAGGAAGCCGTGGATGGAGGCAAGGTGGAGACAGTTGTGACCTGGAACAGGATGGAGGAGAGAGAAAAAGGGGGTCAGAGACTGACAATTGTCAAGCAAAATTTGATCTCTTTAGAGCTGATTTAGCACTTTGTAGGGTGAGAGGGAAACTTACCACTGTAATTTGGAGCTTTGAGGATGGAGGGTAGGTGCTTGGGACAGACTTGGGTTAGCACAGCAAAGCAAAGCATTGACCCCCTCTTGCAGGCGATGTGGAGGGCAGTGTTCCCAGAGCTGTCCACCAGCAGGGGGTCACAACCAGCCACCAGTAGCTTCTCCACAATTTTGGGTTGTTCCATGATCACAGCTAAGTGCAGAGGAGTCTGGAAAGAGCAACTAAAGTTAGCAGTCAGCTACACAAGCTTATTTCAGTGCTTATGCTTAGTATTCATTATTCAATAACTTTATTAAAAACTTTATTAACTTAAAAAAATACTGTCTCTGGTTGTTCTGGATGTTGAGGAAGGGATCATTACGAGACAGATTGATCATCTGAATCGCCTGCTCTTTTGCTTCGTGAATAATGGCCAGATGCAAAAACCTGAAAAAAAAAAAAAGAAAGAAAAAAAATGTTACAAAAATATTCTCCGAGGAAGCGATAAAAAAGGAAAAAGAACAAAGCGTGAGCAATAATGGTGTTTCGCAAGACTGGGTTTTTTCAGGTTATTTCCACAAGCTGTGGTTTGCGCGTCTGATGTGTTATCAGACACGGGCCCTTGGCAACGCGCCAGGGACTTTCCAGCTCGCGCACTCATGCGTCCGCCCATGGTGAGCCCTGCGCCAGAGTACATTCCGTTCTGTTGTAAAGTCTTTTGTTTACGCATAGCCACTTTTAACTTCATTGTCTCTTTTGCAGATATCATTGCATTATTTTTCTCTTTTGGACATGAAAATACATGCAAATAATTTGTGCATATTCATTTTAATTCTTGCAACGTGTATATTTGTTAATTTATAGTTTAGAAGCAATGCCGCATTTACAAGGAACAGTAGGCTAATTATAGTGTGCTTCAGCTGTTTTTGCAAAAGAGGCAAATCGAGTAACTGATCAAGCGTTACAAAGCTAAACACATTTAGTTTACAATTCATTGTTTCATGTTTTAAGTTCAGCTAGTCCTAATTAATAATGTCCAGAAGTTATTAACAACTTGTTTAATCTGATTTGAATCGGCTTTTAATTTGTAGACAAGTAAATTGCAATAGGCTATTTGTTGCAGAAATATAATAATAAGTTAGAATGAGAACTTACGTGTCTCCGTCCTCAGTAACTTCTTTTTTCCACGGTTCGTTGTTGTCGTTTCTGGTTGGTTCCACGGCAGCCATATTCAGACTTTCCATATCTTCAACAATATTTCTAAATTCCTCCTCTTTCAGGGAATCCAGTCCGCTGTCGACGCGGTCTTCATTGCAGGACATTTTGTCAAGTTTGGGATTCGGATGATCCATATCATAATCCATTTGATTTCTGCTGTACTGTCGGTTGACGTCCATTTCGAAGTCTCTGGTTAAAGAGTTCAGACACAGAGTGAACAGTGACGGCTCAGTCGAGTATTGCACTTAAATGTACTCGTGGGAGGAGTTTGGCCCGGGGAATTCCGTGCGGCTCACAGATAACTGAATGGTAACAAGGGAAACTCACAACGGACTTTTTATTTCGAAAATTCCCTAATTAGACCCGAACTTGTCTACAGACTAAAAACGAAAGACTGTAGTTTCCTATTATACACTCATATATACATGTGTCGCCACGGCACTTGAATGAATAACGACTGTGAAATTAACATGAATGAAAAGGAAAAATGTGTGTGCACAGTTAATACTTTCCTGCTCTTTACATAAAGGAATTTAAAAATCATTTAAGCAGTTGGGGAATTGCACAGATGCTCAACCATTTTAATTTAGTAAGTGTTCAGATTGCGGAACGGTTTAGTGTGGGATCTTTGCATTTTTGTCTGGTCCTTCCGAATGACTAGTGAGTGAACTCTACCCCAGCCGTTCATTTTCACAGGGTCACGACCTTCTCCTGCAGAACAGAAAAATGTATATATGGATATCTGCCCATTGGAGTTTTTCAGTAGGGGAATGTCCCTCGTCCCTCGTGCATTCGGTGCTTAGCAAACACAGATATATTTTTAACGTAGGAGTAGCAGAAAGTTTGGGAAAAATACCACAGTATTGAACTGAAAATCGAAAGTCTTCCCACCATTTCATTCGTCTTAACAAATTGGGCTGGTATTTGCAAGTTTGACTGTGTACAGACAGCTAGCACAGATGTTCATGCAATACCGTCAGAATTAACGCTTCGGATATAATTTGTTTTATTTAGCTGAGTGCATATCCTGTTCCTAGCTGAGGTGAGTGGTTGTGAATGGCAGGGTGTGGAAAATTCTACAGAAAGCCCCAGGCAGTAGGCCCACATACACATTTGCCCTGCAGTGTGCTCTTTTGGTTTTTGTTTTACCTCTGGGGAAATATCAGTGATCCCAGGTAGTTTTATTGGGCGTGCTACCTGTAGAGCAACAGCAACATGCACTAATATGGACTGGCTTAAAGATAAGAAATACCACATCTTTCCTAATGGGGACCCCATACTTTTCCCCCAGTCTCACCATGCTAACCACATTTTACAAATATGAACCCCAAAATGCTTTGTCGCTGACAGTTCCCTGGGAGGAACTTATATAATACGATTTAGTACTCTCTGCACACAACCTGGGTATTTCCTATACATACTTAAAAGTTCATAGGAGCGTTTTTTATCTAATAAGATTTGATCTTTTTTTTTTTTTTTTTTTTGCAAGACATACTAAGAATATGAACGTATTTGATGTTTTTCATAAGCTAACAAAATAGAATTTGTGAAGTATAGTTTTAGTTGATTGATATGTGCCATAACCATAACAAAAATGAACTCAAAATCAGTTTTGCACATATTTTATGTTTTGGTTCCTCTGGATATCACACATAGTCATCCCCCATGTCTGGATGTCTTTTTGACAAATAAGGGTGCTCAGTAAATTTCGGAGACTGGCCTAGGGAATATGTAGGTTAAAATGTTCCCTGTTCCAGACTAGTGATGCTTTCTTTGAGAAATGAATGACAGATCATTTTTCGAGTGCATATTCCAGATACTTTCGAAACGATACCGATCTAATGTAATGTAATGATCTGGAAACATAAAGACCAATAAATCTCTGTATATCGGACCTTTCTGCCTATGCAAACCAGCTCCTAGAATATGAAATTCACTAAACTATAAAGGAAATGCTGGTTGCTGTAGCTGCCCCAAGTGGATGCTTAAGTGTTCCTGGTGATGGATTGTGGATTCCATCCATTATCAGTGTTGTTCTTCATTGTGGAAACTCCCAGATTGTTGATTTGAGACTTTTGCGTGGATGTTTATAATAAACTATTTGGGCAATGCAAGTCCCAGATTTGTCTTTTTCCCGGATGTGTGTCAGAGATCTCTTGTCTTTAAACTTGGAATTGCCTTTGTTTGCACAGCTTTTCCAGTTTCTCATATAAAAAAACAGCATAGCAACTGTAACTAAGCATGCCTGTTATCCCAACTCATAGTTTTGTGTGCAATGTGACACAATACTCTTTTTTTTACTGTAGTGTTAATTCCTTTTGCAACTGCAGGTCACCACAGCAGTATTACATTACAATTACATATCCTTGGGTTATTTAAGGTTATATTAAAGGAAACTGCCCGAAAGCTGTCTGGAGTGATGTAGTAGACCTTACAGTTTACAGCATGTCTAGTGTGATTTAAGATGAGTCAACCCAATGTCTTAATCTGGGTTTTCTGCATTTGCAAATTATGCAAAAAGCTGTCATGTAGAAGAAGTAAAACATGAATGGTGCAGGACATGAAAGTTACTTATATGTTTATTATTTCAATACCTTTTTTCTTCTTAATGTTAAAAATTGCCTTTATTTTTAGCCCATGTTAGAAAACCCTTGTTTTCTTTTGTGGCAGGGCATCATCTGCCGGCTTTGGAAAATCTCCGACTGCGGTTATGTGAACTTTTCTGCTAGTCAGGGACTCTCCCTGCCCATTTTCACACGATCAACGGACATCCTGACAAATCTCCCTGGTGCGCAAAGGGCTCAGTGATAGACCTGCGCTAATGCACATCACTTACATCAGTAGGCCTCTGCTAACGTTGCGTGTTAGCCGTGCCAGGCCCTCCCTCCTGTGGAATGCAGTCGTGGGGGTTCTAATAATATGCAAATTTGTGGTTGCTATTACTCTCCAGATCGCTCTGCTTTTGCGCGGCACCTGTACGTCTTCTGGTTGTTCATATGTTCTGCTTTGTGCTTGGTGTTTTCTGTCATGGTAATGGCACAGGTTAGGGATGGGCACATTTGCATTTAATAAAACAAACAACTCAGCAGCACCGTGTCTCTTGCTGTGCCTGCAACTTTATTGAATGAAAATGACTTATGTCTGTCCTAAGTCATTTTCATTCATTAAAGTTGCAAGCGCAGCAAGAGACACAGTGTTGCTGAGTTTTTTGTTGTATTGTTGGAATTTGCACATCTCAGCACCTGTGGATTACACAGTCAAGTGTGCAAACTCTTACTCTTACTCATTTGCATTTAGACATTTGTGAGATCCAGAGTGGGCAACAAACTTATGATAGCAAGTTTGTTAGTGTCACAACCAATGGTGGTAGGCTTTTCATGAACCTACAACATATTATTAAGTGCCATAGTAGTTACAAGAGAGACTGATGGGTTTGAAGATTTAGTGATAAAAGTCGGCTATGCGTGTGGGTGGGTGGAACTTACTGTATGCAAATATAACTTTTTTTTTTCAGATGTGCGCATGCAGGGAAGCAGTAGCAGACGTAATAAGAGGTAAGATTGCAAAACAGCTGCATGCTAAGGTCTCATTGAGTGCTGAGACACCTTTCAAAGTTTTTTTTTTTGAGGAGGGGCAGAGAGGATGTCCTCCAAAGCACTTTCCAAAAAAGACTGGGCTTCCTGTCTAAACCATGACGAAGACTACGGAATGAAGCGCAAATTTCTGTGCCAAAGAAAGGTAGCAGTCTCCCATGCCTAATGATGGAAGTCGTGTTTATTCACACTTCTCTGTTACTTCATGTTTGTTATTTTTGATGACTCAACTGTTGGTTGAGGGTGGGGAGTTGGAGCTTTGTTGTAGGCAGGTGGGGGCAAGTGTTCAACCAAGCCCAGCCCAGCTCAACCCAACCTCAGCTACCAAAGATTATGGCTGGGGGGCGATGTACAACAACCAGTCTGGACATGCCTTACCCTGGTATCATAGAAAAGGCAAATGATACTCTGCTCGTAACAAAAACTTGCAACACCTGGATGTGACCTGGAGAACATCTGCACATAAACATCCCCACATAAATAAAAATATCCCCTGTTTATTCAATAACATACTCACTGCAAGTAAGTCAGAGCTCTCTCGCCAGGAATAGTGCAAATTTTTATATCTCCATTCACCCAGCCATCACTGAGCATGTCGGCAATTAGTGACATGTTAACAATGTACCATAAAACCAACATTTCTATGTTGACATCTACATCCAACATACAAACAACTTATACACATGTACAGCAGAACCTCAGAGATCCAGAACTCACAGGCCCTGAAATCATGTTTTATATCTATGTCTATTGATGTTGATTATTCTGCTAATTAATGGTTACCATTAATCAAGAAAAGTAAAAGGGAATGAGCTTAATGAAAAGGTTAAAAGTAAAGTTTTTACCGCCTCTGTGACCAGCTCACCAGCCACTACTGGGATGTGTGTGTGTGTGTGTGTGTGTGTGTGTGTGTGTGTGTAGAGAGAGAGGGTGAGGGAGAAAAACAACACAGAAAAATAAACATAAGGTCATCCTCACAGCTTCCCACTCAACCAATATTTGAGTTTTCACATTTTTTTAAAATGACTACTGGAGTTATTTGCCAAAATTTGCAGCTAGTCCTGAGAATGACCTCCACTTCATCGTTTCATTTGACAGAGCTCTCTAAATTCATCAATTACAAAATACAAAAGCCTGAAAAAATACCTCAAAATGTTCCCTCCTTGAGCACAATGCAGAATAAATTAGACATGTTTACACACTATCATCACAAAGTTTATTTGTGCCTGCATGTTTGTCATACTTTAGCACAGGTCATTCAGTGATCATAGTGACATTGCATTTTGCCTTGTCTCTCCAGTTTGGTTTGTCACATGGTCTTCTGTTTGCCAGCTTCCACCTGTTGACTCATCGACATCAGCTCCACTCCCTCCCGCCATCAGCCTTCCCGGCTCTCTCCTGGAGATTCATAATACCATGAGTATAGTAATAATAATGATAATGATGATGATAATAATAATAATAATAATAATAATAATAATGCTACACAAAACTCATCACATATCATCTCCTGACCCAGTTTCACTGGGGACTGGGGAATGAATAGGACTTTAACTAGGACTGTAGGTAACCTTATACTCCTTACAAAAGTGCCATATGATCTTTAATAACCAGTCAGTCAGGACCTGTTGAACTTCAGATTATAAAAAGGAAACGACAAAGACTCGTACAGTAGCGTCCCAGTCACTGAACACTGGAGCGCTGGGCTTGATTGCTCCAGAGGGAAGATTCCCCCCTACTGGCTCACCACCACTATTCCTGTCAGCAGCTTATATTTTAAAGGAGGTCCCATGTTCAGTCAAACTTGTGTCGGTGCTGCCCCATCGTGGTCAAAACAGTGTTAACTGTTTTTATTTCGAGTCCGTTCACGGTGAAAGTGTAATTCGACGTGGTCGTTCTCTCAGAAGGTCGCTCCCTTAAATAAATGGTTAAATAAAAGGATTATCGCTGTTTCTTGGTAATTTTTAAAGCAACCATGGACCAAATATAACCATTCCGTTTGTTTAGCAATTAATTAGTCTCCCAAATCAATCATTTTAATTGATATAGATGCAAATCAGTCACCCTATCAATTTTTGTAACCCTCAAGAACTATATATAGATTCAAATCAGTCACCCTATCAATTTTTGTAACCCTCAAGAACTGGCATAAAGCTTAATAGACATAAGGATGCTGTGGTAAGACATGATGTGGATGTGAGTTAAGATCTTTGATATCATTCCCAGCGTCTTTTAATAGAGTAAAAGAAAAATTAATAGTTTAATAAAGTAAAATGTATCTAGTTGCTTTAAAGTACTATTTAAATATTTTAATTTTCTGTATGTAGCCCCCAGAGCCGTTATAATGACGACTGTTGCAAAAACATCGTAGACTACATAAGTTTGTTGGCAGAGTACCTAAGCTAAAAAACTAGAAGCAATGACATAAAATCAAATGCACAATAAAGGAAAGCCGGACCTGTCCAGCGGGCGTATTAAGGAGAAGGGGAGAGAATTTTTCTGTGATCCCTGCCCACAGAAGTCTTCCATACGCGCCAACCCCCAAGGTTCAGCGTCAGTTCATTTTCCATTAGCGGCCCCCATATCCATAACGGATTTAAACCAATTAGCTAGAGCACACTAGCTCTTGTTGGTGAATAGATACGCCTCCGTTACGCTAATTTCTTATCAGCCTTCCCAGGCATGGCGAGGAGGAAGTACGATGAGAGGCGCTTGCCCGCAGGTTGTGCGCTGCCTCCAAAAACCACTGCGACGCCCGCATCTCCCTTTTAAGCCGTGAGCATTTCTGTGGTACTGTCATATAGATAAGTTAGTTTTACAGGTGTAGAAAGTATATTCTCATCATTTCTGCCATACGTTTTCAACAGAAAGAGATAACTAATAAGACTGACAGAGATCCTTAATGTTATATGATGACTAAATGATAGTTTACAGATGAAAGCCTCATTGACAATGTATGTAAATACAACATTATATTTGATCTATACACATTTTACCTGCTGCGTATTACTGCGACTGTAAGAGGTTGACGGAGCTATGGGGGACAACTAATAGCATGAAGAAAACTGAAACATTTAAACTACGCCTGATACTGTCATAAAAGCACCTGATCAAGACCTGTGCTTTTTTGATTTTACAGAGGCATTGCTGAATGTAAATTTTAGACATACGATTATTAAAAATTTACAAGATTTTCTCCATTTCTATTGGTGTCATTCGTATTTATTGCAAATATTGCCGTACATTAACTGTTTCACCCTATTGAAAAAAAAAACCAAAATGCACGGTTTTAGATGCTTAATTTCTATTTTCACAATTTCCCTTGAAATTCCAAAAATCAAAGGGAGAGATATAGAATCATTGTATATTGAGACTTTAGCAATTAGCAACGTCAGTATACCCAGCCCCTCCTATGTAGTGTCTCTTTGAGGCCGTGGTCCAGCAAACGACCCTCTCATCTTTTATTGGATTGGACTTCAAGAACAATAATGACGTCAACAAAAGCGGAGCAGAAACCCCAAGTTTTTTTTTTTTTTTTTTTTTTATAAAGCCAAAGGTGATCTCTGCACCACAATGCGGTTTTTTTTCTCTCCGCGTGTTTTCTGACAGATTTGTTCGCCAAACACGATAAAGAAGCAGCGGACACAACAAACGGATGAACTTTAGGGTCTCAGGATGCCCCGAGGATTTTTAGTCAAAAGGAGCACGCGGACTTTGTCTGTTGCTTATAAAATGCACGGTGAAAGGGAGCCTGGACAGGTGGAACCACCCTTACACAGTCCTGTACCCACTACCAGGATTCTGTGGTCGGGCTCAGAACTGCCAGCGAGTGGAGACATCGGAGAACCATTCAGAGATGTAAGAGACCATCCCGAACAAGCCAATTTAAGCGCAGACCATATGGAGACAAGAGGGGGTATCACTGACCATGCACACCTCAGAGTACTTGACAGAGATTTCCAGTCCCAAGATCAGCTTTTGCATCCGGTACCGGACGTTGGAACAAATCATATGAAACGTTTTTCAAGGTCGGAGAGTTTTCCAAACAAGCATTGCCTGCCGAAAAGCACCACTGTAACTTCTGATGATGGTTTGCGAAGGCATTTCTCCTCTTCTTCTCCATTAAATGGGAAGATCGACAGCCATTCTCAATTATGTCACGCCACGAAACGCTGTCACGTCGAACCATCCCGCGCAGTCAAAATAAAGGTCAGCAAGTCTAAACTACATTCAAAAGTGGAAGTCACAAGCTCCACTGCGTTTAGGTTAAAAAAGTTGAAAACATCCCCCTTATCGGAAGCTGTCAAAATTTCTGGACACCTCAAGCCACTTGGGAAGTTTATTTGCCAGCTCTGCCAAGAGGAATACCCCAATCCCTTTTCCCTGGCGCACCACACGTGCTCCAGAATAGTTCGTGTCGAGTATCGCTGCCCCGAGTGCGACAAAGCGTTCAGCTGTCCTGCAAACCTGGCTTCACACCGCAGGTGGCACAAGCCTCGAACTGCGAACACAGGAGAGCTAAAGAACGGTGTGAAAACCAAGCTGACAGTGAGGACAGACCCTGAAAAACAGTCTATGCAGGGGAAGGAGAACGCAGAAAAGATGCTGTTCAGCGATCAGCACAATCTTCTTGCAGAGAGCACTGCTCAGCGCCACGGGGAGGCACGCGACATGCTGTGGGAAGGACTGTCGTGGAGGCCAAAGGACACAAAGGACGCGCAAGTGGAACAATATTTCAAAGTGCAAGTAAATGACGACCAGAACGTAAGAGACATATTCAGCACTAGATTCTTGGCTTATGACCATACTAAGCACGCGGTCGCCGCTCCTTACTTTCCTCCTCCTGGCGCGAGCGAGGACGTGTGTGAGTGTACTGACTGTGGGGCGATGTCGTGTAGGAACGCATTCCAATGGAATCACCTAATTGCTCACGAAATGGAAAGATCCATTTCTTATAACCAGGTGTTAAATGGGAAAGTCGGCTTTCCTTGTCAGCCTGTAAAAGTTTTCTCTGCGCGCGGGATGCAAGTGAGAAGTAGGCCATAAGGAGCAACCGAAAGATGAAACACAGATGAAAAGATGAAAACTTCCATGTGCAAAACAACTGGAAAGTAAAACCGTAGTGTAGACATTTTTGGTGTCAGTGGGAAATGTATGTGTTTATTGAGTAGTGATTGTGTTTTTTAAGTTATTGTCAGTCAGAAAATAAAATACTTAGTTGTATGATAGAATCGCGATAAAATGTCACTAATTGCCTAATATAATCACTATAACCGGAAATCTTCAGAAAAAAATATGAGCTACCTTTTTTAAATGATATTTCAATATGTTTTATGCACCTAATAAAGATTAATTATTGACAGTGTAGAACTGTGTTATTCATGTACGGTATACAGAATGAACCAGTGTTTACAGGCATGATAATAACTTCCAAATCAGTCAAAATTCTGTGAAGTGTGTGTGCCTGTGTTAAAACGTGTGTACAATTGAATGGGAGCTGTCTGGAAGGGCTTTGTTGAAACAGGGGGAATTGCTGGAGTGGAGAAGTGTTCACAGTGTTCACTCAGTTAGCAGCTTCCAATTGTTAATGTTTTAAACATTACCCACAGAGGCTGGTGCATGTGTTCATGAGTTGAACTGTAAAGCTGTCCTCTATCGGCTCTTCCAAGCTTCATTTGGCATGAATTGCTACTTCTTTATAGCTGATATCAGAACCATCATATCACCTCCAATTAGGATTGTTATTACCTCCTGTTCCCTTTTGTACAAGGTCTGCTGTAGTTATACATCTTTATTTAGAATCCATAGTGATATTTAGATGAATTAAATAAAAATCGTGAACTAAAATAATATATTTTGCCTCATGCAGAATGTTTTACAGTCGTTGTACTTACTGGAAGGAAGTACCATGAAGAGTTTGTAATAAATAGTGGCCAAAGGAAGATTGTGCAGTCTTTCATGTCACTACCTCAGCCCTGAAGCACAATGGGTTTGGGGGCGCGGGTAAGGGGGAGGGGGGGATGTTTGCAGGGTAAAATGTGGCTGTGAGAGCTGGCAGGGAGCAGGGACCTCAGGGCCTGCAGCTGGAGAAGGAGCTGACCAAAGCTGTCCTTATCAATCCTGGTCACACACTGACCACAGGAGCTCAACACCGTTATCAGTGCCAGTTAGGGTCTTCTGCCGTGACTACCCACAATGCACCCCCCAACACAACACACACACACACACCATGGGAACTGCTACCATGCCAAACGCAAACCCTCGGTTTCATCCAATCCCCCACTCTTACTCCAACACATTTAAAAGCAGGCTATAAATGGTTGTTCCGTGCACACACACACAATAAGACATACCTAAATCACAGTAAAAACCACACCAGTTACAGGATGTTACAAGTTCACTGTGCTGCCATTATGCATTCTGAATTTATGATTCTGATGATCAAGGACTGTTCTCCCAAGTACTGAATTTACCGTAATGATTTGATAAGTGGGGACGGTGCTGCTTGCCAAACCACACAATGTGTGCCGAAGCATTTGCCAGTGTACTGGTTGCCACTCTGCAACACACATTATCAGAAAAAAAGCCTTGTTTTATTCCTAGTGCTGATTTCACAGTCATGCTGGATAGAGTACAGAGGACAGATACAAATGTGCTGTGGCTATCATTTAGTAGCGAGGTAGCATTTAAAATGGCCACCTTTTTAACCCTCCTTTCATATTTACAGCAAAATCAACCTGTTTCAGCATTTAGAATCATAGGGGTGTCATTTCGCTTCATTTCAAAGCTTGAAACTATATCTCCAGTATAAAGGATATACAATGTTTAAGTGGATATGACCAGTTTTATGTTTTTACAAGATGACTGCACCATCAGGGTACAGAGCTTCACTCAGTGATTCAGAGGAGCATCTGAGAATGTAGGGAGAAAGTACAGAATATTAAAAAATGCTGCAAAGTTTTGTACCAAATGCAGGTGATCTATCATGCTGTAAAAATGGTATCCTCAGGCTATAACAATACAAAAATATTTTTTTACAATTGCACATCAATGATTGCTTTGTAATTGAGGTAAAAATTGACTTTAGAATGGTAAATTTTGAATTAATACCACTTTGAAATGATTTAGACCAGTCGGGTAAAAACTGGCCCATGAACATAACTGATGTGACTCAAATCCGAACATAATAAGAGGATTAAATTAGAACTAGAACCCAGCTGGCTAATTATAACCCTTTCTCAAGGCTGAGCTGGATTGATGCTGGTTCATTATATCCTTATTCCACTGTAGATCTGGAATCAGGAACATTATATCTCCAATCCATTCCTAAAATGAAAACAGAAGCCCATCGTGCACTTTGTCTCTGAGGAGTTCCCTTTCTCCTCATATCTTACTGTTTTCATTTATGAATGCTTTGTTCAGTATTATAACATATGCATTCATAAGAACTGGCCCAAATATTAATGTGTTTCCTAAACACAAATACACTAATGCTAACTGAAAGACAAACGGGGAGAAATGCTGTTGTTTATGTTACTAATTTAATTCAGTTTAATTAAATCCTGTCACTACCTTATAGACAGACAGTCAAGAGAAATCAACGCTTGAGAATCCTGTGAAGATGAGCTCTCATTCTGACAGCTGATCTGGCAGTTCTGATGCTACCACTTTCAGATATGGATGAGGGCTGTCGGAGACACCAATCTTCTCTGTGTTTGAAAAGCTTCACCAGTCCCTCTTAGCTCTAGTGAAAAGATTCACCAGTCCCTCTAAGCTCTAGTGAAAAGATTCACCAGTCTCTCTAAGCTCTAAGATGACCTGGGACACCCTAATCAGTCTTACCAGTGCAAAAGGGACTCTTCCTTCAAGCTCTGAAGGCACCTTCTCTCACATTCTGGCCCTAGCCCCTGCAATTGTGGTGCGTGTGGCAAGACATACTGACAGGCTGTGCACCTTAGATGGGATCAGTAAAGTCACAATGGTCCCATGGACTCAGAAAGGACCAGAACATTACTCAGCCTGGACAAGAGGCGCAGATTCCTCCATGAAAGCAACCTATTCTGTGAGGCAAGAGGGTTGTGATCTTTCTCCAGGCTCAAAGACGCCTGAAACCACCAGCCATTCAGCATGTCTGGAACAGCCTCTCTCTCGCTAACCAATGAGGTGAAAGATGCCAGCAAATCAAAAGTGCATCAATGCATTATCTACTTGAGGAGATTTTATATCCCATAGAAACTATCTTGACACTTTCTGGTGCATACTGGCATGAAGCTGTTGAGGCGCGATGTCTGTGACAGCTCATTTAGACAGTCGGTCCTGTCACTTGCAGGGACACCAGAATACCCATAGGGGGCGCCAAAACACCACTGCTCAGAGCAGGTATGTAAAGGAGAAAAAGGATCTAATGGAGACATCTCTTTCAGAGTGTTGCTCTGTCTCTGAAGGAAAGTTCAGTTCTGTTCCTATTGCTGTGGAGGAGAAGGGAGACACCAATGCTTGGTGAACCCAGCCTTGATTGTAATTTGACCATCCCAATGATCCTTTGAACATGGCCGAGAATGCAGGGGTTGCCATGATAACTGACATGTTTACAGCAGACATGAGTCTACAGGAGGCCCAGGTGGAGGTTGGTGAGCTCTACAGCTGAGAGGAACACCATCGCTGTTTTGCCACAGAAAGGAAACTGCAGCTCCACAGGCGTGCTCGTGGGAAACGGAAGGAACAGAAAAGTTACAATCAGAGGCCTTCAAGACCCTAATTTTTTTAATTTTATTATTTTTATTAATTTTATTTAGTTACCAGTTTCCAAATATTGTTTTGTTATGGGTAGGTGTGAGCTAACTGGTAGCTTCTCAGTTATGAAGTAAAAAAAAAAAAACTCACATACTCACACACATTGATACTGTAATTAAAATGAACAGATATTTGTCAGTATTTGGCAGCATAGATTTTAATATCTTTATTTATTATAGCAACACTGCACTCAGGGTCTCCTTTTATGTGAATGTGTACCTGGCTGTGGTGTGCGGGTGCGTTTTTGTTCATTGGATGGATTTTGAATAGATGAGCTCACATGGTTGCCTTAACCAGTGAGTTCTCTTAAGGTTACTTTGTTGGTCATTCAAGCCTATTTGTCTGTGTTTATTTTATTCTGAAGTAAATATACAAATAATTTCACTATCTCCAAGATGATGATCACTGCATGGCAGTCATTTGTCTTCTTGGCCTGATCTATCAAGTATGCGACTCAGCTGGCAGTGGTTCAGTTGCATTGCTATTTTTGACAAAGCCACTAGGTGTCCCTAGAGTGCTACTACTGTCGTTGATACATTGAGAAGAAATTTTTTCAATGTATTTTTATTGAGGAATAAATGAGAAAAGACAGTCAGTGAAAAGCATTTTCATAATAAATTTCTTTAATTCACTCGAAATGTTTGGTGTGGAATGGTATTTTCATTTTAAAGTGATAGGCAACATATTAGACATGTTCACATGTTCACACTTTATATTATTTACACTCTGGGTATATTTGAAATGCTTTTGTACAGAAACCAATTTAGATGTAAACTACCAACTAACTTTATGAATACATGTATGTAATTTCCAGATTTACAAAAGTTTGTAGATACTGTATTGTGATACTATTTGTGCCTGTATAAACAATTAAGCATAATTAGTCATTTTAGTTATTATTTTAGTGACAAAAACTACTTATTTGTGAAATTGCTGATATGTAAGCTAATCATGCTTTTCAAAACTGTACGACTGTACTCTATAACCTGAGTTTCTGATTTCATCGATATGTGGGGCTACAGCACACTCTTCTGTTATGGTGTTATGCTCTATTATTAAGATTATCAATATTATTATAATCATTATTATTATAATCATTATTATGTCCATGGTCAGCCACCGTACAGACTCTGGGTTTGGCTGTTTTGAGACCTTTCCTGGACCTGATACTTCCATATTTATTTTCTGTTATCTGATCACACATTTCGGTTAGTGGAGAAGAGCGAATGACATACTCAGATCTGATTGTGATTGGATGTGGCTGACCACTGCTGGCAGTGAATGGGAAGGCAACGTGTTTTGGATTTCCTTGGAGCCCATAGCAACCAGGCTACATATTTTTGAATAAGGAGCAGGTACAATAAATTTCAGCACAAATGTAAACACAGGGGATGGAAAGGGGTCTCATTTAAGACCATGTGTAGATGGACCATTGCATGATAGTTTCATGGTAGTTGGACTGTGATCCGATCATAATGGTCAGACTGAAGTTGCATGAAAATATCAGTGCATTGGACCTGTGCTGACTGTCAGGGGCTGTCACATAGAGGTACTAAAAGCATCCAGCAGGGGGCAGCTGCGTGTGTCAGCCCAGCAAGTGTTAGGTGTGAAATGCTGAGGTCTTGGATAGTGATGGGATAGTGAGATATAATAACATTGCTGCAGATATAATTAGCTGTTGATCAATGTTTGAACCAATAAAAATGTTTAGATCTTTACAACAAAACACTTTGATTGAGTGCATACTGATGGACCTGTCCATTTTTTAGGTTTCATGATACCTCAGAGGGGGGGGGGGGGGTGTGCTGGGGTCCTGGCAGAGAACTGGTTGAACATGGGAAAAGTGGATTTGACAGGCAACTACAAAGGAGAGGAAACTACAAAGACCAGCAAACACTGCAGCTCTGCAAGACTGGACTTGTGCATCCATCTTGTTATGACATCACACAAGGTTTGGGGAGGGGCTTGTACATTTCTTGCTCAGAGTGGGGTATGGGGCAGACGTATGCTGCTGGAGTGGTGGTAGGGGCTGGGGGGTTGCTGTCTCTCAGAGTTCATCAGGGGTTCAGGTGTAGGGCATCTCTCAGCAGGACCCAGCCATGTTAGATCTGAATAGATTATGTCACCCCACCCCCCATGGGATCACCTCATTCTTTATCTTGTCTTTAACACGCAAGGGCTTCCTGCTGTGGTCAACATGGAAATGGCCCTCTATGAGTCTGTGACTGTGGGTGTATGTGTCTCTATTTTTCACTGTGTATGTGCATAAGTGTGACACAGTCCTTAAGATGTTAGAGAAATCTACGTCCCCATTTACAGTTACAGTATCTATACAAATGCCCAGTAGCTACAGTGACCCTGTATATGTTGAACACCTAACCTATCCCTGTTCATGTGCTAAGAAAGCATTCCTCATACCTGTAAAATACCTACTATCACTGTGGAATGTTTCACTGCCAGTAGGGGGCAGTGTTTAGATTCTGCAGACTTGGTTAAGAAAGTTGATGAGACACTGTACAGTAGAGAAATTCTTGAGAAGCAGGCATGGTCTCAAATAAAGAATATCTGGTATTATGTCCCTGTTCCAAAGCCCTGGAACATACGGTAGATTATGTCTGTGGGTTCCTTCCTCATTGGTATAAAAATATTATTCAAATGTGCTTAATGTATTAAAACGATTAAGGTGTCAACATTTTTTTAGAAGATTTACCATAATCCAAGGTGTCCTAACATGCCCCATGTATTAAAATTCCTTTTTGGAATGTTTTATGTTTCCAACAATTTTAGACAGGATAATACCTGCATCTGTTATTACAGCTGGAAGAAAATATAACTTTCAAGGGCACTGTTGCAATTTGATATCTCAAGTGGAAGAAAGGATCGATGTGACTGATTTTGCGGTTTCAGCTCGGGACGTTCTGGCTTTCGGGAATGCATGGACATGGCCTGGTTGACGGAGCAGGAGGGGAGGAGCCAGAGAGAAAAAGGCACACTTTTCCCTGGAAGGAATTAGCGGGAAGGTCAAGTGTGACCAGAGGTAAGAGCAGTGCCTCCCCAGTCAGGATTACAGTGTTGGGTCTTTCAGTGTGTGGGGAGGGGGAAGGAGGAAGAGCTAGCCAAGATACTTTGGAAAGGTGGTGTTAGGTGTCTCCCCTCCTTGGCGGAGTGTGTCTTATTTCAAAACAACTCTCACAATCCTGAGCTGTCTGTGCCCGTTTGTTTCAGGATTGACATGGTAAAAATATGCAGTTAAAACTATAAGTCCCGACAGCAGAAAATACCATGATAAGTGACATTTATGAGAATTTTTAAGGAAAAATACTAAATTTATTTAAATATATCACAAAAGATACACAAGAGGTATTTCACATGATTTCATCCTTGTTTCTTTTTTTGGACAGCCAGGTGGATATGGACAGTAGTCCATCAAAATTTCTATAGTCAATCACAAGGTTTTATATAGATAAATAAATATTGATAGAATTCTGAATATGGTATACCCTATGTATTATCTCTATGAATCGGCTCTATGTATTTATGTAATTCAAAAATGAAAGGGATGAGAGAACCCCCTGTGTTAGAAATACGTTTATATAATGGCTGAGTTTTGCCAAGCCGTGGAACAATAACAAATTTTACTGTACTTATTAAAATTGTTATTTTAGGCACACTGTAGTTAGTTAATCTCTTAAATCTCATCTCTGCAATCCTATTTCCAGCCATCCATTTCATACATGATTCATTATCAAAGAGTACTTCACATAATTTTATTTTTTTTTGGTTAGCTTACATATTTGCAAAAGCCATTTAATTTCAGACCCAATGTTACCTTGCAAATGAGCACCAGGTGGTTCGTACCACCACCTGAAGATGGTATTAGTTAAGATAAATATGTAGTACTGTAAGGAAACTAATTGCTCGATATTTGATTTTCTGCATTTTCCATATTGAATTTGGTTGATGAAATTTGAATTTGAACAGATCTTTTGTGGTCTGTGGTTGGAGAAGTTGCGGAAACTTTTGATGCTTCTCTCATATATTTTTGCGCAAAGCAATCGAGCAAGCAGTAAATCACATGCAAAAAGTTATCCTCCAGTTAACTGATTTTTTTATGGATGATTACAATCTACTATTTGAACCCTTTTTTGAATCAGACTTTTTGATTTTGGCCAGCCTTGTCTTGTGTAAATCTAGAGAATTTACCATGAAAAGTGAACTTTAAAGCACACAGGTTCTAGAGACACATCATACCATGAACACAAGCTATTCCTGAAGACATCCAGAAAAGTTGATGCTTGACAGTTTGTTGATGCTTGAAAATTTGAATTGATTTTTAGTGGAAAATACTTTTTATTTCATAGATAGCTGATTCTGATTACTTAACAAAACACAAGTAGCCAATGCATGAATGCTGAAGGGAAACCTCATTCTAACATGTGGCTAGGCAGCGTTGTTCGTAAAGTAATGTTTTATCAAACTAATATCAATAATGGATTTTTTTATATATTGCACCTTTCATTCAATGAAAAATCCTTTCGGAAAATCCTAATAATGGAATCATCCCATGGATTAATGAGTAAGCTGTGATCCTATTAAGCTATCTGTGTGTTTTACAGCCTTGGGTCAAATAACTATACATGTCTGTGTGAAAGTCCAAGTCAGGACAATATGTTGATTTCAAGTAATTGTAAGTCTATTGAAGTCTATGAACCATTGTGGTCCTAAAAGGAAGTGTTACCACATGAAACACTGCAGGCAAAATGATAGCATTATGACATGGTATAAATGACATCCATACAAAGAGAGGGAGATGGTGAATGATGAAGAACCAATCAGATTTGATAGGCAGGGGCAGTAGCAGCTGTTTCATTGGCTAAGATCCCTGGAAGTTTGTCACCCATTTCAGTTTGGTATTAAAATACACTTCCCATCAAGCATTTCACCAAAATTCAATAGACATCATAGACATTGACATTGAAATGAACTATGGGAGCCAGGGGTTGACTATATTGCACTAAATTTCATTCTGTTTCAATGTTATTGTTTAAAAAGGTAGGGATATTGCATAAGATGAGTTATTAAATTGACAAGAACATGCATGTACATCTGAAGTTGAGCTGGAAATTGTAAAGCTGATGACATAGAGCAGACAGGGTGAATGCTAATGGACATGTCTATTTGGTATATCACAGCAGCGGGGTTCCATTTGCCTTCGCAATCACGTGTGATCAGTCAGTCTCTTAAGAGTGTTGTCTTCTCAAGCAGGATATTATCCTGCCATGTATCTAACTGTGGGTGTTTTATCATCTACAGATAGTGAAAATACTTTTTTGACATTTTTGGGTGAATTAAGTCCAAGCCCAGTGGAATGAAATGGATAGAAAAAAGGTGCCAAAGAAAGCTGTAGGCCTGGGAGACAGAGAGAGTGAGAGAGAGAGAGAGAGAGAGAGAGAGAGACATGAGGGCAAGTCTCTGAGAGAGAGAGAATGCTTGCTGTCAGTCAGCAAAGCCACCATGTGACCCTGCCGGGCCCATCAGACTGCTGTCTGTCTGTCAGCTGGAATCACCGCGCCATCTCTCCAGCCCTCCCAGCTGTCTGGCTGTTCCCATGCCAACCATCCGGCAGACCCTAAATCTGCAAGTGTTTTCAATTCAGCAATTAGCTTTAATCTGCCTTCTTTTCTTCCCCTGTTCTGTCTCATTAATGTCGTCAGCTCTTTATATAGATTCTTCATGACTCACACAGTACTAGAGTAAAGCTGGTGTACAAGGTTGAATGGATCTGTAAAGATGGAACTAAATATACCAATCTTTTCTTGTTCATGTTTTATATTCATTTCCTCAGGAATGCATAATTAAAAAGCTAAACCACACAATCTTAGTCTTTTTCAGGAGCTTACAATATAGCCTCACAGGATAGACTGAAGCTATACAAATGGACCAATAGCAGCAGAGAGTTGAGTATGAATGATGTGTTGATTGGTGCACAGTCCAAAGAACATGACCCTTGATTGGTTAGGCTGACTGGGGAAGATGGTGTCAAACATTTCCTAGGCTCATAACTATGAACCTTTCAAGCTACTGTTTCCTTTGTAACATAAGGCCACCCAGCTTTGGTGATGTAGTTTGCTAACAGACCAGTTTTCAGTTACTGCTTCTAACTGATCACATTTTCGTGTTGGTAGGGTGCCAATTTGAGGTGGCTGTTCAGAAGTTAGAAAATACTTTGGTTTTTATTCTGTGATAAAAAAAACAGAACGTAGGCTATTTTTTCTGGGCCAACTAAATCCACCCTCAGAAACCCAAGAGTACCATTAAGCTTGCAGACTGTCTGTGCTGATGGATCAGTTTACATTTTTGATAAGCTTTCAGACAGCTTATGGTGAAGGATCAGTTCATGTTTTTGATAAGCTTGCAGACAGCCTATGGTGAAGGATCAGTTCATGTTTTTGATAAGCTCACAGACAGCCTACACTGAAGGATCAGTTCATGTTTTTGATACGCTCACAGACAGCCTACACTGAAGGATCAGTTCATGCTTTTGATAAGCTTGCAGACAGCCTGTGCTGAAGGATCAGTTCACGCTTTTGAAAAGCTTGCAGACAGCCTACACTGAAGGATCAGTTCATGTTTTTGATAAGCTCACAGACAGCCTGTGCTGAAGGATCAGTTCACGCTTTTGAAAAGCTTGCAGACAGCCTACACTGAAGGATAAAGTCACGTTTTCCAAATGTTTTGCCAGAGATTGAATGAACTGGAGTCCAGACCAGTTTTAAAGTGCAGCTTTACTCTGTGCCATGCTGCATGTTTGCATGCTGAGTTTTTAACATAGTGCTCTCCCTGACATGACCTGTTTGACCTTGTAACACTGGTGGCTGTGGTAGCCCACAGCAGAAACCAAACAGCACTCTTCTGTCTGTCAGTGAGGTAAAGTGACAGATCTAAAAATCTCTCTCTGAACAAGCTCACAGATGCGTTCTCTGAGTTAAATCAGACAGGGACCGAACAGCGCACAAACCAGCTCTTCTTCAAAGGTTTGCATCCCAAATTGGCTGACTTGGTATTTAAAGTCATACCTACACAGAGCAAAAAATTGCTTTGCCTGTCTTGTTTGCGTGTGTGTGAGTTTTGAGAACGTATGTGAATTGCAATTGTGTGTGTGTGTGTGTGTGTGTGTGAGAGAGAGAGAGTGAGTGTGTGTGTGTGTGTGTGTGTGTGTGGTGTGTGTGTGTGTGTTGGGTGGATTAGACAGCATCATTCCTCAGCTGTGTCTCACTAGCTGCGGATTTAACACTACAGGGGTGTGTTCCAATACTTTTTCTCGTCTCCTTGTCTCCTCCACTCATCTCCTCTATGAGGAGGAAAGGAGGGGAGGAAACGGGTGGAGGAGACGAGGAAATGAGGAGATGAAACAAAAATTGGAACAGCTAATCCGATTAGCCCGTCATCCAAGTCGACCTCGGCTATTGATGGAGTCGTGTAACTTCCACTGATTCGGCGGATACCTAGGCCAATCACAATATTCTATGGGATGGTCTTTTAATCTGACTGGTCATGAGCACAATGATGTCACACAGAAATATGAAAAGACTTCTGTGGTAGGATCCATCGATATATCCTTAGTTTGGAGGAGAGGAGCAAGCGAGTGGAGGAGGTGAAATCTTGTCTCCTACATTTTTGAACAGTGGAGGGAGGGAGGACACATAGATAAGCTTCCGGGGCATGGAGGAGACGAGGAACTAGTGGAGGAGACGAGGAGATGAAATTTGAGTATTGGAACGCACCCCAGGTTTAGCACACACTTTGCATTCCAAGGATACCCACAATCCCTTGCAAATCACAATCCCACCCCACCAGCTCCAGACCAGTCTTTTAATAGAGGTAAAAATAGCATTATGTATTTAAAGCAGGAAGTCCAAGGCCCGGGGGAGTAATAAAACAGTCATTAGTTAAATCTAATACTCAAATGCACTTAATTCATGGCCATATGGATGTGGTGGAAGAGCATTTGAATATTTAGAACTATAACAGGGAGCCGCACATGGTAGCATCTTAAGTCCATCATGCTGTGTTTGCTCTTCTTCTCAAGATTATTTTTATTCTGCTTTTTCTTACATAAGCTTCCAGGGCCATTGAGTTTTATGAGGTGTCCCCAAATGAAATGTTCTTGATCCACTGTTGCCTGTTTATTGTGTTTGGCCTCACATTTTGTGACCGATAGTCACAACTTTACTGGCTGTCTTGCCAACAAAAGCCAAAAATTCTAACTGCATGTATCATCAATGAGACTACAATGGAAAAGTCGCTACTTCCTGAGGGGTAGCCAATAGCCATGTTGTCCAGGTACCCAAAAACCAATCGCATTGGCAAATCAGCCTTTGGGTATATTATAGATGAGTTTATGAATTGTGCTTTCTGAAATTCTGTTAGGAATCATAATATATTACACTTGCACAATAATAATTGAATTTCCATATATTTTGCATGCATTTATGTTCAAATCCTTTACAATTTGTATGTGTTTTTAAGATTCTCTGGGTATATGCTGTATGCTATACGATATAAAGTGTGTTTATTCTTATATATTCCTAACATCATGTATACCTCCTCAATTTATTTTGTGTTTTAAAATGTATTTAATTTAAGCATCTTCTTGGCATGGGGAGGCAGGTAATGTTTAATCTTCAGAATCACAGAATTCATGTTCTGCAGGGTCTAGCCTGTGTGTACAGCATTTTTGCAACATTTCTATCAAAATACTTATTTTCCAAATTCATAACTTGTACAGATGTTAAATTTCACACCTATAATTCCAGACCTCCAGGGTGAATATTAACCCAGAACCCAACCTGAGCCTGATCTAGGTGTCTCCCAGAACAGTGTCAGAAATCGACATGGTGTTATTAAGCATGGCGTTAAAACCTGACCTCGTTTTGTTCTAGTCAGAGCCAGCAGAACATAAACTGAGAGAATAACACTTAATAACACACAGTAGTGTGACCATCAGATCTCTCTTTTTAATTTTGAGCTGATATTTACCCGCTGGTATATGAGGTGGTAGCTACACCACCAGGCTCTGGACCAAAGGGTCATGGGTTTGAATCCTTGATCCATTCATATCTCATATTTTGAGACATTTAGCAGATGCCATTATTTCAAAGCAGGTTACAGGAGGTGCATAATCAACCAATTTTCCCACTGTTTCTCTGATAAAAAAATCCTGAGAAAAAATTCCCGCTGTGCTGCTGTTGCCAACTTTGGCTGGAGGTTCATACCTGCAAAGTGAAAAGTGGCTCAGCTTTGTTGGGGAAAAATAGGGGGTAATCTGATGCAGTCATGTCTCATTGCTCTGTGACAAAAACACCCCATGAGCGCACACCCTAGAAAAAACAAAAGGTCAATGAAACAATAACACGTAATGCTGTTTTTACTGTATTTTTCTCAAAGCTGGTTGTGCCTAATTTTCTACCTAATTTTGTAGACTGCGTCTTTCTGCCAAATAGGTAGCTCGAGCGTTGAAATTGTCGACATTTGAGGTGATGGTAAATGTGCTTGACTATTAAGCAATTGCGAAACATGCACCACGCTGTACCTGTTAGGTGCAGCATCAAGGGCCTTCTGTCGGAGGTTCATTACCAGACACTGCAGGTGGGCTGCAGTGCCGCTTGGCAGTACCTAAAGGCCCTTACTCACTGTGGTGGAAATTGCGCAGGAATCCAGACCAGAAGGAAAGACAAACCATAGGTCAGCACAGGGTCAGAATCCTTTATTTGGTAGCCCCACACAGGGCCCCAGAGTCCCTGCCTACAGGAGCCTGCCAGTTGGTCTGTGGGTCCCCTTCTTGTACTAGAATGAATCAATAGAATGAGCGACCTGTTAAAAAATGGCCTGTTGAAACCATCTTTTTTCTCAGCCTCCAATGTGACTTTGCTGGCGATTTCTCTCTTTGCTTTATGCAGTTTGTATTTACGGCAGAAAAAAACAACAGCTGCCTGTATGAATTATAACAAAGACCCGCTAATGAGGAGCTTTAGCGGAGTGTGGCTAAACACGTATGAATAATTCATGTGTTGCTCATCCGCTGCGACACTCATGGCGGAACGCACGGACAGCGCTGGAAGGCCCTGCCCTAGATCTGCCCCGTGCAGCACACCGATGCCCAGATCCAGCTCGTCTCCATCCTGGGTCTGTCATAGGTATTACAGGGGGTTTCTGTCCCGTGTCCAAAGATTTCTTTAAATAACGGCAATATTTGGTTCTGTTCCAGTGAGTTATTACACCAGAGTTTGGTTCTGGTCCAGTGAGTTACATCATTGAGGCTCATTCTGGTCAAGAGTGTTATTAGAACAGATTTGGTTCTGGTCCAGTAAGTTGTTTTTGGCAAGTGATTCATTATAGCGAGACTATTTGATATGATTTTTTTCTGTGTAGCTCGTTTTAGAAATGAGGGGAAACCCAAGTGAATCACCAGGAGTATTCCTTTAAACTAAACCTGAGCTAAAGTGAAGATAGAAAAATGTTTCATGAACTCTATAACAGACAGAGTCACAACAAGCCATCAATCACTGACAATGATAAAGTCAGGTAGAGATAGCATGTGGTAACGCCACTCATTTACCTATTTGTGGTGTCAAGAAAACACATCCTCCTAAAGAAAACATGTTCTCCTAAAGAAAACACATCCTCCTAAAGAAAACATGTTCTCATAATGAAAACACATCCTCCTAAAGAAAACATGTTCTCATAATGAAAACACATCCTCCTCAGGAAAACATGTTCTCCTAAAGAAAACACATCATCTAAAGAAAACATGTTCTCCTAAAGAAAACACATCCTCTTAAAGAAAACATGTTCTCCTAAAGAAAACACATCCTCCTAAAGAAAACATGTTCTCCTAAAGAAAACACATCATCTTAAAGAAAACATGTTCTCCTAAAGAAAACACATCATCTTAAAGAAAACATGTTCTCCTAAAGAAAACACATCCTCTTAAAGAAAACATTCTCCTCCTAAAGAAAACATGTTCTCCTAAAGAAAACACATCCTCCTAAAGAAAACATGTTCTCCTAAAAATGGACTTTAAGCTGCTTGAAAAGATTTTTTTATATTTTAATTATTATATATTTATTGAATCTCCAGTTGATTTTATTGAAATATATGTTTTGTCTTTCATTGTGAATTCTGTTTGACTTGTTTTATTCCCCAGTTGTGTTTATGCTTTATTTCTGTGCAGTACATGGGGTAAATCTATGTATGAAAGCAGCTGTATAAATGAAGGCATCATAGCCATTGTGCTAATTTGTGCGTTTTTGTCCTCAGCGAAGGAGCAGCAGTGACCGCACTTCAGGCAGGCTGGCAGCGTCGCAGGCTGGGGGCCCCCAAAGCAATAAGCCTGTATTACAGAGCTCTGCAGGGTTCTGGGGCTCCTCGTTTGGGACTCTATCGATCCCACCTGCTTTGTACTCACAACAGCGGCAGCACGGGCGAGCTCTAAGTGGACACTCAGAGCCAAGGCTGAAATCAATCGCTCCCCCTCATCCCAAAGGGATTTCCCCTCATTTCAGCGAAAGCATGGCGGCCCACGTCCAACAGAGACCAGATCCTGAACCCAGTAAGGAGCCCATGCTAGCTGCATTTAGTAAATGGATATTTGCTTTTGCAGTGCCTCTGCTCTCTCATTTTGAGGTAATAGAATGTATGACCAGGGAAGGGTAGTTTATGACACGTGTTTGAGATATGCATTTTTATGTATGTATTCCATGTGTAATATGAAAACCTTGGCTCAATTTTTTCATGGTTTATACCTCAGCACCATATGCCCGTGCTTCCACCATTTTGTTTGTTGTTTATATGTAAATGTATGTAAGGGTATTTTGTGACACATCTTTCTCAGTGTGTTCCTGAGTGTACAGTATCCCTATACAGAGGGATTTGTGGTATTTGGAGTATTTGATTAGAGGATGAGGGAAAAGGTTTGACCAAACATGACAATGAGACAATATGGAGGGGCTTGGAATGGAAAGAGAATTCAGTAAAGGGGGAAGGAGAGAGGGATAGAAGATGAGAGCAAGAAGAAGAAAGAGAGAGAGAAATACAACAGGAAAGAGGAGAGTGAGAGAATAGAAAGGAAGGAGGGAAACAGGGACGTAAAAGTGAAGAGGAAATGTCAGAGAGGGGGAGGAGTGGAGATCAGAGGAACGCAAAGGAGGAGGTGGGGGATGGGAGGAGGGAGGAGGTAGGACACATATGGATTGGATTCAGGTGGAGAGAATGGGGGGAGCAGAGCTGCACTACTGAAGACTCCAGAGCAGTGAGAGAACACATACTCTCACACTTATTCCCTCACATTCACATTCACACACTCTCACACTCACTCACTCACATTCACACACACTCTCACACTCATTCACTCACTCACATTTACACACACTCTCACACTCATTCTCTCACTCACATTCACACACACTCTCACACTCTCTCACTCACATTCACACACACTCTCACACTCACTCACTCACATTCACACACACACTCTCACACTTATTCACTCACATTCACACACACTCTCACACTCATTCACTCACATTTTCACACTCTCACTCACACACTGGCACACTCATGTACAAAGTCACTGTCATTCCTTTGAATTATTTTGACAGTGTGATCATTGTGTTGTTTTTTATCACATGGTTGATGAAAACAACACGGCTGCTTTGTCCAGTGTTGAAATTGGTAGGGAAGTAATAGATAAATTGATGACAAATTACTGAAGCTACCCAGGGGTACCCAAGACCTTTGCTCATGACTCGTCATCCTAATGAAATTACCATTAATCTTTTTTTTTGATCATTCATAAAATATGAGAATATCTGGAATTATTCATATTTGTAATCTACTTACTGGAATTCCAGATCCTGGAACTGAAATATCTAATTGAATGGTCTTCCATTCATTTCAATTTAAACTGCCTTGATGGAAATTCTCTGTCACATGCCCTACTCAATGATCTATAGAAACTGTGTATGCGTATCTTTCCCTGAGGAATGACTGAGATCCAATACAAATGCAAACACACTAGTATATACACGACAGAGACATGCCACAGGGCAATAAGGTCTGTTACACAGAAAATTCGTATTCGTTTTGTATATTTCTGTATTAGCTATGATGAAGGAGACGTATTGAGTTTTTATTCTGTGAACATCATCTTTTCTAGTGGTGGTCAAATGAGTTTTGTTAACCCCATAATGGATGGAAATACAAATGAGCTCCACTGACCTATTTTAACCTCAAATATTAAATGCAGATTTAACTTTAATTTAGCATTGAATAAATCTGGATGTCATACATGATAATTTCCAAATAGCTGATGCCACCATAAGACATAAAATGATTTTTTGGAGATTACTGGATGCATGGAGAAATATACCCATTCCAGACTTAATAATGTCTTTCAATAAAGTTTATGACTGACAGGACAATAAAGTGACAGTGACAGTTAAGTGAAAGGACAATAAAGTTTCATAACAACACCAATGGCAAAAGCTACCATATTCTAATAGTATCTGACCGAATTGAACCAATCATTGTGTTTTGTCAAGGTTATAGTGCACAATGCCAAAACTATAGATATTGCTTCAGAAAGGGTCTGTTTTTTATCATATTGAAAATGTGCCCCATCATAACTGGATATTGAGTGTTTTCACCAGTGTTTGGATTCGTATTTGAGATACTGCGACAGACTGAGAAAGCGGGACACTCCCTGAGACAGGTTAAATAAGGTACAGGCAGGTGCTCGGAACGAATTTAGATGATCAAATAGAGTCAATGTTTGCAAATGGCTTCTGTGAATGTCAAGGAGACATAAGAATACACACATACAAGGAACCCTGTCTGATGCTATATTACTTCTGAATAATTTAAATGTACTTTCTAAGAGGACTGAGGTGGGTAGCTGTGTAAATATTCCTAAATGTTCTCCCGGCCAGAGTGTGTATTCTACCATAGTGACATTACATAGAGCTTGGAGCAGTGTAAAACATTTAAGCTACATTGCTGTTCTGCAAGTACAATAGGCTAGCACTTTGGGCTCCGGCAGGGCAGCTGCTCAATTATTTATGCCTTCCTGTAAATGCACAACAGACAGACAGATAGTTCACAAGAACCACATAGCTCTCTCATTGGTGACAGCAGCCACCACATCACACTCTGATTGGTCAAAGAACTACCAGACATTGTATTAACAACTCAAATGTGCTGCACATCTTACCATGGAGTGCAAAGTGTACATTATGACAGATGATACATATCACAGATAAGTTTCTGAACAAGGTACAATACAAGGTTTCAGGTAAGGAACTATAATGTTCCCAAATTCAGGGAGTCCCTCACACCAAACCATAATCCTTAAATTTTCATGTTAAATGTTCAACTTTGTAATAATGACCTTTGACCTTTGGCTCTGATGAGGTCACAGTGGTACGCTCTGCATTGCCACAGGTTTCAAGTTTTGCCTTCAACAGCAAGAAGATAGAATTTCCACAGTTAAAAAGACCAAGATTACAATCTAAGGGGGTGTATAACATTTGCCAAATAACCAGATGGTCATATTCTTAATTTCTGAAGTTACATTGTGCTACAGTCAACGTGCTAATGTTCCAGTTTGAGGCGTATGAATTTTCATGAAGAGATGTGAGCTATTTCAATATCAGTGGCAAAGGATCTTTTGTCCTTGGGCACGTCACTTCGTGAATATTTATGACCTGTGTTATAGCATCAGAATCTCCTGCCACAAGATGACGTTTCCCAGGATTACGAGGCAGGGAGAAAGGAAAGAATATAGAGGATGACCATCTGGCTGTTACACAGGTAATTACAGGCCTGTGGGATCCAGAGACACTGTCAGACTCATTGTCAAGGACCATATAATTGGCCCAAGAAATGAAGTGAGAAGGTCATACAGCAGTTGATATTACCTGCGCCTTGTGCAACCTACGCCCACTCCGAGTAGCATATCATCAGAGAGAAGCAACCAGAAGGGTATTTCCAAAGAACTCACTCACAAAATGGAAACCCTTTCTTTTGTAGTCACGTAAATGTTCATATTTAAATGATATCCACATAAATGGGAGCTGTGTCGCTTTCTTGAAATGCTCACATCGTACCATTAAAAACAGATTTCATGACTAGGATACAATCTCAAAGATTTGAAACATAACATGTCACATTGATGTGTAATGCATAAATCTGACATTTATTTTTTATAGGCCAATGGTTTAATAAGGTGATGAGAAAGTGGTAAAAGAACCACATGTGCCTGTGGTGTCCTGCCATGAAAATATTACCCATAATCCCCCCTCCCCTCAGACAGATTGGCTCTGTGATTCCCCTCCCTGGCTGACTATGTGATTTCTTGTTCTGCTGTCGTGACATTTACCGTCCCCCCGTCTGTCAGACCATTAGGTCTAATGGGTTTGTTTAGCGGTGTCATTAGCCCGGTGATGGCAGCACTTAGCAGGACAGACAGATGTGGCCCTCTCCAGTCACATGTAAACATCTTCACCCGGCAAAATCTCTCTGTCTGTGATCCTCCATGGCCTTTCCACCCTTAGATCTGAGCCATGATTCCTTCTGCCTGCACAGAATGCAAAAAGACTACTCTAACCCGGGTCCATGGGTCCTGCAAGCCTGCAGGAACTGCATGTGTTTGTAAAGCACCAATACTCTCAACACAGGAGTATTGAGATATGTTGAATCGGGAGTAAAACTGTAATTGGCTGGAATTGAAGCCTACAGCAGGGGCAGCCAATCCTGGTCCTGGAGAGCATTTGGTAGGGTTTTGTTTTCACCTTAACATTGGCAACCTTCTCAAACTTAAAAAACAAGAAGGGTGAGTTAACTTTACAAATCACCTGTGCTAATTCATTAGTTATCTATTCAGTAACAACAAAAACAACAAATCATATAGCTCTTCAAGACCTGGGCTGACTAACCCTGCTCCACTTGAGCTACAGACTGGTGTTTTTGTCTTCATCCAAAATCAGTAACCAGTTCAGTCTCAACTTAAATTGATTTAAAAAGTTTAATAAACTGAGCATTTTGAGCAATTTTAAGCACACCCTATAGTTTTCTTGGATCAGGGTTGGGTAGCACTGGCCAACAGACCTCCCATCCTTCCAGGCCCATAGCTGAGTGGCCCAGTATATACAGCAGAGTTTAGTTCCTCCCTCAGTGCACTGCAGCACTGCAGCCCTAAACCTGGGCAGTTCTGCAGGCACTGCAGAGTCAAGTGGACCCAGTTCTTTAAGTACAGTACAAACAGCCACACCCGACCAGCACCGCTGTGCCTCTGTCCAACCAGCTCAGTGACAGCATCACTGCAAACTATTTAGCAGCCTTTCTATTGCCCAGCATTTATGATGTAAAATAAAGCATAGACAAAGAGAGGGAATTCCAGGCACAAACAGGCCCTCAGCCAAGTCCAGAAATGCTATCAGAAATGCTCTTTATCCAGCTCTTGCAGGAGTACTCCGGTTTTGTACTGAAAGTTATTGGTCCTTGGTTTGCCATCCATATCCAAATACGTTTCTTATTTTCTGAGGTGGAGGGGGATCCCTTACGGGAAGCATGGGGGGGAGACTGGAACTCTGCCCGCTGTAGCCACGGCGATCCCGAATGGCAGTGGAGCTTTTTAGTATGAGTTTTTATGTAGCCATCTGTTATTGCCTAATATTTAGGTTTATATCTGTGGAAGGTATCAGCCAGACTACCCTGCCCCCAGCCAAATTCCAACTATAAATAGACCTTTTATTTCTCCCAGAGTCTTCCTCTGTGAGCTCTGATCAGCCAGGTTGAACACCTCACAAACTATCTCTCTCTCACACACACACACACACACACACACACACACACACACACACACACACACACACACACACACACACACACACACACACACACACACACACACACACACATACACACACTTACACAAAAGGATTCATCACATTACTGCTACCATCACACACACACACACACACACACACACACACACACACACACACACACACACACACACACACACACACGCAAGAACACTCACATGTACTGCAAATACACACAACACACACACACACACACACACACATACACACTTACACAAAAGGATTCATCACATTACTGCTACCATCACACACACACACACACACACACACACACACACACATACACACTCATGTGCACATGACTAATGGCACAGATTTATCTCTTGGCTTCTCAGTTCTCAGTGAAGGCCCTCAGGCCTGGGCTAAGCTGTAGGGGTTTCACTGCTACACCTTTCCCATTAACTCTGACAGCAGGATCCACCCCCTGCAGCTGCCCCACCCCAAACACTGCAGCCAATGGGCAAGCATCCATATACACAACACAGGGTTATACACTGTGCTGAACTCATACATGCAAAACAGATCCATACACAACACAGGGTTATACACTGTACTGAACTCATACACACAAAACATATCCAAACACAACACAGGGTTATACACTGTGCTGAACTCATACACACAAAACATATCCATACACAACACAGGGTTATACACTGTGCTGAACTCATACACACAAAACATATCCATACACAACACAGGGTTATACACTGTGCTGAAATCATACACACAAAACATATCCATACACAACACAGGGTTATACACTGTGCTGAAATCATACACACAAAACAGATCCATACACAACACAGGGTTATACACTGTGCTGAAATCATACACACAAAACATATCCATACACAACACAGGGTTATACACTGTGCTGAACTCATACACACAAAACATATCCATACACAACACAGGGTTATACACTGTGCTGAACTCATACACACAAAACATATCCATACACAACACAGGGTTATACACTGTGCTGAACTCATACACACAAAACATATCCATACACAACACAGGGTTATACACTGTGCTGAAATCATACACACAAAACAGATCCATACACAACACAGGGTTATACACTGTGCTGAAATCATACACACAAAACATATCCATACACAACACAGGGTTATACACTGTGCTGAAATCATACACACAAAACATATCCATACACAACACAGGGTTATACACTGTGCTGAACTTATACACACAAAACATTTAATATGCAGGGTTATCTCAACATGTTTTCAATATGGGAAAAATGCCATTTCTGGAGTGTATGTGTCAATATGCAGCATAATCTGATAAATATTAAATCCAGATTTAATGTTCATGTTATTGAATTCCTCCGGATGGCATGCATGATCCCCTGTATGTACAGACTGATTTAGTGACACAATAAGGTAGTTCTGCACAGTGATTTTGCAGAGCTTGGGCTTAATACATGATAAATGTTTCCATTCCCTAGATGTATAACGCTATATATCATTTTTAAATCAATGACAGACATGCTCAGGGCCTCCGTAGTCTGAATATTGCATGAAACATTCTCAGCAAAGAAATATCTGAATGCTGTAGGGATCAGCAGAGAAATCATTGACTGTATTTGTTTTTAATGAATTTCTAATCATAATGGAGCAGGCAGTGAAACAACAAGGACAATGTCACTTTTCTTTTATTCTTCTATTGTTATATCCATATTTTTAAACCAAGTTTAGACAAGTCTACAGTTTGTACCTGCAATATCTATAAACCTAATACAGTCCAAATGTAGATACAGTAACATGACACACGTCAAATAACCAAATTTCCTTAGATATCAAAGTTACGCTGCAGACCTGAAATAAAATGAAGTAATGTTGCTGTAGTCTTGGGCTATCTTCATACCTTTTTGAATTTATTTATGTACGAGAGTAGCCAACAAAGTTTTTTTAATCAATACAGAGAGAGAAGTTTCATAACTTCAGTAATATTTTATTGAGGAATGGTTTTCTTTATTCAATGCATGATAGCAGATTGATTTTCCTTAGAATGATGGTATAGAAGTGGCAAGATTAGGTTTTCTCAGCCATTGCAGAAGTAAGCCAAAAAGCGTATTGAAAAAAATCCCAAAAACAAGCTGTCAACAAATAAATATGTTACAACATGTCACTATTGTGGGACTAGCCAAAAACACAATGGTAGCCCAACCAAATTTGCATTGCTGCAAAAATAGTGGATAAAACTACCTGCTAGTCTGAACATTGCATTTTCATCCACTTTGATCTGAGGTGAGTCGACCCCAAGAGCACCTGGTTGTTGATTTCTGGAAATAAACTTATCAATCATTGAACAGGATGAATAGAGGGAAGAGACTGAAAGATTGAAACATGAATATTAATGACACGGCAGAGAGGTAGAGAGGTAGAGAGAGGTAGTGCTTCCTCCCGCAGTTTCTGAGCAGCGGGGCAGAATTCGATGAGTCAGCAGCTACCTTGGTTTTAGGAGGTCGCTGCGAAGATGCTAAACAACAGCGGTTCATCGCTCATTATCTCTGACTGACACCCCACCAATCTATCACGTTCCAGGCCCCGCTGCACCAGAACTGAGCATTCTTAAATCCCCAAAGTGAGACTTGCCCAAAAATAACTTGACAAATGCCTACAGAAGGCCCATACACGAAAAGCAAAAAGCAACGAATCTGCAGATTAAGCTATTTAAATTAGCCTTCATGAATATTTCATTTTTAATTTCAAAGGGCTGTTTAACCTCATCTTCCCGGCTCCTGCGGAAAGCTCTTGAATTGTGCGGAATTAAAATAGTTCTCTTGTGCATGTGAGCGTCAGGGCCTTCCCAGGGTCCTTTGAAGTGGGGCTTTGTCCTAGATTGTCAGGCATAGTGATTGTGGCTTTCTTGTTCCGTTTGGCTGTGGAACTGGCGTGCAGAGACGGGCAGGTCCTCCTCGTTAAGATGCAGCGTAAATTGCACTGTGAGAGCGGATATCCATGCTGAGTTTACACTCCTCCTCTGCTCGCACAAAGGATGCTCCCATCTCCTGTACCTGATTAAAAATGCATTAAACATGCAAAAGGTACAATCTCTGCTGTGGTGGGCTTTTTACAATTTGTATAGAAGAATTGTTGGAATAAAATAAAATAGTAGCCTATTTGATGATGATGGTGATGATGCTGATTATTATTATTATTATTATTGGAGTTTGATAAAACAAAAGTTTTGGAGGATAATTCTCAAACAACCCTTCAGCCTATCACAACCAACTTTTCTGGTCATATAGAAGTATATGAATGCCACACACCTTATTTCCCATTGTGCTCAGCATTTCCAGCATTCATCCTCCCAATCTCCACCTTCCTCCGTTCCCTCTCTCTTTTAGACACACACCCTAACCAATACTGTTCCTCCCAGTCTCCTCCGGATACCTATAGGGGGATTACTCCTCACCTACAAGGACAGCTGCTACTATTCCCCTTTTGGACTTCAAGCCCAAGATCATACTTTATCTGAACTTCATACCATTCCTTATCAATAAATCTATCTTAAATCCAACTGAATTTTTATTATCATTATTGTTATTGTTGTTGTTGTCATCATCATGATTATTATTATTATTATTATTATTATTATTATTGATTTTTTAAATTACATTTAAGCATGTAACCCTTTTCTAAGGTGACGTAGATATATGTTTTACAGACTATCCATTTGGCAGAGTAACACAGAGGTGAAAATCTTAGACACCAGTAGAAGAAGCCCCTGGAATTCATATGCTATGGCTTAACCTTTCAGCACTTACCCCGCAAACAGATCCTGCAGCTCTGTGCTGTCACCTTGATACATAAGTTGCTAATTCAGTCGCTAATTATAGCTTTAATTAAAAAATGTCACTGTCTCTCTCCAGTACTGTGTAGTGTGTGCTGCACACACTGTGTGTCTCATTGCCATATGTACCTCATTTAAAAGGCCAAACCCAGAAGAAATCTTTTTATGTATCTCGGATGACTCCACTGCACACATGTGAGTGTGATACAAAAATAAATGTGCACTTTCTCCTTTTGAAGGATGCATTTTTTCATTGCTTAAATATTTTATTTTCCATAAAGAATAAGATTTCTTCCTGTCTGAAAAAATACTGCTAATTTCATTTTTTTTTATTTCATCTTGATTCCGGAGGAAAGATATGAGGTGAAAATTGCTCCAGATTTATCTCTGAATTGATTGCAGTGTTTCTCTGTTATGCTAGATCAGCAAGTCTGTGGTTCCTTGCCTTCATCCTGGGGAGGGTGTGTGTACCAGTTTTCATTCCAGCCTCTGAATAACTTCAGCTCTGCATTAAGCTGATAATTGCTCGATGATCACTGTCTGCTGAAGGATTTTTACTCCTCTTAAGTCCACGTTTTGTCGACAAATAGTCACAAATGCTAATAAGATTTATACTGTAAAGGCATACTGTTGTTGTATCTCCCAATTATGTCTGTGCATAAATATCTCAGTCATCAGGCTTTCTGTAGCTCAAGGACAATGACTATATTGAGCTCTTTGTGCAAAATATACATATTGTACATTCAAAATATAATACAAGACTGCCCTATTTTTCAAATTGGCAAAAAAACCCCATGTAGGGCAAACAGCCTCACAGTAGGCCACAAAACCATGGAAAGGTTGAGAGAACTGCTTTTAATTCTATTTTTGACCTAGTTGTTTGTTTATAAATGTCTAGCCTTCATATTTTATATATTATTTAACACAGAATGGAGAGGTGCATTTCAGGCAGTCCTATCCTCAGTGGTGCTTCCTCCATACATGGTCTTTGGCCTTCCTTAGCCTGTCGTTAATGGGCCTTGCAGCTCAGAACGGCAGAATACAGTGACAGTAGTGGGACTACATACATTCTTCACTGACCTGTCTGAACAGAAGAGGTTTTCTCTCCACAGCCATTTTGGTAATTGCTGCAAATCATAGAGTTATCGATATCATATGGTAGTTCCCCCCATTTTTTGGATCAAAGGCACCTTATTCCCCAGCACGAGCAGAAGATACTTAATAAGGAGGAATGCTCAAGAGGGAGAGGGAGGTCTGTTGGTATAATTCCACTGTCATACCATTCAGTTTGTAACGTTCTTTTGGCTAAAATGATTATGCGCTTAATCACATGATGTTATGTGCTTATTCACACCCAGTAACATTCTTTTCATTTCTAGCCAGCTGGCTACTGAGATTATATTATATACAAACCATTCCAAGCCATGTAATAAGATGAAACGAGAGAGCTTTAGGGGCTAGCAATATAGTTAGCTGGGAGACAACTCAACATGTTTCATCATCATGCAATATGAAATGCAATTCACAGCCTACTCATTTTGACAGCTTCCCACATTTGTGCTAGCTGTATGTAAGCGGTACTCTGGCCCTGGGAAGGCCAGGTTTTCTGTAAGTGACACACCTTAAGCAGACTTCCCCTCCATCTCAGGCCACTCTCATCACCAAATGAGGCACCTAATGGAAGCCATTAAGTAACAGTGGAAATCCAATCTGTGCACCCAACATAGATCCAATAAAATGTCTCTTCATATCAGGTGAAATGGCTTTACATTAGATAGTATTGATTGTGCTCACGTGAATGACATGTTTTTTTTGGATATCTCCCAATGATCTGATTATGTACTGGTGTGTCATGTGATCACAGGAAACGAGATGTGATCAGATACATAAAGATGTCTCGGATGTGCTTTCCGGACATCTCACATGTGAGAAATGCATGCTATTTTTCCATAAAGGTTCTTATGCTATTTTCTCCATTCATCATAAATGGATGGCTACAGGGTGTATTTGTTTTTGTTTTCACTTGTAAAATCTGCAGGTAGCTTAGAGGTTTGAGTTAATAGTTTAATTGAATGCATTAATTAATCCATTCAGTGCTGAGTAACCGCACAAATTAGCACACTGTGTAGCTCACTGCAGGCCATAAATCGCAATAAATATCCATGCACTTTGTTTTGAGAATGTGTTCGATGCCAGTGATGGTTTGACTGATGAATTTCTGAGTTTACCCACTGCACTCTCCTAACCGCCTAATTTGATGTTGTCTCCCCGTGTCTGTGGCAGGGTTCTGCCCAAGTCCCCGAGCATGCTGGTCTCTGCCATCATCACTGCCATCCAGCCTTCTGTCCAAGCGCTGCCCGGTCTCTACCACTGACGTTGTCCGACCTACGGCAAAACCGCAATCTGACATCCAATCCAGGACCGCACTTTTTTAAACAGATTTACTAACTATGTTGGTCATCATAAACTCATACCCCAGGCCAGTCAGAGGAGGATGAGTGTCAAGCCTGGTTCCTCCCAGGGTTTCTTCCTATCTGTTCCACATAGGGAGTCTTTCCTTGCCATTGTTGCCACAGGCTTTTTTGTGGGGGTTCAGGCCAGGGTTTACTGTGAAGCGCATTGTGGCAAATGCTTGTGCAATGTGCTATACAAATAAAAGTTTTTGTTGATGATGATGATGATGATGATGATGATGATGATGATGATGATGATGATGATGATGATGATGATGATGATGATGATGAATTTGTCATTGATGCAGGTTACACGCCTTCAGTAGCCATCGCGCACCTGGACCATGATCATTTAGGACTCTCTACCTTACAGACGACCACATGAGAATCCTGATACGCTTTCATCACTGCGGATGGCCAAGTGTTTTTTTCATAAACAATTGGTGTGTATCCATAAGCTGTATGTGTTCATAATGTAACCAAAATCATATACATTATTAATAGAAAATAATTTAGTCACCCAGCTTCTGCGTGGACTAAAGCGATCGCACGTCATATCAAAGACACATTTTATTATTTGGCTTCGGAATTGAGCGAGGTGACCACTACAGCATCTTCTTTGACGACTGTTTTAAATCAGTCGCTAAACAACGATTATTAGCAAACCAATGTAGGCCTAATGTCCTGATCAAATGTGTGTGCTGGATAACGTATTACAATAACAGGGCTGTCTTCCTTGAACAATATTGCACAATAACTCGCTGTTTTATGCGCGCAGCAATCATGGAGTTGTTTTTCGCTTCAGCACCTTTTTCAACCCCATGCTGAATGAGGCTTTCAGTCGTTACACAAGAATGAAATTTGACAATATTTACGAAACTACCGACAACACTTTCATGAGGGTGGCATTGGAGATCGCAAGGATCTCAATTATAATTCTGTCCGGGAGTACCACCTTTTTTGTCTCGGTGTTGCTGACCAATGCAGAAAAATCACAACGATGGCTCCCAGAGCTATGAAGTCCAAGGTCTTATTCGTCTCACACGGACGTTGGCTCATTGGTCTTCATTATCCAGTTGAAGATATTTTCAAAGGATTCTGTCATTTTCAAAGTCACCACAAATGCGTTGTTGATTGTTTTCAGATCACCGCTGTAACGCTTTCACTGCAGAACTCGGTCGGGATTGGCGGCTCCATCCCTCCCGACTCCCTGTCCACATTCCAGCAGATGTGGATCAGCAAACGGTAATACGATGAGGCCGGTCCTTCCATAGCCCACAGCAGGTGCTACGAAAATTACCCAGAATGCCATGTCTACCAATACTGCTCCCTCCCCCTACCTGTGGTTGTTTGCAGCAATTCCACACCTTTTACAGATGCCAGCCTTCAAACGTTATAGCTGTTTTTGGAAAATAAAGAATCCCACCACACTCTCCACTGTGACGTCAGATCATGGCTGCCAAAATTATGTATCCAGGATTTTTTAATTCTCTAAATGCAACTTCATCTTGGCTAAAAATGCATTTACAATCAATGTGCACAATCAGTTATACACTTTACTTTGTTTTCGAGCAAAATTACCAGTAAAAATTATATAATTACTAATGCGTATTCCACAGCTCATACTCAATATGCTCTTCAATAAAATTACCCCTGAAAATCTTAAATTTATAATAATCTCTGGATATTTCCAAGAACCACTTAGGTCTATATTCGCGAATTATCAAATATGATTCGGGTGTGTGCCAAATTACAGCAAAGCCTTAACTGGCACAGTGCTGTCTGTGACAGAATCAGTGACTAACACGGCTGGTAACTCTTTTAAAAGGATTTTTCAAATGCTTGTCAGGTCTTTACTTAATCTGTGACAGTTGTACTTTCTGGTTCTAATTTTCATTAACCCAACCTATTCAAGCCGCACATTAGTGCAATGGAAACAATTAACTGGAACAACCGCGACAGTTTTTTATTCACATGTAAAGAATGCTAAACTTCGGCTACAGAGTTGAAACACACCTAAATCAGCGTTACAATTAACAGTCTTCAATATGCAGTCATTTTGATTCCCCTGGAAGAGTTTTGAGTTCTGTGACACATATACACGTGCATAGAACAACTTTGAATAATGTCCATGTTCTTTCCACTTGAAACTTTGTAGAAGCCTTCAGTGGTCTTACATTAACAGCTCTTTAAAAGCGCATTCGAAAAAGAGTTGACTTGTCTAGCAAACGACACGGTGCCTTCATCACCCAGGCATGATTTATGTCCTGACATGTGAAACAAAACAAAACGACAGGGAAGTATTAAGAGCCGCCTATAAAAAGAATCTAACGCGGATCCGCACAGATGTCCTGTACTGCTTATGCTAATTTAACACACTGTTGAAAGTGTTGTCAGAGCAACAACAAACCACGGTTGCATGCATAGAAACAATTTCGAGAAATATTTCGTAAAAATGCCAAGTAAAGCTGTGCGAGAGAGTTGGGGAGTAGTACATTGATTCTTAATCGGAGTTGAATCTTATGTTTCGTGTATATGAATATACACCTAAAGCACTTGATTGGTGCATTTTTCAATGGGAAAAGCGCAGTAGGCGCAGTAAACCAGGTGCGATACATTACAAAAGTTGGAATTGGAGTTGGAATTCATTTCGGCATTTGGGAAAAACGGAGAAGAGGAAAATTAAGGTAGAAAGCTTTATCAAGTTAAAGTTCCTTATGATTGTGCAAAATAGCTCGATGTGTCTGCAAATTAACTTACCTTAGCCCATCCATTCATACGTGTTGCAGGCAAGGAGAAAGACATACTATGACTTACTACATCGCGTCTACTGGAAGGCGAAACCCGGCTCGAGCTCAGATTCCTGCGGTGAGTTGTGCCTATTTTTACTCGCAGTGAACACCATAACGCGATTAGTCGCTCGGGATAATACTTTCACTTGTTCAAGTTTATCTAAGGCCTTGTCGGTGCACGCTTTACAAACACGAGCTCCCAGGAAGGCACGAGAGCAGGAGCCGCGGGCAAGGGAAAAGACATTTTAATACAATCAAGTGACAAGAGCGCAGCCAAGACATAAAGCTTAAAAGGGGAATCGCAAACATCACATCTAATTACTCAACCAAAGACATCAGTTTCACAAAACATTTAAAATGGAAGGAAGTTAAAAGATAGAAACGAAGCAAACGTATCAGTATATCATCCCTCTACTGACCTGCCAGCTACACCTCATAGAGCGCACCCCCTCACACACATATATGCGCACGCAAACACACGCACAGTCAGACACATACACTCACACGCATACGCACACGCACACGCACACGCACACGTTTTTAATCTGCTTCATAGAGACCGGGCACTATTTTTTCATGCGCAAAAAAATTGTCTGCGTTTTAAGGCAGAGACCCCCTGTTGATGTGAGATTATAAACAATAATTTTCATTTCAGATGAATCTGAATCCCTGTTATATTCAGATAATAACGAAACGGAGAAATCCTGGCGCTTTGGCCGCTTTCCACCAACCTGTCTGCTTGTGACGCAGGCGGAGCCTACTTAAAGCGGGATTAGCGCGGGCAAAACATTAAATCCAACCTCCCTCCATTCAGAGAACGCACAACCCATCACCCTCTGTGTTGACTATCGAAAATAGGAGGGTTTAATTCTAATCAGCGCTTCGGACTCCGGCGAGCCAAAAAAAGTGTTGGCTCCTTGAGCGAGGCCGTTCAGCAGAGACACTGAACTGGAGGAAAGGGCAGCGGTGGCGTGTGATCAATGCATTCGTCAGATAAAATCGGAACCTCCGGAGACTGAAGCGGGGAAGAATCCGTTCGGCAGGAACTCGCGCAGTGTGCTTTGTGCTCGCGTCTCCGAATGAACAGAAATGGGGGAATGGACCATCTTGGAGCGGCTTCTGGAGGCTGCTGTTCAACAGCACTCCACTATGATAGGAAGGTAAGACACTTTTTTGATATGGGCTACATTTTTTTCATTGACATTGCTTTAACGGTTATTTAATGGATGAAGAATAGACACCCATGAGCAAGATCTTGCGTTTCAGCACTGGACAGCTCCCTTCCACCAACGTGTTCATGGCTCAGTGTTTGCAATCTGTAATTATGTCGGAATGGGATTAGAGCTGAATTATTTTTAAACCATGAACTCAGGGTACATGTATTTATTGCTGTTTGTATGTTTGTTTGTTTCTCTGCTTATTTTAGGATCCTACTAACAGTTGTGGTGATCTTCCGAATCCTGATCGTAGCAATAGTGGGAGAAACAGTCTATGACGACGAGCAAACCATGTTTGTGTGCAATACCTTACAACCGGGTTGCAACCAGGCGTGCTACGACAAGGCTTTCCCAATATCGCACATCAGATACTGGGTGTTCCAGATTATTATGGTCTGTACTCCCAGTCTTTGTTTCATTACTTACTCCGTACATCAATCTGCCAAACAGAAGGAGCGCAGATACTCTACTGTCTATCTGTCGTTGGACAAGGACCCGGATTCGATCAAACGAGATGACAGCAAAAAAATTAAAAACACAATCGTTAACGGAGTACTTCAAAACACGGAGAACTCAACCAAAGAGGCGGAGCCAGACTGTCTGGAAGTAAAAGAGATACCCACCTCGGCTCTGAGAACTACTAAGTCAAAAATGAGGAGACAAGAAGGCATCTCGAGATTCTACATTATCCAAGTCGTTTTCAGAAACGCGCTCGAAATTGGATTCCTTGTGGGTCAGTATTTCCTGTACGGATTCAACGTCCCCGCTGTGTACGAGTGTGATCGATACCCGTGCATTAAAGATGTAGAGTGCTACGTCTCGAGACCGACGGAGAAAACCGTCTTCTTAGTGTTCATGTTTGCTGTAAGCGGGATTTGCGTGGTCCTGAACTTAGCTGAACTCAACCACCTAGGATGGAGGAAAATCAAAACGGCCGTGAGAGGTGTGCAAGCCAGAAGGAAGTCAATTTACGAGATCAGGAATAAAGACTTGCCACGAATGAGTATGCCAAACTTCGGCCGCACTCAGTCAAGTGACTCTGCGTACGTGTAGCACTTGAAGAACGACACCAATTAGACCATTTATTATGTTGAAAGAGTTAACAATGAAAATGAAAGTGTGACGGACATTCAACTCGTCGACTAAGTACATGAACTAGACGAGTGGATAGATTTTATTTATTGTCTTTTATAGACAACAAAGGCAAACGGAGTTCTGCGTTTGCTCCTCGTATTTAATAAAATGCACTGATGCTACTTTTTAGTCAAGTTTATACTTTGTAAAAGTGGTAGAGAAAAGTCATGTCCGTCACGTGTTCACACATTTACTTGTTTGTACACACAATACAGTCTACAGAACTTGAAGAGAGTAAATATATATTGCACTAAGCAGTGAACTTCTGGAGCCAAATGCATACGGAATGTGGAAATGTTCCGATCATTTCCACTTAGACACACACAGAATAGTGACAAAATGTACAATCGACGGCTCTTTTTGAAAGAGAATGCGTATTTCAGAATGATACAGATATTAGTATTTATCATCCAACTCTGATTTTTGGTCTACTTAGATTACATATCTTAGCATTTTACATGTTTTGTTGTTGTCGTTGTTGTTGCCTGTATTCGCACCATTGACCTTAACGTAAGTAATCATTTCATTGCTTTAAAAATATTTGCAAAACACTGTCGGGCGTATTCGCTGCAAATGCTAAAGTCTGTGACTTCCTTAATTATTTTATACACCAAAGCGCTCACCGCTTTCATTTGTGAAAAGTGATTTCTTGCTTTTGTGTAATCAAGTGCCATACATGTACATAGATAGCTATACATATATGTATACATATAGATTATATATTCGTCGTTCAGAGCTATGTTCCATGCTTGCATTATGGAAATCGCCAGCCTTTCAATGGCTTAATTTGAATTGCGGAATTAAAATTAAAATGATACGCTGAGCTCATCATCTATTCATCTTATTCTTTGCAAATAAGTCCTAGTCTTTGTATATACACAAAATATAAACGATCACTATGGATCTAAATTCATTATAGCACAAATCAGAATTTGAATCACTCAAAACATGGGCAATAACGTACCTGCTATGGTGCTAGCGTTTTTTCACGACAAAGGTTCAAACTGACAGAGAATTTTTTTTCCGAAATAAACATGGAATTGATGTACAAGAGACGTGTGTCAAGTGCTTTGCTTTTTGATAAGGGTAGTTACAGCTGAGAAAGTCACCTTCAGTGACAGTCACCTTTGTAGCGGTTCGAGTGGTAGTTTCTCAGTCTGGGATGAAAAAGGCATGTGAATTTGCATGCCTAATGGAAAAAAAAAAACCCTGCTCTCCACACCTCACACTTATCAGACAGGCTCCAAACATTACAAATCGCTGTCTGTCAACGAGCAAATGTCGGCAAAAAGGCATAGTTATTTTTATTTTGCGCAAATGACTGTTCTTTGAATGCACAATGTACCTGTATATATAAGAGCAGTCATTTACAACAGGCCTGTTATCGCACAGTTCATGCAATTACAACCAACCAGTCCTTGAATCTGGACTACATAAGGCTGTATATGGGCCAGTATTCATGAAGCATCTCAAAGAAGGAATGCTGATCTGGGATCAGTTTGACCTCTTATCCCATTATGGGTAAGGATAGGATATGGACAGTAGATACCTGATAATATATCACCACTCCTACTTAAACTCATTTTATGAATAAGGCATTTTTTTCAAAATGGTATGCATTTACTTTTTGAAGTCAGGTGATTATTTGGTTTGCATGTTGAAGGAGATATGATGGCATTTGCCGACAGTAGCGAGTGCTACTGTCAAAGCAGTCCTGCGGCATAAGCGTGGGCGGCGACCTGCACCAGTTAGCGTTTTTTTGGAGCGCTACCTTTTCTCCTCCCCCTGCTCTAAAGTGGGGGAGGGGTGATGATGAGGATGGGAGCAGGGTTCCACATTTGATGAAGGTCACTGCGAAAAAACCGCTGAGCGGTGTGGCCTTCACCCTCAGAGCAGCCTCCGACTGACCGCCTGGGATCCCTCCCTCTTTCTCTCCCTCCCTCTCTCCCTCTCTCCCTCCATGGGGTGACTAGGAACCAGCTGCCAAGATGACTCTGCAACTCTGAGCGGAGGAAAAATCGAAGCAGGCAAGCTCTAACAGATCAGTCTCAAATTCAGCTGGGACCTGAAATTCCTCTCAAATGCAGAAAATATAAAAAGAACACAGGCCAGTCTTCTTTGGCCCTGATGGCTCGCCATGGAGAGAGTTCTGTCTCTCTCTCTCTCACACACACACACACACACACACACACACCTTGCTTGTTGATCCATCTTTGTACAGCTTCTTCACCTTCCATCTCTCAATTTCAGTTTCAATGTGCTTTGTTGGCATGACATGGGCTTTGTTGCAGAAGCAAATGATATAGTCAACACTCTAAATGATATAATCTCTCTCTCTCTCTCTCTCTCTCTCTTGCATTTCTTATTCTCTCAAACTTCAATTCAATTCAGTATTCTATATCAGCATGCCAAAACTGTATGCTTGTACTCCCAAAGTTTGATGGAAAAAAGGAATACATCAACATTCAAAGAGCAAAATTAGTAACAATATTAATTATTTAATAATAATTAGCATTGTAGCCTCACAGACAATAGGACCCAGGTTTGATTCCCATCCTGCGATGGACCGGTATCCTGTCCAGACTGTCTCCCTGCCCTTCACCCAAAGCATGCTGGGAAAGGTTCCAGCCCCCTGCAGCCCTGGATTGGCTGAAGCAGGTAGATAGATAATGCATAGATAAATGATGGAAAATATGGAGGAACAGAACTCTTTTTTTATCTCCACAAACACTCTCTTTGTCCCAGCTCAACATCAGACTCAACACTAAAGTAGGATCTTATTGTTGTAATAACTGTGTATATCATTTACAGGATCTCTGATCTCCAAGAATTATTATACAATAATTCCTCTCAGCTCAGTTCCCTATTAGCAGAATGCAGGCATGCGAGCTGTTGTGCATTTAAAATCATGACACCATCAAGAGGGCTTGGCTCTTTCCTTTCGCACAGAAATGCAAGAAAGCAGATAATATATTTTTTTTTTCCACAGCTTATTTAATAAGCTTGGGATCACATGCTCAATGCTAAATGCGGAGCTGATGAATATGAATACAGAGCTGACCAGCAAGAGAAATGCAAGCTGGGAAATCTACTCCTCCCTGTACTTCAATTGTGGAAAAAACACAGATCAACAAGCTTGCAACAACTAGGAAAAAAAAGTCCAATATACTGAGATTTCTTGGTTTTTGTTTTCAATGCTTGAGAATGCTTTAGGAGCTGTCCAGCGTTTACATGATCTAAACGTGTCTATTGATTTAATGAATTTCATGTACAGAGCATCTGAGAATGAGGAAGACTTGTCTTTGCATCAAGTCTGCCTTAAAAACACTTGATTGCCTTATGCTTCATAAGATAGGATTTGACCATGTATTATATAGTGCAAAGCCAGTATATTATTTATATTCATTAATTATAACAAGATTTAACATTTGTCTGGCTCAAGGCGCTTGGAAGGTGCAGAAACCTACAAGTATGCTTGAGGCACATTCATTATTTTTTCTGCATATCAGAAACATGTCAAATGAAGTCTGTACCCCTGGAGATTGAGTCTTTTCTCCCAGGCTCAGTTACGCCTTGCATGCACGAACTGGTCCATAAACCGCTGATAAAGGGGCAGTAAAACAAGGCTTCTGTTTTGATGGCCGCGGCACACACGCATGCTAACATCATGTTTTAAAAGCACACAGACAACACTAAGCTCTGCCTTAGCCATGATCTATGGATTCTAAAGAGTGTCCTTTCACTGGTCTCTTATTCCTTTGGCAACTCAATGAATTATGGTAGGATTTATCCAGGAAGTCATATCAGAAATCCAACCAGACTGTATTTTAATATCTATCATAAGCATTATTCTTGTAAATGATATACAGCTGACCATCAGAGGAACAGAGTTGTTCTGCCATGTGCAGGCAAACATTTGTTTTGAGAATAACTGAGTGATTCTCCTGTGTATCCTAGCATTTTTCCTATTTTCACTGGAACACATCAATTATAAAACATTTTCACAAGATTGATTGATTGATTGATTGATTGATTGGTTGATTGGTTGATTGGTTGATTGATTGATTGAACCCCAGACAGAATCCTGAGAATGGTGCTGTTTTATTTTGCACAAAATCTGTGTTCCTTTTGTTTGACATTGCATGAAGTCAAAGCGCACATTCTGTACATTAAGATAAGTATCTCCATCATGTTCTTGTTATTTTGCCTTCTAACAGCTGATGGTCAAATTTCCAGTCCTCTGAAAACACTTATTTGACTAAAGACATTACCAGGACACTGTTTTCCTGTGTTGGAAAATAGTGCAGATCTCCAATCTCATCCAATAATGAACGTAGAAATGTGTTCTTCCCCACCACCAAGGCCTCGATTTAAGACCATGATTTGTTGATTTAATCAGGTGTTTTAGTGCTGACCTGGAAAACAGGCCTGAACCCCTCAACCATCAGCCAATCTGTGATGTGTTTACAGACAAGCGGTCTAAAGAGACCAAGGGAAGATGTTCAGTGGCAGAGGGAGGGGACATCACTAGGAGTTATTTTTATATCAAAACTGAAAGCGAGAGAGAAGAGCAGAGTCAATAAAAAGATCAGAAACTCAGAACCTGAATCTCATTACTCCTCTCAGCTGAAAAATCCAGCATTCCTGCATTCAGCACCAGAATGGAAGAAACACCGATTCAGTTCAGAGCATGGAAACAATTGACTGAGCACATTGACTTACAATTAACTTACATTTTATTGTTATTTTAACATTATAGTTTAGACTCAGTTAAGGTGGAGGTTGCTGTAAAGTTTATTGTGACAAAGGGTCTGTGAAATGCACTGTACAAATGAGCTATAAGAGGATGTTCTATTAAAAAAATTGAAAAGCATAAATAGAATAACCTTACACAATAATTTATGGAGACAACACATCCAACACTTTGAAAGGTTTGGTTTTCCTTGCCTTCAACGATCTGAAAGAAAACTCTCGCCCCAGGCAGGGAAGTGTCTCATTCAGAGTCTTTTGCAAAATGGGTCGGGTCAGCTTTGGACACACCGTGTGTTACACAATGTAAGGTCCTCTAAAAAACACTCAGCACTGACTTCATTTGAGGGAGGATGGGCATGAATACTTTAAGACCAAGGTGCTATCATTGGGATGGCTGGTGTCACCAGCCGCTCATGGACATACAGACCGTAAGTGAGTTTGACGCTGACAGGTTCCTGTGTGCCTCAGGAGCAGGGAAGCTGGAGGCTCTGGCCTACTAAAGCACTCCTACTGCCCTCAGATAACATTACCACGGTGACCTGTCTCCTTGACAACCTGTCACCATCACTACCTGTCTTGCCGATAACATGCCCCCATCACATACTGCCCCCCCGACAACCAGTACTTGTGCCCATCAGACAAACTTGTCTCTATGACAACCTGCACCCATCACCACCTGTCTCCATGATAACCCAAAAAAACAAAACCCAAAAATAGTGTGCATTACCATGATTATATTTTTATATATATTTATCAGCTACAAGCATGACTGTCCTTGTCAGTTGGGCAATCCTGCTAATTGGTTTGTTTTTTCAATCCGTTGTCGCTAGAATATAAGAAAATGCTATTCAGAAAAAGGTGACAATATCTGACAATGAATAATTGTAGTGAAGTCATCATTTCAGGCAATAAAAACAATATTTTGACCCCCCCTGGGTTCCAGAACCTTCATAGCTGCAAGCTAACCCCATGCATTATGTTCTCAAATCTCAGAGGTTCTACTGTACATGTACACATACAGAATCAGGCATGCAGGGTCAAACATGGCTACGCAGGGTAACTCAGAACGGACAGCTGTGAATGGGCCACACTATCACAGGAGGCAGGGCTGAGACAGTTCCAGGAGATGAGGAATCATGAAGTGGAAACCATAATAATTTTTGCAACAGCAAAGGATTAGAACATTAACACATGACTGCCGCCTCCGAACCCCACCCCCCTCACCAAGATCCCTCTGGCCAGAAGACAAGGCCTCACTAAATGTGTCCCCATCCAAATGAGCCATCACATTCCACCCCATTTGGTAGCCAATTAACCAGACAGCCCCCCCCTCCCCCTTCTATACACACACCCAGCTCAAAGTGCTCCCTCATCTCTGGGAATATCCTCCAGCTCAGATACTCACCCACAGAACCGTGCTAATCACAGATACAGAGATACAGAGATACAGAGCTCTGCCTTCACACCCTCCCTTCACACTGATAAACCAAGGTGCGACAAAATCTGTCTTACCATTTACATTCCCTTGTTCAGCAGATGCTTTCGAACCAAAGTGATTTACTGTAAGTATCTGTCTGTCTGTCTGTCTGTCTGCCTGCCTGCCTGCCTGTCTATCTGTCTGTCTGTCCATTTTCTATGGAAAGTGTTTCAATACTATTTTTAATTATTTAAAACATATCATAGCCATTCAGCCACTGTGGTAAGTGCATTACCAATAAAAAATCAGCACTACTTTTTTTTTTGCAAACACAAAAAAAAAAAATAAAAAATGGAAAAAACAGAGTCCTCACAATACCATTACACTTCAGTTATTTGCTTTTGATGATAGAATTATACGCTTCCATTAATAATAGTGCATTGTAATAATAAAGGGATGTTTATCTCAGCGATGGTAAAATGAGCTTTTATGAATGTGAATCACAGATATGACAGAGAGCTTGCAGAGGGTACACATTTTCCGAGGTCCCTCCTTACTGGGTCGGTGAACAGGGATAAACATGTTAAATCCTGATTGATAAAGAAAGCAGGCTTTGCCAGCCAGCCAAACAACATTTTTACAATGTTTTTATACACTGTGGAAAGTCATGGAAATGTGGAAAGTCATTGTGTTTGGGTTACACATAGTGATGGTTTCACAGAACCAAAATGGGAGGAGCAAACAAAGTCTGAAATAATAAGACACACCCACACACACACACACACACACACACACACACACACACACACACACACACACACACACACACACACACACACACACACACACACACACACAAAAAGTCTATGACTGAGGTCGTAATACCCAAAATGATTCAAGGATGGTTGAAGAATTGACTGATGACTGCAGTCCTATTGAAACATTCTCTGGAGTACTCTAGGAATTTTTTCCTCTTTTCCACCATCAAGAACACAGCCATGTACCCACCACCTGCCAGACACACCCCTTGCAGTGAGACTTCTCTAACGCATTGCACTGATCGTCGCCATGGTAAACTCCATAGCAACAAGGGCAATGCTCCTCCCCAGGCTCTAGCTGAAACATACAAAACCACCAGCCAGTAGGAGGAGCTGTCACTACTGGGCTCCCCATTACTGTCATTATAACACACCTGATGTCCTCTTGCCTGAACACAGCAGGTTGGCAAAAAGCTAAGAGCTACATCCCTGATATTCACAGAGCAGAGAAGGTCATTTCTGTTTCTGCCAACTTCCATGCCAACTTCTTCCCTTGATTAGCCCAGTCAATGCTGAAATAATCAGCATATTACTCTATCAACACAGTACAATACAGCTGAAATCATAAAAAATTCACATTCCTCAAATAAGCTGAACACATGGTCATACTGTTAAGATACCGTTATGAGTCCTATTTCTAAAATGGTTCTCTCAAAATACTTTAATTATTAAGTAAGATGTAAGGCCTTTTGTTATTACTGTGTGAATTACAAAGATGTTGAGTCAGATTTCGAAAGAGTTCTTTCCACAGGAGGAGGAGGGGGAGAGAGAGCTGGGGAGCAGCTGTTCTCTTACCAGGTGGTAAACAGATAATGAACACAGTCCTCAGTCTGTCAGTACAGATCTATGTGTTCACGACGGCTTGCAAGAGTGTTGTTTTAAAAACATTCTGTTAATGATCCCATGTAGGTGTTGCAGAGAACTGTCAGAGCCATCAAGAGAAATTTGTCCCTGTGCAGAAACTTATTTCCCTGCCCTGGACAATATCCTAATGATGTATCTGTATCTATATCTATACATCCCAACATTTTGTTTTTGCTCATTACTCTCTAACCAATAAAATTGAATTTCCAGTGCACACTTGCTTTTTAAAAGATACTTTTATCCTCTAATATCTCTTTCAGTTAAATATTGTCCCTTTCCTGTGGCTATTATTGTATATTCCCCTTTTTCCATGTACAGGACAATAAAGATTTACAAAGCAGATCAGTGAAATGGTTGTGACTATTATCCCACTGCTAGTGAGGATAATGGTCAAAAAGCATCACTGAGTTTATTTAGACAGAGACACGTGAAAAGGTGTGATCTGGGCTATCATGGAACTACAAAAAGGAAGTAAATAAATGTAAAATGTAGACTGGATTGCAATTTACTTTGATTGTGTGTATCTGTTTCATTTAACAGATGGGGAATAAATGGGAGAGAAGCGAGGGAAACTGGATATGAGCCAAACAGCTTCTTTTTAGCAGCTAACGAGCCAGTCGATGATTGAAAGCTAAGGGCACAGGAGCTTCAAGGCCTGTTCAATAAATAAAAGCAAAACTCAGTTATCCTTTAAGCTGCCTCACAGGGCTGCAGAGTAGGGATGGGTGACAAATTCATATTATTGTACTGAACCTCATTTCAATCCTTTTGTGACAATGTTTTATATTGTGATGCCTCCACTCAGGCTAAGTAGCAAAAAGCTTCATCAGCTTTCTCTCTGACACATTCTCCCGTCTCCGAAACGTTAACAACCAAAAGCTTCAGGTTGATTGGACTGCAGTATCGTAGACCTCATTTTGAATATTAGAAAATTAATGTTTGTATGTTGATACATGTATCATGATATTTGTCAACATGGAGAAAAGGCCCAGATGATTATTATGGTATAGATTGCCCAGCTGTGCCACAGAGTTGCATTGTGGGATTGGGGGTGTGGAGGGAGGGGGCAGTGTTTCAGCACAATCTGATCTCTCCTGCAGCTCTTTCAGCAGAAATCCGACCCCAGTCACAGACTGTATGAGTGTGAGTGTTTACGTGAGCCACTGTTCTGAGATCAGCGGAAGTGAGACTGAAAAGGTACATGGTGGGGGATTGTGTGTGTGTGTGTGTGGGGGGGGGTTGCGTGGATCTCTGAGGATAAAGGGCCTTGTCTTTGTGCATTTATCAATCATCTCTGGCAGGACACAGGAGACAGGGGGCACTGCCATTGGATGGAGCAGTGTGGCAGGTCTGGAGATCAAACCAGAGAAGAAGACAATATTTTTACTCAAAACAGCATCTATTAACTAGGGGTTCTGGAGACATTGCTGCCAACTTACCTCCAAGGTAAGCAGTTACTGGCTGCTCAAACTCCCACTTGAAGTGTTTAGATATCTTATACCAATTTTCAGATCAGTGATGTCATCACACTGCCATTTGCTCCACCCCCTCCCTGACAGTTTCTAACACTCTACTCCCATTCTCATTAGAGGAGGGGGCTGCTGGGCTTGTGCTCTGGTCTGTGTTTGCAGACTGACTGACCAATTTGTATTGGTCGAAGCCAGCTACACAAATTAGTGGCCAAACATATTGAAGAAGAAAAACTGTTAAATGTCACCTGATGGTCTGAAAAAGGAACTAGATTAGATACCAGTTGCTCATTTTTCCAAAATAAGAGGGTCTGAAAAGTCACAGCAAAGTCACCAAGTTGGCAACAATGCCTGGAAAGTAGCAGGGTGCGGTGGTTATTAATTTGAAGGAAAAAAAGGGAACCAGCAGTTTGGCATGTTCACCTGGCATGCAGTGACTCCATAGTGACTTGGAAAAAGGTCAAAGGTAGGTTGAAATAAAATTTATACAGGAATGTCAGGAGGGAGGGCCACATGTTTATAGTAACCTATCAGTGCTGAGACACAAAGGAAGTTCTAACCCCTCTTACATGTGTGTTGCAATTTATGCATCTATACTCCTCAACATCTGTTGGTTTCCTTTGTATTCTGCTTCCTTTCATTATGTGGTTGTAACCACCTGAAAGCTACAGTGTGTCGATCCATAAAATATTCCTGACCAGATATACTCTTTGCCAGCCCCTTTCTATACCGCTGCCAAAGATACAATGTCATTCTCGCGCAAAGCATCATAAATATGAACTGCTTTGAATCTTGCTACAGTCAGAGTCTCCTGAATCTCCACCTCACCTCCCCGACCCCCACCCCACAAATCATACTAAATCTCATTGAAACCTTTTGCACCTAAAAGATATCTGTTTAAGTAAGATTTGGTGGCTCACAGTGTTCATATGAATGGAACACATCAGTTTTATTGGGATTTCCTTCAAGGTTTTCCTGATTTGTGCAGTTTGCTGAAACAGGCCATTCCTGCTCTATTGAAATATCCAGTTCATGAATAGTCCTGACCCCCCACCCTTACTGTTTCCTCCAGAATGTCTCCTTAAAATGCACCCCTTTACTTGTACATGGGTGCTTGGATGTGAATACCAACCCAAGTGTGAAACAGTATGCTGTCTCTTCCCACAGTTTGATTGGACTGTGTTGTAATTATGCACAAGGAGTACTGGTCACCCAAAATAAACCCTATGCATTAATCTGATGCCATAATGAATCTCATTCATTTCAATGCAATTAGCCCACCGGCTCAGGCACCCAGTGATGAATGCAACCCATTTAACCTCAATACCACCACCAAATGCTCTCCTTTCCTCACTCTAATCTCAGCATACCAGCTGAAATCACATTAAAAAACACCACCCTCAACTGAATCTAGCACCCACAGCCGTGAAAGATTTCATTTAATTTTAAGACAGCTAAATCTACTTCAGAATAATAGCTTTGGGTCTGCATTTCTTTTTTCTAATCAAAATCTTGATTTAATCCTACCGAACAATGTTATTGAAAGAGCGTGTGAGTGATTGTTAGCACCAGAGATAGCCGGGTGACGTCCACTGGTGATAAAGAAAAGCAAAGCAGGCTTAGGCTAAAAGGATTTTACGCATTTGCTATCTAAGAAAGAGAGAATAAAGTGGATTGCAATGCATATGATTCTTGGTGGTGAGCGAGACCATTTACCCTCTGTTTTACCTTTCACCTTCAAGTGAACACCCCCACCTATACTCCTACTGTATGTTTAAGATGGATATAGTGCCCCTCCAACTCTGCTTAAAGAGAGGTATGTGATATGACAAAACACCACAGCCCACAGATGCCCCTGATCTGTTGTCACATTTTGTGCATGCCAGAGAATGAGTAGTTATGTTAATGTGGGTGCCAAAATACTAAATATGTTTTCATTACCAGCTTAGAGGACAGTGCATTCAGTTTAATTGTCTATATGGCATCAATCTGCTGGCCTTGAACCCCACAATGTCTGTAAGTATTTACTCCACTCTTGCACTCCAACACCGCCCCTCCCCCATGGTGGTTTAGTGAGTGGAAATAATTATTAATGTATGGAAATAATAAAGTTTAATTATACAAACATTTTCTACAATTTTAATTGGACAAGAGATGGACTGTAATAAAAAGTTGAGTTCACAGTGTGTTCTGAGGGTTGTCAAGTTTTGTAAATCCTGGTTTAGGCACGCAACTCAGCCGGGAACTGTGACGCTCAATTTTTGTTGTTTTGTAAGCGCACATGCATGTTTGATGTTGACACACGTGGGAGCGAGAGGGACATGACAGCTCAAAGTTCATGCATTTGTGTCATTGAGCATGGAGTATACAGATACTGTCACCTCACTGGTCACAAAGAAAAACAGCCCATTGGGCTAAAATTAAGTAGCCACCATATTTATGTCATACCTGAAATGCTGGAAACTGTTGTATACTCAGTGCTAAACTTCTATTTGTCAACATGACAATGAGAAAAACTATTAAAAACTCTCAATCAGAGCTGAAGAGATGGATTCTAGGGATGAGAAATTCTGAAATGCTACTGAATGACTAAAGACAGAATTAGGGGTTATTTACTTCATGATGCATACTCGATACAGTACGTTACACAAAAAGCTCTGTTTAGCCATAGAGACAAGAAATAGCTTAGAGTGCGATTTGCGGCAGGCTTAATTCTGAACATAAAGGTTATTTTAGGAGCAGGCAATGTCCCAGTTGTACGAACAGGGATGTAGCCGACACAGTATGACTTACTGAAAAATTCAGGTCAGGAGTAAGCATTTGTTTTCCTTACTTATGAATTCTGCATTCTGTATGGTTCCAGTAACAAGACACAATTCTGTAATCTTATTTGTGTTTGCATCTTTGTCCTCATTTGCCACCAAGTATCTGCAGATGAAGATGCTGCGGTATGCTACATTCTGACTCTGATCTTAGCACAAAAATCTCTCCCCACAAACATCCCATGAAATCTCAGTCATCTACCTGTGACCCTGTTGAAGCAGGGCCTCTTGCCCCACCCTCTTTCCGTTGGGGCCCAGGGGAGCATGAAAGGTCAGTACCGCAACCCACTGACACATTACACAGAGGGTCACCTCCCCCTGCAAACCCATCTGAGCTGAATTAATTACTACTTGTATTTTTTTTTTTGCTGCCTCTGTCCCTATTTAAGTTGCCCTACAGTATTGTGGCTTCCCTCCTTTACTAGTAGAACAGAACCACATTTCTAATTGTATTTGTATGTCACATGCTCATTCTTTGGAATGCTGTAACACTTAACTTTCCCTTTGGGATCAATAAAGTGCTCTATCTATCTATCTATCTATCTATCTATCTATCTATCTATCTATCTATCTATCTATCTATCTATCTATCTATCTATCTATCTATCTATCATCTGGCACCTCATCCAGGACGTCTGTAAAGCCTACTTCCAAAGAACTGCAGGTCTCTCTACCATCAGCTTAGCTCAGTGTCCATGACTCTGCACTCTGCAATAAGGAAGACACTGGGCCTCAAGGAAAGAAACTACTACTCTCTGAGAAAGCATAAAAGTGCATCTCACATTTGCTAAAAAGTAGATTCTCTGGTTTTTTGGGATAATATTCTATGGACAGATGAGTGAAATGTGGAACTTGCACACCAGTGGAGAGGAGTGCAAGAAGTCCTTCTTTATCTGTCAGTAAGTAAATACAATATTCCACTGTAAGAATGTTATACCTACACTGAAACATGGCGGTGGCAGTGTGATCCCATGGGAATGTTTTACTGCCTCAGGACCTGGACGATTTGTAAACATTGAAGGAAGCATCAATTCTGATGTGTACCAGAAGATTCTTAAGGAGAATGTCCGAACATCTGTGCATAAACTGAAGCTGAGGTGTATTTGGGTGATGCAGCAGGACAATGATCGTAAACACACAAGCAAGTCCACTTCTGAATGGCTGAAAAGAAGCTAAACTAAAGTGCTGGAGTGACCTATTCAGTCCTAACTTGAACCCAACGGAGATGTCATGGCAGGACTTTATCAGAGCAGTTCACGCTTGAAAACCCACAAATTTGTCAGGGTTAAAGAGGTTCTGCAAAGACGAGTGGGCCAAGATTCCTCCTCAGAGATGTGATAGGCTCACGTATATTAGACAAGGGTTTCCCTTGTCTAATATTATAATTATATTTGATTATCTGACAGCATTCAGTGAGAGAAATTTCCTATAAAAAAGGAAATCAAGAGGGTGGTGAAGTGTGGTGCCATTCACACCCGGATGAAATTAAACACCTTTTAATCTCCCAGATCAGCACAAGTAAATATCACTGAATCCTTATGGGAAGATTGTACTTTGGATGTTCTGAGTTTTGATACATTAACAAGTATTGCATCATCAAAGGCGACGTGATTAATGTAAGTATCACTTGTTTAATGAAACATAATGTAAATGGCTGATTTTTTTTATTTCCTGAAAAGCTGTCTTTTTGGAGGTTTTTTAAAAACTCACCATGCATAGCAGACACATAATCCACTGAGATATAAATCCTGTCGTTGTGATTCCAAAGAATTGCCATCGGTCACATATCTGTGAGGCGAATCTCAGAGCGCCGTCTCGTCCTCGTCTCACCCTGCTACACCGAGGCTCAGCTCACGCGGGGCGACAGCGCGAGACGCGTCCAGCTGACACAGGAGTTTCTGGGAAGGGAAGGGGGTGTGGTGGTCGCATGAGACATGTGCCCTCGAGGATGGGCTGGTCTGTAAGACTGTCGGTGCCACCGCAAAATGTCCACCTCCATTACCCATCAGGCACTGAAAGGGGAGGGAGGAGCGGGGAGGGCTGCTGACGGGGCTTCACGAGGACCGAGCGGCTAAGGGCTAAGTAAATGTCAGGGATCAGGGGTCAAAGGACAGAGGTCACAGCGCTGCGGTCACTGAGAGACAGCCGCAGTTCCTCCTGTCTCTCAGACAGCGTTGGGCGGACCGCTGAGCCCAAACTATGATGAAGAACTCATCCGCACCATTCCTCCTACCCGGCTGCAATTCAACATCCTGTCAACGGTACCTCTGTGGAGGAACCCGTCTTAATTTTATGAGTGACCATACCCTCTCCACTGTTAGTCACCACCTTTGGAACATGTGTGACACAGTCTCCATCCATCAGTGTTTTATAGCTGTATATAGTTATGCTTTTTATTCCAATGCACAATATTGGATAGCACTTTTAGACTATCAAATTAAAAGTGCTCAATGAGTAAAATGTAATTTACTGTTTAGTTTAAGCCTAGAGGTCACCCATTACAGCTCCTTACCAAAGTGAAGCATGACTGGTCAAAGCCTGTTATGCACACACAATAAACTAATGAAGTCATAAAGCAACAATAAATGAATTCAGCAATAAATCACACTGTGTACAATATTATAATGGATACACAATGAAGTAATAAAGTATGAGCACACAATAGGTTGATTCAATTACAAACACACATACAAAAATAATCACACTTTTAAACACATGATAATATGAAACAGTATAATATAAAACAGTAAAAAGACACAAAATTTCAATACACTTAGGCACACACAATACATGATTACTTTTACAGACACACCATTAAGTGGGACATGCATGCATGCACAATAAACAAATAAATTCAGCAACATTCAATACATAAATACGGGTATGAACACACAAAACTAATTGGATACGTGTTAGAAACAAGTTGTTATGTCTGGGATTGTCTGGAGAGAAGACGAAGAATGGCACACTCAGACTACATGCACTTAAAATTTAATGCACTGAAAGCAAGGATGGCTCTTTCTCAGAGAGTCTCACCGACGTTTCACAAAGTATCAAGTACACAATTAAATATCCAGAATCGTGAGGACCTCCACTCCTTCTACCCCAGCGGGATTGAAGCGTATAAACAGAACTATTGTCATCTAACATTTATAAACACTCTAGACAAATGCAGTTATGAACTCATGATAATTGAATTGAGTTGTGAGTACATGGTAAACAAATACATCTACTGAAAGTCTCCAGTATTGTTAATCATAATTAAGATTAAAACTGACTGACTCACAACACATTTGAGACTTGGAGGTGGACAGTAAATAGTTACTGCTGACAGGTAAAGTATAATCAGAAAGTCCATTTCTCCTTCATCCAACCTCTCGGAAAAATAAAGGACTCATATTTCTGCCACTGGCCTATAAGTTATTTATGATACGTGTGTTTCATTTATAATGTTTATATTTAGGTTTACATCTGCATTAACATTTTTAAGAATGATAATAAAAGTAGTTTTGCAGTGATTATTATTCATTTGCCACTCATTTTCTCATCTGAAGTGTGGATTACTCCATGATGTAACTTTGTGTTGTATGTATAGGAAACAGAACCTCATAGAGCCTTTTTTTACTGTAAATATACAAAAATATTCGTTTTAATTAAAGATGGAAATTTTGTTTGTTTTAACATATTTTAGAACTATGTCAGTCAATTAACTTTGAAGTTCTACTACAAAGAACTAAAGCTCAGGGCGGAAAATGACAATACTGCCATCTACAAAATTATTTTAAGTGTAACTTCAGTGTCTTCTTAGAGCAGTGTGGCTGGTATGATATTTCCCTTTCAACTTTCATTTCCACAGCGCCATTTCCTAAGCAGAAGCCCCAAAGTATATTACAGAATAAATTCATGGCAGCAGTCTGTGAACGAATAAATCCTAAACCAGAATTACACAGGAGACAATGGGGAAGGGACAATGCTAACCCGGTATTTTGAACATCGGCCTGTGGCATACTCAAGTTATTATGGAGTCCCACTTTGAGAAACACTAACTTCTAAGTTCTGATATTAACGTCTACTTGCCAGTACTAATGGTGCTCAGTGCTCACGATGGTGGGAAGTAATAAGGCTCTGAACACAATCAATTCTTTTTTCAACCAATATGGATCTCCCATTTTTTTTTATTTTCTTCAAACTAGGCATGTGCATACCGATCATAGCCATCGCCCATTTCCATGCTGCAATACTCTGTGTCCAATGCGGGGAAGGAATGCAGATAAGCATGTGCTCTGCTCTTAAACAGGTTCTTCGAAAACCTCTGCTACCTTCCACGGTGCAATAATCCAGCTCTGCCGCGCAGTTGTCATATCATCAAGTTAACACTTCATGTTCAGCTGAAGCAGGTGCTTGTCAAACAGACTTGCTGCTCTTGCTCCAACGTACAGGGCCAACTGAAAACCCTTCCTTGTCTGGATAACGCCATAGTTGTTACACCGACGAGTTACAACACTTGATGCTCATGCGAATTTCTCTGGCCTAGGTTCTCTACAGACTGATTGATGTCAATGGAGTGCTAATGGTTTTACTTGATTCGTACAATTTGGCATCTCGTCCTATTTTTTTTCGGCTTGCAGGGCACAACTAAGTGTTTAAACACATGAATTAGCTCGAAAATGCTGGACGGACATGATCTGATTAATGTTGTCTTATTTAATTAGCGCGTACTTCTGTTGTTTCCTCACGCACGAGTGGAGGACTAAATTAGAAGATATTTTAACGAGCAGCTGAAAATATAGGCCTTCTCATTACAATACTGTTCTGGCAAAAGATAAACACGAAACATTAAGGGCAAATTTACATTTCCCCGTCTTATTTTGTCGTGTGTGGGGGAGGGGTATTTTTGGGGAAAAATGGTAGAGGCAGTTTGTGCGTTGGAAATGTTGGCGGCTGAATTGTGGTTAGAATATAAATAGCCATTGCCCAAGGTCTGATTGATTTCCCCGGTGTTCTTCCTCCGATTTCACCGAAATTGAGCGCTGATCAATTACATTATTTGACGCGAGTAAATAGAATGATACTGCATAGACAAACGCTATTTTCATTTCATTCATTCCCAGGAACATTCCCAGAACGCAATGATAGAATTCATGTTCTCAGAGCATGAATTTGTCCAGTTTCCTTGGTGTCGCTTAAACGTTACGTTTTCCTGTGGCTTTGACAGAATTTGCACGGAAATATATCTTGCTCTTAGAATGTTTGAGGAATGCTCACATTGTCATTTTAGGTCAAACCCCCCAACGAGAATCTTACATAAATCTTACCCAATGTTCTGGGGACGTTTTGTGTCAACTGTGTAGTACTATTCCAAAAGTTTGATTAGTGTTAAGATTTTTTACACCAATTAGGGATTTACCTTGTTACTTCAACACATTTAGTTACTGCTAGACTGCCAGACGATTTTAACCATCCAAGTTGGTGTTTATTCGCACTGTATGAACTCTGGAGTGCCAATAGGGGGGTTAAACAGAAGAGGGACTGACTACTGGGTACTGGTGAGCTGGAATTTGGTGGGACACAAATCTTATCAAACTAATCATTATTCGTTTTTACTCCCTTTCAAACAAACAATTCGCTGACTAGTCCAATAGGGATAATGATTCCCAATTTTATTTTGAGACAGCCTTATTATTCCTCACAAACTTGTCAAGAACTTTCTAACAAAGGATTTGAACTTACTCTCCAATGATGTATTAATTATGTAGGCATTGGCACCTTGGTATAAATCTATATGTAGACGACTATACTATAAATAATGTATAGCTGTAAAAAAGCAAAAAAAAAAAAAAAAAAAAAAGTAAATCGTCTCAATATGACATAAGCATGGTATAATATAACTGAAGTACACTACATGACAGAAAACATACACATACGAAAAGGAGCGACTCGTTGCATCCATATGGGTTTACGTGCCTTTTTTAGTGCAGCTTGCAGAGCGTAATGGCCTTGTGTTTTGGCGCGCTTGAGTTTGTGCGTGTTTTCCTATGTAAATATAAACATGTATGCGCGCGTAGTGCGTAGCTATTAAATATCACATCCTGTTTTCTCCCCTTTCTCCTCGACCGGATACATTACACAAGTCGCTTGGGGATATTTTGTTCCACTTTCTGTTCTGTTTTTTTTTTTTTTTTTTTACTCTTTTGACATGAGCCCATTCGCAGCAGTATTTGGAGTTTGTATTATTTAAAACAGAGTGTTCTGAATGAGCTGGGATTGTAATCATGCCCAGTGAGAAATATGAGGATTAAGAGATTAGCGGTCCGTTTCCTCCGCTCATTGTTTCCTGTAGAAGTCGGCCAGCGGTTTGGGGACGTGCAAAAACAGCGAGCAATCTGTCTCTCTACCACGACCAGTGAATTAAGGGGACGGTCTGGCGTCTCGAGCAGAGTGAATCCAGTTTGTGTTTGTGACCCCAAATACACTGTGAGGACGTCGTCCTTCAAATGGCACCTCCGTACCAGAGCTGAAACGGAGGTAAACATAAACGAGAATTTATTGTGACAAAATATCTCGACCTCCTTCACCTTACATTTACCACTCACCCCCACCTGTATTTAGTGTCTAGCAGGACACGCCTTATTATATCCCTATATAAACAGGAATCCCTGCAAGGAGGTTGGCACAAACATCCATCTATAAATATTTTCCTCTCATTTGATTTTTATATTTCCTTTCAGTAAAGGAGGGTGTTTTAGCTGAAAGGGTCCTTACTGACCATAAAACAAGTTGAATTTACCAAGCCATAACCTGTACACAAGCAATGATGAGTAAATGGTTTAAACTCATTTAGATTCCAGCTGCATTTCATCTCCAGTAACTCGGGGGAATCGTTGGAGAGATTTACTATGTGCCTGAAGGTGTACTATCACAACGCTCTTTACTTAATGTGCTTAGCTTGTTGGTTGTTTCATAATCTGTGTTGCTCTTTTTTCTAGGTAACTGTGGGCTCTGTGAAGAGGCGCTATTCTGGCCCATCGGAACAGAAGTTTAGTTAGTTCGCAGCGAAAAAGATGTGCACGTGCGTATCACCTTCTTGGGGAAGCATGGGTTGGGATTGCTGCAGATGCAGAACTGCTGCAGGCGCTCGCAGGGAAGAAAAAGCTGCGCGTGGGGAAATGTGAGAATGTGCTGAATGAATGTTTATACTCGTGCAGAGGTGAATAAAAAATGAGGAGAGACGCTGCTCTGGGCTTGTTCCCATCAGTCCATGCACCTCGAAAACCCCTTTTTTTCATCCGACAACACGCACTTTAGCATTTACTTAATTACCACGCAGTTGTGACTCCAAGCCGCCCTCGAGCCAATTAATCTGCAGTCGGAGGCGCGCCACTGACAACAAAAATGTCTACAGCGCTAAAGTTCTGTCCCACAGAACAGTTGCACAGGGAATTCAGACACGACAGTCAATACTCATTTATCACTGTGAGGCAGCCCCAGCACGAAGCTGTGGTTTCCCACCGCAAGAGCATAGCTTCTCTCTTCTCTTAATAAGCACAGTGGAGGATGACAACACTAGCGCTGGAAACGCTGTTAAAAAAGGTGCATCTCCAAATAAATCAATTTGGGCCGGACTGAAAGAGAGAATGTGCTTGTATCCCGAGAAAACAAAGCACTGCGATATCTCCCCTCTGCATTAGTGTGCCCCTCAAGGGAATAAAAGTTTAATAATTAAAGTCAAAAGCATGTCCTGCTAGGAGCTGTAGCTGCTAACTGATGCTCTTGTTGGGCGATGACTTGACGAACGTGATAACGGAGCGCTTTCTCCAGTGCCCGTTAAGGCCATCCAGACGTGGAGCACTTTTAAATCTTTAGGACATGTTGTATATTACATTAAAGGGCCTGTCAGACCAGCTCAGAGAGAGGTCAAACTTTCAGAACGGATATGGACACCCGCTCTATTTATCGCGAGCCTCCTCTGAGCAAAGGACACGAAAAGTCAGGGTGAACAGATGGTTTTCTTGGTAAGGCCAGACGTTAGTTGGTGATATGGTATAAACACAGAGAGGAGAAATGACGCGGGACATGTTTGGAATACTGTACCATAGGGGTGAACTGCAAAGGCAGTCAGAGGATTATATGGAGTAGTGCGCCAAACCAGGGTCATGTGACATCACTGCGACCTTTTTTTTACTGCACCCAGATGTCCTATGCTCATGCACGTGCATGTCCATGCATGTGTGCATACATGTGTTTGTGTTAGGAGAATATGTGCATTTGTGCAAGTGCATGTATGTGTGTGTGTGTGTGTGTGTGTGTGTGTGTGTGTGTGTGTGTGTGTGTGTGTGTGTGTGTGTGTGTGTGTGTGTGTGTCAATGTATATATGTGTTTGTGAGCATGTGTGTCTCTGTGTGTGTATATATTTATAGGCTAAGGTCAGGAGTGTAAATGGATGCAGCACACGTGCTTGCATTCCTAAAACAGATATAAAAAGTCTTGCCACTTTATTTCCCGCTGTCATGGACACAGTCGCAGACATGTATTGATCGGGTAAGAAATGAAGGAAATCGAAACCTTCTTCATGAGTGCGATGCAAGCACTTCTGCCCCACTCCGGAACCCGGCCAGCCACCGTCACCCCACCCTGTGCGATGTGGTCCTCATCTCCACCCCAAGTCAGGTAGGGACAGGTCCTCATAAAGCCCTTTTTTTTTGGATGGGGATACAGAGAGGGGTGGACAGCGGGGGCCCTATTTTTTTCAGACTTTAAAAAACAGAGGATTAAAATTAAGAATTGGGCCGGACTGTGGCTTAGGCTCCACGAAACAGAGGCATTAATAACCCACAATGCATCTCCTGGCCTTTTATCCCAGAGCGGCTGTGACATTGAAGTGACATACAACAGCCAGCCCAGTTACAGGATAGAGGGATTAAGGTTAAATCCAGCATTGCCCAGGCCAGCAGACGCAATTTCTTGCTCTTGCTCTCGCTCTCCCAGGGGCCTGGTTAGCGCAGAGCTAACCCTCAGCGCTGCAAAAGGATGCTGAATTCAAGACAGCGGCGCCATCCGGCCCCCTTCACCCAGGTAAATATGTACATTACTATGGCTCCTGTGCCATAGTAACATGTAGATCTTTATGAATGTTCTCTGAAAGGCTGTTAGAAATGGATGTGGTGCAAAGCCAGTCTTCAGTAGACCGTCACATTGTGACCTCCATAGGCGAAAGGAGTACTCATTCACACTGCGATTCTTTAGGGGTAGAGGAGTACATGGACATACTTTCACCCTATAAGAATGACAGGACGTCTAACCTCACGGAGGCGTGCCACATTTCCCTGCCCGGTGACCGTGTCCTCCACCGATTCATAAATTGCCAGACATTGCGGAGAGATTAAGGACATGTTCCTCAAAAGGCGCTTAAGATTTATTGTTATTTACTGGGACAGTCTCCAAGGTCACATCGGAAATCAGGTCCGAGTCACCGCCAATCCCCCAACCTCCCTTTAATTTGTGTCTCTCTCACCAAAAGATGACTTTCCCCTGCTCCAGATGCAGGCAGGCACGACATAGGGATCGACCCAGTATGGCGATCCATTTTAAATTTGGTTCTTAATATGCTATGGTCTGGCTACCCCCACCCCTCTGGGAACCAGCAACATCATTTTAAATGATTGACAATGCACAGGTGTGTCCGAGTCCAGTCCCGACCTCCGGAAGACCCTGGTTCCAGCGGACTCTGTGGTTTAAATCCTTTAGCCAATTCCTTTAAATCTTTAGCCAATTTGAAGAAGGCAGAGCCAAGATGGATTGTGGACACTTTCCAGTTCAGTGACTTATTTTTCTGAAACACCCACAAACCAGCAGACACAGTAGACTGGAGTTTTACATACCTGACCAAGCAGAACAAAGAGAACCATTTATTGTTAGAAGTATTGGTTTTTGTTCGAGGTAACACTTTATGCAAATGAGATAACCTATATGATATCAGGTCATAAGTAGTGTATATGTTTTGTGATATAAACACAGCTCTTAAATGAGGGAATTTAACCTGTATACTGTGGGCTACAAAATACGCATCTTTACCATTTAACAAGAAAAAGAATCGACCCATGCTGTAGATCTCTTTACAGTAGGGGCTGGCAAGAAGGACGATATCCTCCTGAATTTCATGCCTTTTCAGTGGCATGAAATTATTTCCTGATTTTACATTTTAAATGACTTCATATGTACATGGTAGATCACAGACGATGATTTATTTATCTAGGTAGGCTTAACTGAGAGCTCAATTTTCTGAGCAGTTTTCCTAATCTGTAAGAGAACGAGCACTGGCATGTACAGCCAATTAGCTAATTGAGCCAGTGTAATTGCTTAAAAACAAAGGCATGTGTGAGTGCTGGCTCTTCAGTGAAGTTTCCCAGCACTGCTGTGAAACATCTTTGGTGTCTGTCAGTACCGTGCCCTGTAAAAGCCACCAGCTCAGCACACTCACACAGAGGGCGGATACGCGTTTAAACTTACGCAGGGGTCAGGCATCTCTGCTGTGTCTGCAGCAGGGCCTGAGGCTGAGGGCTTTACGACACTTTGCATTCTGGGGGTGGGGTGTGGAGAAGGCGGGGGGGGTGAAGAGGCGGCCTGCTCAGCTTGCTGGGAACAGCGTGATCCCGCCAATTGATCGGCGGAAAATTGTTTCGGGTTGCTCGGCCCGATCAATGAGGAAGCCGCTGCCTTCTGAGAGAGGCGAGTCTCTTGGCACAGGGGGTCAGATTTCACTGAGGCTAGAGGTACCTGTTCTTTCCTCAATGGGCCTTTTACCTACTACCCTTTTTGTGTCAAACTGCTGAAGCTAAGCAGCCATACCAACCCCATACCCTTTTCATATGAAACTGCTGAAGTTTAGCAGCCATTTTACCTGAACCCTTTTCATGTCAAACTAATATCAAAGGGTATATATGATTGGGGTCACATCTGCAGTGTGAAAATGAGACCAGGGAGGGAAGAGGAGGATTAACAAATCAACCACTCCTTCCTGATTCTGCAGGAGGAAATCAAAGATAGGGCTGTTCCCAGGTCCAGTTAAGTTCTAATGGGGAGAAAATATATAAATAAATAGAGTATATAAATAGAGACAAAAAATAATTGAAAAACCCTCAAAGACTAAGGAAGCAGAGAGGAGAGACAGGAGGTAAGTGCAGTGGTATTTCCATTGTGCTGACCCTTGAATGACTCCCGGTGGCACCTCTCTGCTGTTCTCTGGAATGTGATGTTTTTGCTGCTGCTATTGGCTGTCAGAGTGTTTGTGACACACGCAAATCCTCTGCATCTGACTGAGACATCTGAGTCTGAATATCTACGTTCCCTGAGCAAACAATCACATCCCCATGGTCTCCCCCACGACTCGTTTAAACCTGCCGCGCTGGTCGCTTGCAGATGCAGCAGATGAAAGGGACCCAAAGCAGGCATCACACCTGAGTCCGAGCCTTTGATCTTTTGTCCAAATGCAGCCAGCCACCTGGTTCATCTAAGGACGTGTCGGCTTACCTTTAGGTTACCCAAAAGGCTAGTAGGCTAAACGCATTGCAACACTGGTGTCAATTACCACCTCACCTTGTGTGGCTGAAGACTCTACAGTGTGAATGATCTCCTTAACTGCACTGTTGTAGACTGTACGCTCATAGAAATGTTAAGGCTTGTTTAATCGACATGAAGAGTAGATACTATACCACTAAATGATATACACACACACACACAAGAACTTGTGAAATGTGTGTTATTTTATTTTACATGTGGTGTGAATGATCACCTCACCTCTGCTTCCACAGAGCAGGGCTGGTCCGAGGTGTGCTATGTCTGCAGCTCTTCGTTCCAACCACACATTTTTCAGTTATTTCATTAATGCTTTTATCCAAGATGGCTTGTGGTTGATTGGGCTGAGTGGGGGCCAGTCTTCCCCAGGGGGAATGTGGGGTGCAGCTGCACTTATTGTATGGTGGCTATACAGGGGCTTGAGCCAACAACCTTCCAGGTCCCAGTCCAGCACCTTACCCTGTAGGCTATTGGCCACCCCCACACAGAACGCCACCTGATTTCACTAGAGCTGGAGTTGAAGAGCCCACTATAGTCTTCATGGCTGAAGTCACACGACTCACCTGACGGACCCATAGCATTTCCAAACCTTCATGTTACCTGGTTCAGAGACAGGATGCCTGACACCATGTGACTGCCATTGTTGCATTTGCAGAAGAAAACCCAGTGATTGGCTCTAGGAAATGAATGACCCCTCACTATCTTGCAGGTCTCCAGGCCCAGTTTTTGAGGACCACCTGGCTGACGAGTACAGGAATGTGGTGCCTCTTCCGGTAAGGACGCTGCTGCCTTGCGAAAGCGTGGGTGAGGTAACCCAGACACACGCCTGGCCCAGTTCCCCCCATTCACCGGCCCCTGCGTACTTGCCTGTCCCTAATCCTACCATCAGGAGCGGCTTGTCTCCCGCATATACAAATTGGATTTTTTGCACAATATTCATTTGATGCAAGGCACGCCTCCTGGTATAGCACCAATCACAGATCTCACCGTCTGTCCAAAACTTTTTTTTTCATTAATTCCAGGCCTCAATTTCTTCAGCCGCAACAAAAACAACTAAAATACATACGTCAAAATAAACAAATAGTCCCGTTGACAAGATGATGAGGACAAGCAATTCTGTGTACTATATTTAGGATGGCAGAGTCATACTCCTCCTTACCAGAGCTGCAGTACATGACAAACTGGAGCAACAGAGCAGCGCACTAAGCTGTATGCCTTGACAACCACAGCAGGGTTTTTTTTTTTTTTTTCCTGCATTAAATCCTATTCAATAACCAGTGTGACCCAAGAGGTAGGGTTGTCGTTTCAAAAAAGGGATGTGAAAGCAGTTGTTTTAACTGCTAAATTAAGTTTTTGACGGCAATACAATCCAGAACACCCTTTGGTTCTGAAGGATGAAAGCTGAGGACTGCTAAACTATGGCAGAGCTGGCCAACCCTGGACCAAGGGCTACTGGGATGGTAATCTTTTTTTTTTTTTTTTCCAAATCAGCAACCATTTCAGAATAGTGATGGGTAATGTGATTTCATGAGCCCCCATTAGGGTGGAGCTACACTCAGGTGCCCATCATTGATTTGTTTGAACCAATCGACTATGTTCATCTGTCCATAACCCATGCAGTTATTGGTCCAAATCACTGAGTCATTGATTGATACTATATAGTCACTCCTCCCACTTTTCCTTCAATGAAACCTCACACCCATCACTGTTTCTGACCCATGAAACCAGGTGAAGTATGTAAATTGTGTCATGAACTGCTTTGATAAATTACACAAGCACCATGACACCCTGAAGCCCTCCACAGCCTGACTAACAAAATTAGAGTGTGACATGTGCAACACAAACATGATGTAAGTGCAGTGATGGACCCTTTTTCACTTGGTAGCCATCGCAGCTGTTGCACTCCACTAGTATCAGACCTCTCATAGGGGCAAATGCAGGAATCAAGCCATTTTGGCTGATAAATGTCTGAATGACTGAATTCCAGCATATCAAATGACTGCCCCAGCTTAACCCAAATCACACACCTGCACACTGTGCATTTAGTCTTGAAACAGAAAAAAGTTTTCATTGAGATGGTTGTTTGCAGTTATTCAGTTGATTTAATGAATGGGCCCGTTTTGGAAATGAACGCAAACAAAGCAAAGACTTTTTGCGTACTGTGTCATAGGCCCTTTTTCCCTAATATTCTTCCAGGTAAAATGAACAAGTAAACTTTCAAAGTGGAAACTGGGCCAAAGGACGAGAGCCATTGTAGATGAAGACACATACAGTTAGACAAACGTGCACTAAAGCGACTCAGCACCTCTGGAACTTTAAGGGTCGATGCGAAAAGAGAACAGAGACCACAAATCGTCGAACAGATTTCACGATCGCCCTTGTAGCACAACGCTGCACATCAGTGACACCGTTTGGTCACTACAGGGTAGTGCGGCTAAAACATGGTCCAAGCAACTGACCAGCCAGACAATAAGTTTTTACGATAGACATTAAAAAAGTGAACTGGTATTAAATGGAGTCGTATTGGTTAAACACCTTGTTCTTCCCAAGCAAGCCGGAGTGTGATGTTACTTAAGGTCACGGCACCCATCTTGTGGCGGTCTACGATTAAAACTGCAAGAGAATGAGATTGATGCCGTTTAATTGCAGTTTCAGAGCCACCGTGTCATGGCCCCGGACTTCCTGCTGATACGCCTCGTTTAGCAATCGGAACATAAATCTCCTGATGTCCAAAACGTAAACTCCTGATACAGCAAGTGTGGGCGCGAATGCTTAACTGTGAAAATCAATCAGCTTTACTGATGAGGAAACGATGCAATGTCAATACTACATCTTGGAGCTGGGGCCAAAGTCATCCATCAATATTCCTGTAAATCTGCCGCAGCTAGCGGCCCCGGCCGCTGTCACCATTACTGTGTCAAACCTTAAATCTTACAAGTGGAAACCGTTTAGTAGATCGGTGGTTTTGTCATCATACTTTATAAGGAGTCGCCCCTCTTGGAGCCTGTGTCCAAACGCCCTTGCCTTCCCTTTTTAACAGAACGGAAACCAAAATAACAAAAGGCACCATTTGTGATTCAATATTTTATTTATGTTCATAGCTCCTAAATAATATGGCATGATACATTGCAGTTAGGCACTAAATAATTCAAAGAACAAGCAAGAACAAAACGCAGTGAGTTCAGAAAGTCTGCATTACAGTACAACTGTAGTGCGAAGCAAAACATATAAGAACATGTTAAGTAAAAACTAACAATCAAGAATAACAGTTACTCTTAAGAGCAACCACACTAGACTAAAGCTTGATCCGCAAATGCAGCAGCACAGCAAAGGCTTGTGGGTACATGAAGTGAGATAAAAGAAGTATTGAATTTAAATCCTGGAGCAGTTTCAGAATGACTTCTAATGAACACCAAACTGAAATTAACAAGTGATGAAATATAGGGTTGTTTTTGGTGTTATTTATACATTTTATCTCAATTCTGGGAATGGAGATCAAATTGAAACTGGTGCTTTTGGCCACCACTGGGAGATAATGAGTAATTCCATATCCCGTTATAAAAATGACACTCATCCACTCAGATACAGACATGTACATAATAACACAAGAACACAATAATGGTTAAAAGAATAAATAAAACTACATGCATTCTCTAATGCACAGATTCTCTCATGCACACCCTTACAAACACATATATGACTAACACAAAGACATAAAAACACAAGTATGTGTGAACTAACACACAGACTAAAGACAGCTGCACATGCTCACAAGCATGTGAAGACGACACAAAAATGCAGATTCACAATTTGTTAGTTATTCACAAGTTAGCATTTAACTTAAGACACGAGAGCAAACGTGTGTGGGCTAGCACATACGTCCTTACAAATAACAACTATGTGCGCACCATTACACACACGTTAATGCACGAAACACATGCTCACAAATGTAAATATGAGCATGGAACAAATTCAGAGACAGAAACGACACTGACAAACATGTGTACTAATAGATGCACATAATCATCAATTCAGATGTGCGCATCCTTAGACAGACAATGACGCACACATTCAAAAACGCGTTCACTTTTACACACAATTACTGAGATACACGCTCTCTCTCTCAAATTATAAATGTGTACACTTTCATTCGCAAACACAGATGTGTGCATGTCCGGCCCACATGTGCACGCACACACACAAACAGATGTGTGCGTTGCTGGCCTGTGCGTGCACACACACAAACATCGAAATCTGGAGGCCACCGATGACTGCATTTCCAGTCACCTCATCTCTTCCCTCTGTCTTTTGATCCTGACTACCTGTGAGGAGTCTACTCTGGGGTACCAGCAGAAATCTCTAAAATGTCTTTTAAATAATAAGGCCCCAGAATATTTGCAAGTGCAAAAATAACATCCTGTTCCCCTCAGTCACTGTTCAGTGGAATGGCGAGCTGTATTACTGGTATGCATTCATTAATATGAAAGCAACGGTGCTGAAATATCATTATCCAAAAAAATGATTTGCAGATCTCAAGATTGTTAATCATTAGTGACCTCTAGTGGACCACTGCAGTAATGATTTCAGACAGCATGAGGGTACACCCCAACCTTGAAAATGTTTCCTCTCCTAGCACCTCATCTCCTTCCTCCCTCCAATACTTGGACCCTTTGGGGGGGTGGGCGGTAGGATAAAGTAGAGGATGTACCCTCCCCCTCACAAACCCTATTTCAAGTCATTACTATAATGGTTTAATTGAACTCCTTTAACTCATTGATTAACTACTAAGTTAATTACTACTGAGCAGCCTTCAGCTACTATTCAATAGCTTGTCAATAAAGCATAGCCAAAAACAAGCTACCGTAAATGATTGGGACTATTTAAATAATTATGAGCAGAAGCTAGCATGGAATCTGGAAACAGATTCTGAACTCCCCACCCAACCCTGGCACACGGTGCTAATGGAGTGCTTTTAGAGTGGGAGGTAATGAAAAGAACAGTGTTCAGCTAATTGCTTTGTTTACCAGGGACCATGCAACTAGATAGCTGAGCCAGAGTTATTAGCTAGATGGCTAATACACATCTGCAGGTTCTATACAGGTTCAGATATGGTCCTTTTCATGCCACTCACTCTGAGGTATCCAGGTTCACAACAATCTGCCCTTTCTGAACAGTTTGTTGCATCAGCCAGCAGGGGTCACTAGACATTGGTGATTGGTCAGAATGCTCATACCTCATATGTTTAGATCCTGAATAGTTGTGATCCACATGCAACCTGCTGCCAGTCCCAGTTGTTGTCTTTAACCTGTGCTAACAAAGAGTATAGAGTATGGTCCAAGAACGTTCAAAACTGCAAGACAGAATCATAGAATTCCCAAACCCCAACCCCCCACATCACAAGCACACACGTACATGTGCGTGTACAAACATTCACTCACTAGCACCACACACACAGACGCATGCACGCACACACCCATAAACACTGAGTATGAGAAATAATATTTAGAGATGAAAGCAACACAAAAATGACTCATTTAAATTAGGTTTTTGAAAAGGTTTATAAACAAAAAACAAAGCTGCCAGGAATAAGGCACGGTACAGTTGCACTGTCAGTCAGAAGTAGCCTATGGCAACACATCTGTTATAAAATTAATACAGCTAAAGATGGCATGTCTGGAAATAAAATATAAAGATAAAAATCCAATAACATCAAAATAAAAATACTGTCATACATGTCATCAGTCACTTCATAAAAATATAAAACAGCACATAGAGTAAACAGTGAGTAGGTCAGAGGTGTGAATGGGATGAGTCAGTCTGGCTGTAATTAGGGTTTGTGTTACATGTGATATTAGAAGGAAGGGGAAATGTGAGTATCTAAATAAATAAGATTTATTAAGCTACAGGACATTATTCAGTACTGTTAGCTATCCCACAGTGCCATGTGAAAATGTGATAACTCTGAGAACATGAAGGAAAAAAAATTCATGCTCAAGGTGAAACACCACGACTTAGAATGATCAATTTGTGACCACGTGAATCCAGCCCTTACAGTACGCACAAACACATGGCCAACACTGTCAAGCCAACCGCTACACACCAAAACGTGACCGACGCCATCAAGTCAACCGCTACTCAGAAACAACTGACCAATGCGGTCAAACCATCCCCTACACACGACCTTCCAAAACAATGACATCAACTACCTCACTGTGGTCATTAAAAATCGCAATACAATGTTAATGCTTTTAAACACGCGTTCACTTGATCAAAGTGGTCAGTCCAATGATCAGGTAGCTTTCCAGAAGCCAAATACACATAGTGAAGCTAACTTTAAAAAAAAAAAAAAAAAAAACAGTTGTTTCCATGGTAACAAACAACCAACCTGTAAACAGCGGGAGGAGGGTGCGAGAGCCACTCTTCGCCTCCCGTGACGGTGAGGGAATGTGACAGCCCCACTGATTCACACCAATTAAGCCGCTTCCTAAGCCAACCGAAAATAACCAGCGGGAACAAACTTGTGAAATTGCTGTTTTGTTCAGCCCTAAGTGGGAAAACCACAAATGGGCCCGGTCTGGTCTGCCCGGCTTTGATTAGGCCGAATCACAGCGCGTTGCACGCAAGTTAAACATTACAGTAACTGCTTGTGCTCTTAGGGGTTATTTTTAATAAGCGCAGGGCAGAAACAGAATTATATTAGACCAGGGGTCAGGCCTTGTCCAGTAATATCTGATGTAGGTGAAGGCTTTTGTTGAAACACCCGACGCAGATTATCAGCTAACGTATGGTCACCACTCAAAGTCTCACTTCACTGAATGTGGGAGGCTGCATTCAAGATGCAAAATGATTTGCTCCAGGTCGCATTGAGCTACGGCTATGTTTGTAGAATGGTTTACAGTTCTACACAATCTTTAAGGCTATTCCGTGGTTTGCGTGCTTTGGTATAACAACTGGGTAACTAAAAGCACTGACCCACTTGTTTTTTTTTTTTTTTTTTTTTTTTTAGTTTTTCCACACTGCATGAGCTGGGCTGGACTAAAAGTCTGAACACCCACCAGTCCTCCACCGAAGAGAGATTGGAGAGCCCTGTGTCACACGTTTCTGGACTGTTCTCTAAGGAGCCCATGGCAGTACACTGTGAAATCTACTAGTAACTATTTACATTGGGATAGCCAGGACTGTGAAGACTGAGACCCACGTCTGAAAATGCGGGGCATCTCCAGCCTGGTGTTGCAGAGCTACAGGAGAAAAATGAACAGTTTTAACAGATTTGAGTAACAATTAAGACCACGCTCTGCAGCCCTCTAGGTACTCTCCAGTATATGCACTGATCTAGGATCAGTTTAGCATCTTAGATCATAATGAATAAGGTCAGATTATGCAAGGCACATGTGGGGAGGATGTACTTACAAACCAATATTCACCTACTGTTGCCCAAAGCAGAGTGGGTGTGTTAAATAAAAGAAAAACACCCCAGCCAATCGAACCCACTGTCAGGATTCTGGGGCACCAATCAGATTGCAGGAGGCATAAACTAGGAAAGTTAATGAAGCTATCCAGATATTGGAAACTGAATTTGTAGAGTCCAGACCTAGTGTTGGGGTGTAGTTCTGTGGTGAGGGAACAGACCCTGCTGAGAGTTTTGGGGTGACAGGCTCTTCATTGTGCAGTGTTGTGGGATATTGGGGTGAGCACCAGGAACTTTTTTTAGAGGCCCACGTTCATGGATAACACATTGCAAACCATTGTTGTTAGTAATAATGATAACATAACAATTTCACTTAAAATGTAAAAAAAAAAAAAAAAAAAAAAAAAATCAATTCTGGAATAGGTTGCAGGTGAAACGAAGTCTCTCTTTACGTCGAGTATTTCATTGCCAGCTGAAAGACAGAAGAGAGGGGGAGAAAGACATATTACTATGGAATGTCCAGCAAGTGCTGTTATTCATGTGAAAAACAGCAGAGGGCAGCAAAACCTTGCACCGCAGCCAGCAGAGGGGGACTCTAATCACAGAATGATGAATCGAGCTACACAGACAAGACACGCATCGTACATTTTTTTTAACAAAGCTGAACAAGCTCCAGCAGACCCCTGTGTTTAATCAGCCGAGAAACTACTGGAGCACGTTGCAAGATAGCACAGCTCAATACTCGGCTGAATAAAGCTGTAATGAGGACGTAAATCGGGCAGTTTTTCATGCCTTTAAGTGATAAAGACTGCTTCTTTTGGCTGCCTGTAATTCCACTCACCCGTAAGCGCTGACAGGCCGCAGATTTTTCTTAAACCACGAACAAGCCCTCTGCCATCACCCAGATTATTACTGACATTTTTTATTTATTCGTTTTTCGCAGGGAGGCACAGTCATTTTTTAACCCTTTTAAGCCCCTACCTCACAAAAACAGACTCATGCTCTGATAGATTAAATCTCCCTGATCCCTGAATTATTAAACTTAAAAATAATGAAAATCACTCTACACTCTACAACTTTTCTCTGTAGAGGGAGAAAAAGATTTCACAAACAGACATCACAGATGCATTCAAACCAGATCGACAGAGACTGGAATACTGACAGAACAGACAGACAGACAGACAACTAGGCAGACACTGAGATGATAGATAGTTATAGGTACACTGACATTACATAGATTGACAGAGTTAGAAACAAACAGGTAGGTAGTCTGACACTAAGGTGTGGACAGATCAGATCAAATGGAAGGACAGACGGTGGATCTGGCCCTGGCCCCGCCCACCCTCCTCCCCTCCCACCTTCTGGGCGGCGTCGGCCAGTTGCTGGGAGCTGTTCATCATGTCCACAGTCTTCTCCTCGGCCCGCCCCAGTCGTTCCCCACGCTCGTTCAAAGCCTGGCTGGCCCTCTGCACTGCCCCGCCCACGCCGTCAGCCTTAGCCTGCAGTGAGCTCGTACCTACGGCCAACACAGGGGGGCAGCAGTGAGTGGGGGACAATCACCAGTGACCAGGGAAATTACATGAATGTGCCTTGTACAGGGTATACCCCTTAGCTTCGCTTCATGGTGTTTTTCACCGATGTGGCATACATTCATTTTGCATAACCATACATTTTGTCACATCTTGTCAGGATACAAAATGAGCAGTGTCTACAACCATATGCTTCTTATAGTCACTGATCAGTCAGCGTTCCTGAACCTGGCATAACTAGTTTCTAGAGAATAAAGGGGGGTGATTACTTATTACTTATATGGGGGCCTTGGATATTGTGCAACTTCCAACAGTAAGTATCAACATTTCATATTGTGTGTTCACTCTTTTTCCCCCTTCATCTAATGTTCATCTAAACTGCTTTTTCATAGTACTGTATGTGGGTTTAAACGGGCCACTGCACAGTATCCATCATGAACGGATCGACCATCCCCGTGTCCGCAAAGCCTGCGCAGCCCCGATATCTTCCCATTTACGCGTTTCCATGGGGCGCCGCCCTGCTGCACACAAACGCCGCTTTGGACCTCTGAACACCACCCATTGTTCCCTGCAGGACCGCCCACTTTTCGCCGAAACAAAGGCCTCTGTTCCAAACCCTTATCGGAGTTCTGAGGGCCCCCTTCTCTCCACCCACCCCAATGTTCTCAAAAAAAAATCACAATAAACAAACTGTGAGGTGGCCATCCTCCACCACCACCATCACAGCCAACAAAGCCTGCTTCTCACAACAGTATTCAGAGCTACCGAAAATACAGGCCTGAAGAAAGCCCACTGAACATACGCCGATATTGGCCAGGTCATAGAACAGAAACAGATTCTGTCAGTCACAGTATCGCAGTATGAACATAGATAACAGCAGAGCCATTAAACAGAAGGTAGACTTGCATTCACAGTCTTGTTGAAAGTGACTTACAGTTGTGCAAACAAAAGATGTCAGCAGCAAGCAGAGATGATAGCACGTTATTACAGAAGGCATTATCAACAAGGTCAAAGAACGGTGTGTGTTACTGACACAGTGACAGGACAGAAGGAATGAATATAGAAACAGTCATGCATCTGAACAATCTTAACTGCAGAAGGGAACTGGCACGATCCTTTTATATGGGAACAAAGGTCAGGTAAACCTATGAAGTAAGGTTCTCTCTGGATACAATATTTATAAGCCAAAAAACAAAACTGCTTCTTCAAAAAACGTCTTTCAGTAGGCCCGTGGGACAGCGTTTCACACACAAACCACCCCCCCACACACACCACTTCCTCTATCCATCCATTTCAAACATGAACTCATGACCCATCAGTGGGGTGGTGGGGTAGAAGGGGGAGGGTTTCTTCTTCACCAAATATATTTATGTTTTGAAGAGGACACTTCAGCCTCTAGTGTCCCCCTTTAAGCCTTTAGTCCCTGGGGACAAAAGAAAAGCAGCCAAAGATTTGCATTATTGTTAAAAGAAAGAGCCTGTAGCCAGTTGAGGAGTACAGTGTAGATGAAACAGGATGGACTCTGCCTCATACAGACTCACAAATGTGTCTTTATGACTAAAGCCCACTAGCACGTTTCCCCAGAAAGCACACTGCTAGGCTCCTCCGTCTTCTTACAGACTGGCAGACGCTGCTTGTGGGGAAAATGCCAGTGTAAGGCAGTCTGGTAAATCTGGACAGAAGCCACACTGTAGTCTTTGTCCCAAGACTTTGTGGTGGGCCTGCTGGCTCACAAGGAAACAAATCTGTTTTTATGAATTAAAGCCACTAACACATCGTCTCAGAACGTGCAGGGCCGGGCCCGTCTTCCACAGAAGCTTGGGACAAAGGCTACAATGTGGCTTCTGTCCAGATATAACGACTGTCTTTTGTTGCCGGGTTTTATCGAGCAGTGCCTGGCTGTCTCAAAGAAGGACGAGCGCTGTGCTAGCCTAGCTGTGCTAGTGGCTTTTATTCACAGAGTAAGTGTCCTTATGAGGCCCAGCTTCCCGTTCTCCACTCCTGCAGCTTTCGCTGCCACTTTGCAGAATACTGCCCATCTTGCCCAAAGTTCAAGCTGACCGAAACATCACAACGTTTGAAGTTCAGTCCTGAATCGTTTTAATGTATGAACCCCCTCTCCCCAGCCAATAACACTTACATTTGCCATATGCATTCCTCTTAATCAACAGTCAACTTAGTCAACGTGTATCACGGTGAAATGATGCAGGCATGAGACCTGAACGTGTGTCAATAGCCCGTGTGCATGGGAGTGTCTTAGCACGTTGTCAATAATGTTACACAGACATGCCAGCACAGAAAGACACCGACGCCACTCTAACTTAAGTTTACGTGCGAGATAACCTTTAACCCCTGCGGCCTCACCAGACACATTTGTGGCATATTTCATCCTTTAACAGCTTAGTGCTACTGGCTAATTTTGCGGTAAGCTAATTGCAAAGTTAGCGGGATGTGACTACAGCAGCAAAACTCAGAAGAGATACAGTAAAATACTTTCCAATTGCAGTGATATTTCCACACTGCGATACACCCAGAAGACCCAGAAATAGCGGCCTACACATTTCATAGAAATGAGGAAACCACTTAAGTAATGATATGACTAAACAAACTTTTTCATAGCTTCCCATGTGATAGCTTACCAATTCTTTTACCTCAAAATAGTAACTTGGTAGACTAAATATACATGCTGGCAAGTCTGATTTCACAATGCTGGGGTGATTGGGGGGATGGTGGGGGTTACCATGGTATTAAAATGACATTGATGATGTCATAGCTGGAATACCAGACTCATAGTGTAATGGGGTAAGTTTCCATTTTAGAAAGTTAAGAAGCCATTAGGTTTCAAGGAGTCTTTCTGGCTTACCTTCGAAGGGGTGGTGGCCTCGGCTTGAAACCATCACGTTCCTCAATCTGTTCAAAAAGATCTTGCAACGGAAAACGACTGAACAAACTGACTGACCGTCTGCGACAAGAAAAACAATGGGGGAATTGGCTCGGTTAACACTGGCTTGCTCCTGCCGTGATCTACACAGTAAGACTGTAAGACACAGGCTCAATATTATCATAACTGTAAATTGAGCTTAAAGTCTTCCCCTTTGTTTTTAACCATCTCACGCTCTGGGTTGTGTTTCCCAAAAGACTGCAGAAACACCAGTTATGATAAAATTGGCACTTTCAGGAGAGAAAACGGTGACAGTAAGTTTTGGTTTGGGGCAGATTAGAAATTAGTGAGGACCACACGTGTGCAGTGAAGGTGGTGGTGTCCAAACACGTGTACAAGTGACAAACCTTTACCCCTGTGACACAGCCCTTATCATAGTGCAGGAAAAAACAACACCAAATTGAAACCAGCACACTCACCACAGAAACACAATGACAACATGACCACTCTCTTGCCTGCTGGTATTAACTTTCAGTAAGCATTAGAACTTGTCTTTTGCAGGCATTTGCATACACTAGGCTTGCCGTCTACATCTACTGGCGTCATTCATTTGATCCTCTATTCTCTGGTGTCTTCAGAGGATGTCTGAAACTCCTATTCATCAGAATCCATGGTAGACTTATCCTTTGAGTTCTACAGTGAATTTGAACATGAACGGTGAGTGGCTGAGGTTACACACAGGTGAGTTCCAGGTAACAGGACACCTTTGCTACCTATATAAAGGTAAAATGCACACAAGTATCCAATGATGCGATTGCTCCTTGGTCTAATCAGGAAATACAGATTTTTAGAACCTGGATATTAGCTATGTGGCTTCATTTTGTTTTTATTTCCTCCTGTTGTCAAATTGTGAAATATCTAATTTATGCTTAAGACATATCCATGTTCCCTGCCTCCGTTTTAGGGTCTGAAAAGGAACATTCATATCCCAGAGTTATCATATTATAGACTACTATTCTGTTGACCTCTCTCACACCCCCTGCTGACAGTAAATTAACATTGGAGGAACACAAGCGCAAAACTTCCTTCCAATCTATCTGAGGCTAACGGGCCAGGTGACTACCCATGTCAGAAAGATGGATTTCATGCAGTTTTGATCTGAAAAGGGCCTACATCACTGCCTGAGACAGACAGGATGGAAACACTGAATCACCAACACAACCGAAGCTAAAACCAGAATCACACCCCAGTCAACTGCTACTCTGAAAGTATAGGGAATTTCAGCAATACAACATAAAACACCTTCACTATAATGGCTACACACATGTCATTTATGACTTTCCTTTCTGTGAGGATTCAGTGAAAATCCCTCTTTGTGAGAGTGCTTCACCCGCCTTCCCAAAGAACGAGTGTGTGCGTTAACGCAGAGCAGGACAAAGGTTAGTGCACCAGGGGCCCAGTCTTTCAAACCTCCTGTTCCATGGTCCGCTGTGATGCCAGTTATGGTCTGGTCACTTTGATAGCTCTTTTCCCAGGAAACCGGAAAACCGGTTCCTTTTGTTGGCGTTCGGCCACCATAAAGCGACATTCTCTTGCTCTGCGCTCGGCCCTGACCCCCTAGGGGAGCTGATCCTGGAACAGTTTGAGGGTGGCAGTGAGGGGAAACACAGCACCTTGTACCCAGCTCCCACCCTCAGGACCTGATCCTGGAACAGCCTGAGGATGGCACGGAGTGGTGAGACAGCACTTTTCAGCTGCCACCGTCAGATCAGAAGAGCAGTGCCAATTAATGAACCAGCAAGACGCCATTTTCAGACAACGGCCCCATCGTTTGGTAATTACAGGAAATAAGAATCAAGGATTCCAACTCATCTAATACAAACCAGATGGGAAAGTTCTCATAATAACATAGCTAGCTTAATTTAGGAATAATTAATTCCGTATCAAAGCATCTCATGTACATTTCAAACTAATAATGTAAATAACTTCACAACAGAGTGGCTAATGCAATTAAACCTGTTCACTAAATTGTTTCCATGTATACAAATCTAGGTCTGGATAAACAAGAAGGACTTTTCTACTTCTCTAAATGGAGACCACTCAGAAAATGAAGGCAATTCACTGCATCCAGGTTTGAACAGTCCATAAAATGAGGTCAAAATATAAAAAAAAAAAAAAAAAAACAAGTGCCATCATTTGTGACAATTTACAGTCCAAGTTGATAGGCTTCATTTGGGAATTTCCAACCATATCTGTAATGACACCCTCCAAAATGATAGTTTCCATTTCAAACTGAACAATGAGCTACAGACCAACAATCAAAGTGGCTACATCATAAGCAGGACTAGTCTCTCAGGGTACAAAAGCAAATGACCTTCATTTGTAGGATAAACTATCCCTCTGAAGGACACTTGGACAACAGGAAACTTTCAAGGAGGTGAAATACCAGCCTGGGGCTCGGAGGGGAAGGCATGGGGGAAGCTGGGGAGATATTTTTTTTTTTTAGGGGGTGACACGGTTGTTTGGGGAGGGGGGGAATTATCAGGAGGGGTGTTCTCTTACCCCCCAGCAGTTTCGAGGGGCAGTTGATGAATTCGGGTTTGCGGCCTTTGCAGTGTTTCTGGCAGTAGCGGTGCAGGACCTGAATAAACAGGCTCTTCTCAACGGAGGACGACGCCTGCCATTGGTCTGATCCCCCGTCAAAAACCAAGTCAAACTCGGGACAGTCCTGAGGGAGAGAGAAGGGGAGGGGGGGCGACAAAGAAAGAGAGGGAGAATCAAGAGAATTTACAAGTTTGCTTATGGTAGCATTATTTTCACAATACAATAACTAATTAGTAATCCTACTCAAAACAGAAATCCAGAAAACTTTTGAACATTTGTTTAATTACCACTTGAGCTTCCCAAACAACTCATGACCCTCCTGCTACACTTCCAACCCCTAGATATTTTTCTCACCTTTCTTTACCTCACTGTTGATTTTCCAGTGTTGCATTCTGGAACAATTCTCTTAACTTGCCTGGTATTGGCGGTATTTCTAATTTGTTTGTACTAATCAGAGATAGTGACTTGTTTGAGTTTAATACTTGCTTCTTTGCAGAAGAGTTCTGTTATTGATTAGTCCACACTGCACATACTATTTATAATTTCTGTTTTAAGGTTTAATGCCATATTCAACAGACCTGGTAATCCACACCTTGTTCATTTTTAATGCTTTTTACCCTCTGATTTCCCAATTTGAAAATCCTAGATTTATTCTCAAGCTGTACTTGTGTATTTTCGTACACTACCCATTTAATACAGTCAGATGTTTTCAGCACCTTGGCTGAGCAAACGGCAATGCCCTTGCTGGGAATTTGAAGGCTCCTACCTGCAACTCTAGAGGTAAAAGCCAAGCTCCTTAACAATTATACTGCACTGCATTCTGGGATGTGACGAGGCACTCACTCGGTTGGGGTCGATGCCATTGACCTGCCGTAGCTGGTCTGCTGTCCACTGGGACCTCTTAGCGAAAGAGGAGGAGCCTTCAAACTGCTTCACCTTGGTGATGTAAAGCTGTGCAGGCTTCTCATTGGTCACTGGAGGATGAGGGAGCAAGAACATGGGCAGGATTTAACTTCATGAGAAAATAAAGTTTTGGCAGAGTAGCCTCACTTGTCAATCTCATAACTATGATCCAAGCTAATTTTTTTCACTCAATTTTGATGCAACATCAAATTCTGGAAAAGTGCTTTCCAAAGAAAATCTGTTTCAGAGGGGGTGGGTGGAGTTAATGACAAACTACCATAGGCCAATCAAATCTGTTGGCACAAATCAGACTGCAGGTAACCTAGGTCAGAAAAGACAACACAGCAAGACAGAAACTCCATTAGATTGAGCACTGACTGCATTCCATAGAAAAGGCATGCTCATAGGGACAACATATGCTATTGAACCTCAGAGGAGAAGGCAGGGCTCTCGCACTGTTTTTACCCTGACTGTTAACTCAACAAATATCTGTCTGTACAGGAAACCCCTAGCCTTGATATAAGATGGTTAACACAGTCTATGAAAATATCATCCATTTTAGAAAAGAGTACTCTTTGACTTTAGGTATCATTAGTCTACGTTGTCAGGAGTTTACTTTAGTCTACACACATATGTAAGCCAACCATAAAGAATATAATCAAGAATGGAGCAGTGTCTGCTCTCCTGGCAGGACTCAACTCCTAGATGTGTAAATATTAGCTCAGCATAGTGGAGTATGAGGGCTGTTTTTCCAAACAGTTCATCAGACATTCAACACTGCTCCTTTCCTCTTAACATTTCCCCCTTCCTCAAAGTCCTTGCTAGCATGAATTTAGTATCTTCAGTCCTGGTCCTAGGCAACCACAGGGTATGCTAGTTTTCATTGTGACTCAGCACTTAATTGCTACCTGCCTCATCAAGTGCTTTCATTTATTAACTTGGTGCAAATCATTTCTTGGATCTGAATATTTTCAGAGACAAACACAAGCTGGCAATGTGGCTTGCTGGTTAAATGCAATTTTAAAACACAGGACTTCACAAAATTTAAGCCAATTTAAAGTTGGGTTCAAGTTAACCATGGGCTGTGCATCGTGTAAAACCACATTGTGAGAAATAAACAGGAAAGAAAGTACTAGAGAAAAGGAAGTCTTAATTCTGGCTTAATTAATGTGCCTGTTCAAGGGAGAAAGAGCAGCCTAAGAAGAGATTTGAGATCTGAATTTTCACCATGTCAGATCACCATTGCGATGTCTGCTAGTGAGAAGCATGGAACTGCAAAAGGCACTGACCTCTGGCGAGTTGAAACCATAGCTGTTCAATGTGATGACGTTTATTCTCAAACTCCAACATGCCCTTTTGAACTCTCATGTACTCTGTGGTAAATGTGGTTTATTTGGAGCATAGCTTCTCGTTACATTTTTAGCTGAACTAAGAAGGAGAAGTTAAGAAGAGGAAGAAAGGACAAGACAGGGAAGAAATAAGAAAATGAGCTAGAAGAACTAGATATAAAATGACAAGAAAAAAACAACAATCAAGGAAAAAGAACAGAGGACATAAGAGGTCAAAAATATATTGCCTTCCACGTTTCAATGTATTGCCTTCCACAGGTCTCGAAGAACTCAAAACTCAAATGAATTTGAGACGGTGCTGTTCAGACTTCAGCTTATACACACCTGTAAGTGCAGTGCGCTACGCTGGCTCATTCCAAAACTCGAGGACAAAAAAAGACATAGAAATCGCTTCTCCTGTCTGGTTTTGTTTCTCCTCACAAAGTGAAAGAGCGGGGGTCACCTCTTCCCAACCGCATCTGCGATACCTAAAGAAGGCTGTTTTACAGTAAAATGGTTCAGTTCTGAGCGGTGCTGACTGGTCACGTCCCTCAACAGCTCAGTATGAGTTCACTGTGATCGGTCATCCCCGTCACTCAAATCGACCCGAATCTGAATGCTCTGAAGTGGAGGCATCGGTGTGTTCCTTCAATATTTCACTGATCTGTACCTACTACTGATCATCTTGGGTGAGGTTTCTACAGTAGGGTTTCACCCATCCGCACTGTATTAATCAGATGGGGGAGGGAGGTACATGGCAACACTGCGACTGACTGTGTAACCTGCTTCAGCTACCACCATGGGTACAACAGATAAGACGGGCAGAGGACAGACGGCTAACATAGTCTTGACTCCAGATACTCGGTTGACATCTCTGAGCATCTGGAAAACATACCCTGAGTATGTTTTGGCTGCAATGTTATTGGTACCCCCAGATTTCTAAGGGTGGATTTGGTTGGCGCAGAGTAATTTGTAATTTCTAATGTTCACATCCGTTAAGAGGAAAAACTCCTGGAGGATTTTCTATCTCTGTGCAATAGCTACAAATTGTAGTAGTCATTGAGTTATGCCTACACAAGATTGTGATTGGTCAGAGGCGATGACTGATTTATCACTGACCTATCAGCAGCAAAGAACATCACAGAGGTTTGGCGGTGATTGGCCACAGGGGAGATGGTAGTTTGTAGTTATGAGCCTGAGGCATGAGGCTACTGCCAACAGGGAACACGGGCAGCTCTTGTTCTCGTTAGTGTGGTGCGTGGGAGCCTAGCAATCTTGTGCTCACATGCACACAAGCATTCTCACAAAAGGTCAGAGTGTTACTAGGGAAACTAAAGAGACCAGTCTCCCCAACCCCCCATCCTTTCAATTGGAAAAAATGCCTGAAAACACTTTCGCATGTCACATGTACATTTGCGTACAACAAAGAAAGGGACAAGTAACGCAAATACCAATCTATCAGTGTGAATCTGTGAAAACACGTCCTGTTGTCATACATGGATTGTAAAATGGGGATAACACAGTTGTAACATCACATCACCTTATTGGCAGAAAACACAGGAGGCATTCCACCAATCACAGAGTACACTGGCATTTCTTGATGTAACACTGGTCCTTGATAAGTGCTAAGTGGACACAGCGGATAGAGTCAGCACACTAAGTATATCTCCCTATTGGTTTCACACCACAATATGATCGATATTAGTCCGCACTGCTAAAATGCATATATGTAAAGGCTAGACAGAGTCTCTTTTTCCCGTCTTCACCTGATCAACAGAGCATGGGCAGACGACGTCATGGCTAGTCAATGCAGTTAAGCAAGATGACAAGACAGAGCGAACTGTGACAGATAAGGCCAAGGACAGTGTGCCAGTGTCAAATTTGTTCGGACTTTTACAAGTTAAAATCAAAAAGATAGACAGGGGCAGGCGGGGGGAGTGGAGTCACTGGGAAAGATATTTTATTACCTTCCTGGTAAATGTATACAGCGGAGGCGGTGCAAACATTCCGTCAGAATTCCCCCTCTCCCACCCCTCCCCCCTGCGTCCGAAACACAATGGACCTGTCTCCCTGACTCACTATCACCAGCTTCACAATAAACTCCTGTTCCATTTATTTTCACAGTACAGTGAAACTGGACTGCACTGTGCCAAATTATTGAGTACACAAGGCAGGGTTAAGACCTCAACGTCCACAAATAAAAATACAAAGATGCACCAGTTATTCTGTATCATTTTTCTATGTATCGTTTTTGATTGTACTCTGCACTGTGAAGTGCCTTGTTGAATAAAAGCTCTAAAACTGGGATGGCTTACAATGGTCTGGGAGGGCTAGTGTCTGCTGGTTGTTTATTTCACCATAAAAATAAACAATCAGCCCAGAACCAATCAAACATGTCAGATGAGTAAACTGGGTAATCAACGGTTTTAATGATCAATTAAGTTCTGGGTAACAATGACAACCTTGAGACTGCGGCTCCCTCGCACCAGGACTGGGAATCCCTGCCTTATACTCAGTTCATGAAAGGACTGCCATCATTTTTTAAATCATTTTTCTTGCTTGGTTGCATGGTTATTGATACTACTATATTGTTTTCTCTTATTAAAACAGAGACTGCACTCCTACAGTTTTTCAACAGAATTTTTTTCTTTTTTTTGGTCAAAACATTTAAAATCAGCAGATGGGAGGAAAGGGAAGAATAATTTTCTTAGTCTCAATAATATTCAGAGATACATTTTTTTCATGCAATATTAATCAAAATCATGGAACTGTGTGGCTGAATGAGAGAAAATTGTTCAGGACATATCTGTCAAAAATGAAAAAATAATACTTCTGGTGCAAGGAGATAGGAATCAGTAGTGAACAAAGGAATGGAGGAGTCTCCCAGACTAAGGTCTTCTTTACCAATTTTTTCATTTTTATTTCTGTATGCAGTTACAACAGAAGCATGGGACTGAGAGAGGGGAAAATGTTGTGAAATATTAATATTGTATTAATATTAAGATGTATTAATTTAATAACATGAATGATGAACGTGAGCCAAAACGTTTCCTCCCAGCACCTGCTGTTTCAAATACAGAGAGCCAGCATAGGATTGGGGGGTTCCAGAACAATGAGTCTCACAACCTAAGATCTCCTTTGTGCCATAGACATCCTCCAGCTTCAGGGGTGCCTTCGATAAGAAACAATTATCATTATGAACATTAACATTATCAATATCAGTAATGTTCATTTACTAGTTCTAATCAATCATGACTTTGTGCAGCCAGGAGTCCAAACATGAGCTAGAAAATTCTTCTTCTGTGGTTCTTCTGTAATAACTAGGAGCATAGGCAAAATGGGCCACCCTGGACTGTTCTATCCTTCTATCTATCTCTCTGTCTCTATAATCCAGGCTGTAAACCCAAATTTCACTCTGGGTCACAAACTGTGGCTATGTACTTATTGGGTCGCAACCTCAGAGTTGAATCACTTTTCACCATGAGTTGACCATCAAACCCCATTCAAAAAAGGCAGGGCCCCACACCCAACTAAGACAGGAAATGTAAATTTGTGCAGAAGCACACCAGTCTTCAAATGAACCCCTTCTTCAAATGTTAATACAGCAAGGTTAATTATACAACAAAATATGACAAGTACAAGGCATAGAAAAAGTACATGCTTGTTGCAAATGCTAAAGCACTGCTTTGTGGAGCAGTGTTGAGTGGACAGGCAGTGGGAGTGTGGTGGGGTGTGGGGGGGTCAATAGTACAGTTTTGAGGGGGTGAGATGGTTGTGAGGAGGACCGTTAGGGGTCTGGAGTGTTTTTCTCTCTGAAACCTCTCCTAATACATTAGTCAGACTCCCTCTGCATTCCTAACATCGCAGAGCTGATAACAGAGGTCTCATAGGTACAGTCTAACACACACACACACACACACACACACACACACACACACACACACACACACACACACACACACACACACACACACACACACACACACACACACACACACACACACACCTACATGGACACAGATAATTATATAAAGAACATAATTTTCTGTGAATTATAAAATAAATTATGGCAAAGCAGGATTGAAATATTTTCAGACAGACACAGGGTGTGTTGTACCTGACACACAGATGAAGGTTCTGTAGTCTCCTAGGCCACCAGTGGCCAGAAAGGGGATCTTCTTTTTCGTCCTCCTCTTCACCTGCGCGGAAGCGACCATCTTTTCATCACGGGGTCCAAATATCTCCCTGTTGATAGCTGATTTGGCACTCATCGCGGGGGGCAAGGCTCTCCTCTCTCACCTGGAGCAACAGGACCACGGAGAGAATGTGGATGATTACAAGAGGCCAAGATGGCCACAAAAAAACCATACTGACAGTGTTAATACTTGCATTTTCATTATTTAAAGCTGGGACCCAATCAAACACATGTGCCTCTTTAAAGCGTTATGCAATTCAGTGAAAACAGATCCCACAGTGCAACCTGTTGAGCGTTTTCAGTTTTTAAAGACACAAGCACTTTGCAATGTGATCTCTTAATTTTTAATGCAAATGCCCAGAAAGGTAACATGTTTGCTTGAATCCCACCCTGAAACTTTATCAATCGCATTGTTATGATAATTTCTCAGTGTACACACTAATTGACTGATTCAACTGTAAAAAAGTGTAAAATTGGGTGTCAGTTTGACAGCACAACTACACCAGAAAAGATGTGCATGTCATGAAAGAGGACTGAATACTGGATGTGTTTCTGCTTGGCTGTGTCCCACACAAAGACGACAGAACTGGTTGTCTGTCTGCATTGGTTCCCACCCCCTTACTTTCTGGAGACAGTACATTCCCATTCACATTTACAGCTATACCACAGCAGGGACTGGTGTGTCAATGGAGAGAAACCGCTTTATTATGTTCATGGCTTTTCACATGCACAAAAAGCCAAAGGCCAGAAATTTACAGACAAACACCCAGCTGTGATTCGCTATTGTTTAACAATCACATGACCAGTAAGGCAATAACAAGTGCCCCTTTGTTCTAAATATGCACACATTTCATTTTGGATTCACTTCAGAAATAACAGAAGGCAAACTTTGCCAACACATTAAAAATATATATATGAAATTAGATCTGACTCATTGCTTATGACACAGAGGTCTTTATTACGATTAGTCAAAACAGACAGTCAAAGTGATGTGTGGAAACTTGATTTTCAGGAAAATCTTTGGCTCTGCTGAACCCAGGACTGCCCGCACTGACTCTGTGCGTAAGCTTTATGGAAATGGTAACAAAACTGGCTCTCAAACTCTCACGGTTATGCTGTCGTCAGCACCTGACAACACCTTCTCAGTGCACAGGAAGCTCTACACCACCACTTCCTTCTTCAGATCTCAAGGGTTTAAAACATCTTCTGCAGTGTCATTAGCTGCCTCTTGAGAAATATTGATGAGGGTCATAAAACTGGATTTTTCTTTTTTTTAAATCCGTAAGAAGGTTTAAAACCACTTAATCATTTAAATTAGAATTTAAAAGATAAAACATTTCAGATGTTTCCTTTTGCCACTATTTACTTTAAACAAGCTCACAAATCATTTTCAGCTATGTTCTTTAACTGATTTTTTGCTTTAAAAGGGTAGTTCTCATTGTAGCTAAAGTTAACCAAAAAGGTCTAGGATTTATATCTTACCAAGGAGAAGTTCTGCAACCACATTAACAGCTCTGCACTTAGATCTCAAGAGCTAGAAGTAAAACAGCTCTTTCAATTTAACCACCTAATAACCACGCTGTCTTTGTTGGGCAAACAGGGCAAACTCACTGCTCCACATGCTGGGACCACATCCCTCTCCATCCCGGCACTGCAGTTACAGTCCAACATCTTACCACAGACCCAAATTCAGCAGCAGCTGGCAAGAGGCAAAATCTTACCATCACAGGACCCCAAGCCAGACCCTGCACAGGGTAACAGCAAGACTTTACATTACTATAAGGCATGCAACAGACTGACTTATCACTATATAATGTTCATGTATAATCCGTTTATACCACTGAACATCCACTATTGCAGTTCAGACTTCAGACAGCATCTTGCTCAATTGTACAATGGCAGTATGCTACCCAAGTAGCAATCCTGCAACCCCGGATGGTGCAAGGTCAGTTCCATAACAGATACTACAGTCCTAACACGTAGTGATTAATGGCAAATTCAACACGGCCTCACCAAGCTCTCAAAGGCATATCAACCACCGTGTTACGTATGCTGTACCAACACTCTTATCACCCTGTCAGCTCCAGCGAAGCTGGAGAAAGACGGAGATCCTGTGTATCCTCACAGAAGCACTCCAGCTGTGTCAGGTCAGGGCTCACGGGCCATGGGAGAGCACAATGAACAGACGCAGGGAGTGCCCAAACCTAAAAATGTGGCACTCCCACTGAACTGTGAAACTCCCTGTACTGAGTTCAGCTCCGTCATCCTCTGTATATACACAGTACATTACATACAACGTATATGTGGGTATTATATATCGCATATATACACATAATATATAGCAGAAGCAAATATACACTATACAGGTGGGAGGAAACATGGAAATGGAAATCCCCAAAAATATATAAATGTGTATCCACAATGAGGAGCTGGGCCACCGTTTTCCTACAGAGCGGCTTCAGTCAGTCTTGGAATGCTGTTACACAAGTTTCAAACAATTTCCAGGACACTGGATCATTCTTCATCAAGGAAAGCCTCCAGTTCTTACAGGAATTTACTCTGCATTCCATGTTACACAACCTCCCATGAGGGTTCAGCAGTATCTACATCAGGTTAATGGGCAGGCCATGGAAAGCGTTTGACCTAAGTGGTTACTCTACCCTGCACAGTAAAAGCAGGACGCTATAACAACCATAACAGCATAACATATCCACCCCCATATACGGAATTACAGACGGAAAGAGGCAATGCGGGTTGAAGACAACCTTTGGTTTTCCCCAAACATAAACACATTCAGACACATAAAGAGTAGAAGACAACTCAAGAGTCCATATACTGACTGCCACTACTCAGAAGTCATGTTTGTGTTCTTGTCCATTGGCCTTGGTTACAATTTTATGGTACCCTACCATAAAATGTCAGCTCTGTGAAAGTCACCAGGCATAGTTTTTGTTGAGGCTGGCTCCCAGAGGTTCAGTTCAGTTCTGTGTTATTTCTAAAGCTGTTGTTTTATGGTTTTTAGGTACTATCCTGTTGTATCAGTCTATCCTGTTGGAGAGCTTTAGCTTGTTATGACAGTTTTACTTCCAGAATATTTTTTACCCTTGTTTGGTAAATGCAGTCCTGCTTTTTGGACCGGCTACCCAAAACGCACTGAACTATTCTGGTATGTCTGTCTGACCCACCTGAAATTCAGGCAGCAACTACTTAGTCTCCTTCAAAATCATCTCTAACATTGCATTTATCCCAACTGCAGAACTTATGAAGGCAATTACAAAGCTTATGGACCAAGACAAAAAAGGTGGCAAATTTCCCAGGGTGCCAGTGTTTCTTAGCAGGACATAAGCCACTACAGACAACATGTCACACAAGTTTAACTCATGAGTCAGAAGTACATTCCTGAGAGGGCAACAAGTAAATAGTACTGTGTTCGCACCTATTACCCAGGCTTAATTATCTGTAAACACCCACACTAGCGCACTCATAGATTAGACCATAATAAAACAGAGCTATTTAAATAATAACGTGGAACTGGCAGCAGCAAAATGCTGAAAGCCAGCAGGCACTGTGGCCCTCCAGAACCAGAGTCTGACATGACTGGCTAAGATGGTGAACACCCAGCAGGTAAGAGACCCTGCCAAAAAACAGTGTTCACAAGGCCCAGACGCAAACAGCTAGAACGACCAGCTTGTTTTTGTCGCTTCTCTCTATAACCCACACGATTTGTCAGGCCCGTTTTCTGAGCCAAACCAAATGAATGACTGTTCAAATTTCCCATTCTACGAGAACGGAAAAAAAGTGTCAGCACACAACTCGATATAGTACTCCAGACTGCAGCCAAAAGAACAAGCAAAGAGCTCTGCTCAGTGGAGGCGTTGCTAGATGATAGCAATATGGATGTAAAAGCCGTCAAACTCAAAACTGGACCATAATCAAGGCAAAACACGACATCCAATATCCTTTCAGACAAACACTTCCTGGCCTGTTGAAAAACATCTGAAGATTATATCTGTGATGAAAAGAAAAATAATTTCTAACAATTACTTTCACAATAAATTAAACCGAAAGAGGCGTACTGGACGTGCACCTCCTTTCTGTCTTCAAAGACACATTGGAGGAAAAAAAAACCTCTTCCGTTTCTTTGGAGTGTCAAAATTTGGAATACAGCCTCTTCCACAAGGATATCTCAATCTGAACACCATCCTAAATGTATTCTCCTCATCTTTCCTTAGCTAGGCTTTGGCTCACTAACACCAATCTAACTCATAGAGACAGGCAATATCACTACCACAAACAGCTATGGCAAATGGAAGCTGAGCACACACAAGAATGCAGAAACAGAAGTTATATCATAATCCATCAGATATTGCACAGCATAAGATTTAGCAATAGTGTTTTACTATTTAATTGAGTCTGCTGGGATTTTAACTAACTTTAAGGTAATCAGTATTGCTGCAAAAGCATTATCCTAAAACATTCTGAATTAATTGTGCAGTTTGTATAATGCTTGATACAGATTAAATACGATGAATGCCAAACACAGCTCCATATACATTCGGTTATACACTGTGTTATCATTTTGCAAATCAAAAAACAAAGAATGACCCATTACAAAAACACAAACGGCTTTATAAAGTTTCATACTGTATGAAAAGTGTGACTGGTTTTTCCTGCTGTTTATGGAAAAGATACATGCAAAGTATGGGTTAAGTGGTTTATGACCTGGCTGCTCCACTCTGCCAGCAGAAAAGCATTGTTCAGAATGTCATCTGAAAACACAATCTGCGGTTTTCAGTGCTTCAGGCTGCACATACATAAAAGAGCTGGCACTACAGAGACCAAAAATTGGTAAACACAATCATTCAATAAAATACTAAAGTACATTTTGGAATGAGTGAGCAGGCCTCATCCTTAGATAAATCAACTCCGATTCCTTTTATAAAAGCCAGTACTACCCAGACTAACCACCATTTATCAAATTAGTATGTTTACTAATGTTTAAGACGGTGTAAGATTAAAAAAAAAAAAAAAAAAAAAAGCAGGTCACGTCACCTGCGTGAACTCTTCTACAATGCATTGAGCGCCTGATACAGAATCTGACTGCTGTCCAAGAAGTAAGGGTTTCGGCCGGCAGTGTCGTCCCTGTTTTTGGTTGATCTGGCGGCTTCACTTTGCTAGCCCCACCTGCGTATAAATGTAGGCTATTCCTCTGACATGACAGCTGGTTTGACGGAGGAATTTGCAAGGTGACAGGCTAGATGAACACCACTTTCTTCGAAAGCACAAATAACAGATCTTTGTCGGATTTCAAAACTCGATTTTTTTATGCGCTTACTACCTGAGTCTCTTAACTTGCCAAATCACGTAAAGCGAGGCAACAACAGCCGCACCCACCCCAAGGTTTTACCCTGAGGCAAGTAATAAACTCATAATTTCCGAGGCAAACGTCCAAGATAGACACATATGTGCTTGGTATCTGGCTGTGGAAGGAAAACAGAAGCACAAGTTTAAATCAATGTTCTCCACCTGCACTTCCCCGTAAGCCTGTGAGACGGTGCTATGCAATTTCATTAGAACAACGTGCATTTGGAAAGCACAAAGAAAAACAACTTTGCGAATTACCTATCGTTTCACGAACCATTGCTCACAGCTGGAAAAACGGGTCTATCAAATTCCCTACCTGCTCTGGCTTTGAGAGAGGGGGGACTAGCCTCATGACTCACCAGCTTTGAAATTATCCCATAATATATCTACATACAACATTTTTTCCCATGATTGTCACGGATGAATAATAGATTTTTTGATATACAGAACAACAAACCTTAATATGACACACTAATACGGAATCGAAGTAGCTAGACTGCGTATGCAGATACAAGCTACGATTCCACGAAAAATCCAGACAAACAGAAAAAGGCTTACAACCTTCAGAGCCACTCACTCTGATGCCTTGTAAATTCCAGGACCAACATTTGGAGTCGTTTGAAGTGTTTACTTGGATGAAAAAGTCAGTTTAGGTATATACTAAAATACACAAATTACATTCCACAAAGCTGACTAATGTGAACTAAAGCCAGATGTTTAAATTTCAACAGTCTACTCTCACACAGGAGTGAATTACGGTACACGAATGCACCCGTAAAACCTTCCATTTATCAAACTGTAATGTCAGGTACTTCCGTTGAGGAAAAGCACTAGCTAAGGAGGCTTGGATCCTGACAAAACACTGCATCAATCGCTACAGGATACCCACTTCAGTTTGAAGTTGTTAATGCAGCTAGATAAATTTGCAGTCTGCTGCTCTCAGAGATTAACTCTGTGGCAACCGTATGTAACACAAGTCCTTATACTTTCATAAGCATGCTGAAAAGTTTTTCACAGAAAGCTGAATCAATGTAGGTGTAAGCAAAACTCTTCAAACCGTGCAAAAACATACCAATTCACTTGAGCTCCGTGAGCGGCGCGCTAGGGTGTTGCGCTTTCCACGTGGAATAATCCTAAATTTTGACCGTTTAGTTCACTCGGTCAGCTTGTCAGGTTTATAAACTCCATTTGATTCGGTTCTGTACAGGATCTAGCTATTAATAACCCGTTTTTGAAACTTACATACACACTTAGTAAGCGTCCGCCAGCTGACAATATAACCCCTTCACGGAGTCTGCGGTGCACTGCCAATGGGTCTCAGCACTTCAAAGCGCTCACTACTAGTCACGTGGAGACATGCGTGTTCAAACTGTTCTATCAAACAGCCCATTGTCAAATCTACGGATGAAAAATAAATATATTTACAATGTATAGTGTAAAAATACAGTGTCTGCAGGCAGAAATATATACATCGCTGGAGATTCATGATTGGGATCTTAAGTCCTCATGCTAATGCTGCTTAACATCCGTAATGATTTTCACTGATGGAGTAAACATTATGTTGGCAATGTAGGCTTTCAGCTAGATTGCCGTCGCAAATATATCTTTTGTTTCAGATCCCGGTCAAAAATTCTACACAATGTTTTTTTTTTTTTTTTTATTTCCCTGAGCAAACACACAGTACACTCTTCTCACTTCACTTGTATGCCGTTGGCAAAGGGCATGTTTACTGTTGAATTACAGTAATCTCTGAATGTGTTGGATGGCAAGATGTTTTTGTGGTTTCATTGCACTTGATCCTAGAAAGTGAATAGTGTCACTATATTTAGCTATTGCTACTTATTTTATAACCTCTGGTCCTGTGAAAGATAGATAGCTAACATATTAAACTCAAACTTCCTCTAACTAGCCAGGTTAAGCACTTGAACTAGGCCTAGCCAAAGGGACACAAGATCAACTATGAATGCATTAACCATGTCACACCTCGGTTTCAAATAGGTTTGGGCCACTCTGACCACATTTACAGAGAGCGAAACTAAAGCTCACTGCTTTGTTTTCTTCCACGTCAATGACCTTTTGACCACCTGAACGGCAATCTCATAGGCTGTCACTTGGATATAACAGTAGGGGAATTCACTTGAACAGGCACATATAACCCAGCAACCAAGGCAGGGGGTGTGTCATCCACAGGTCTCTTGAGCTCTAGATAACAACATTCCCATGTGTCAGTCGATACTATGCCAGGTGACTTTCTGTTCGTGATCCTTATCGTAGTATCTCCATTTAATGGAATGCACTCTGTAGTTATCATTTTACAAGAAAAGCCTAAAGAAACTCTGTTTTGAACATTTCAATACGTCCAAACTATTGTATAGTCAAAAAAAAAAAAAAGACTTTATTAAGTACTATTTGAAGAATGAAATATCATGCCCCAAAAGTAAGTGGTGGACATAGCATTCAATAAGTCATTGATTAAAAAACTCTGTTTTGTTGTAAAGAACAAAACATATTGATTGGCGGAAACAAATCAGTGATTGACAGCTACTTGTACTTCCACTTTTGTGTGTGTGTCCCAATTCCTCATTCACCCATCTCTAGAGTTCAACACACATCAGTTTAGGCAGACTACACACAGAAAAGGGTTTTATGAATGCACCTTTCTTCTCCCTAAGACACAACTTATTGAAGTATGGCTCAGGAGTCATTTTTCATATAAGACCTAGACAAAATCTTTGAATAGGGTTTTACATTTCAACTGAACTCTGTTCAAATGAAATTATCCTTAAATTTTGAATGGGAATGTTTTGAAATATTTAAATAGAACAACTCTTCATTGCAGTCATTTTTGAATAAAGCATTAAAGAATATTAAGGACTGTCAACTGACAGCTGACTCCAGAGAGGAATTGAGGCTAACTATTTGATTTCTGACAAAGTCCAACGGCTTTTTTGTCTGACCTCGAGATTTTAAAATATCCTGCCAAGTTGTTACAGATTGGATTTCTGAGACCGGTTTAGTTTTAATCCAATTCACCCCAATTAGGCTACTTGTTGCTCTTGGCTGCTTCTAAAAACTTTTCAATGGCAAGCTGCGCTGATCTCAGGTCAGTGGCATTCAGAGACGAGAACCTCCTCACACTCCCTACGTGGCTCCTCGACGTGCGCGCACGCAAGCTTCTGCTCTTACGTCATCGCGTTCATGTAGTTTTGACATGGCTGCTGTGTTTTTAGTGATGTTGTACGAATACTCTCCCCTGTTTTACATTAGCGTTGTGTCCTTGTGTTTTATCATCACAGCGGCTATGGTGCTGGGTTGGTAAGTCTTCCGTATACGCCTAAATAATGTTGAGTATTAACGCTTGTTAGATAACAGAGGGCATTTGCTACTTGTCAAATGTATTTGCTAGCAGTTCCTCAAAACAACGCGGTAGCTTGCTTGCTATCCAGGACATACGACAGCTGTATTCAGAAGTTAATAATTTACATCGCTTACAATTTACAGGCTCAATTTGATCTGACAGTGTAATACAATTATGTGTTGCGGCTAATACCAAACGTTGCATGTGTGTCGTTAAACAGAGGGCAGATACCAAGTAAATACAGTAACGTACCGTATGCTAACTTAGATGTCATGTCACCTGACTCACTCATTTTCAAGAATTAGAACAACACAGATGTTAAGTTTGATGGAATCGTCTTCTTTACGGCATCTGTTGTCCCTGTACCCTGTTGTTTCATTTTGAGCAGCTTGCATTTGAGGGGCGTGTGTCAGTTAATACCTGACTTTTCTCACGTCCGACTTAAAGGTTTGGGTTTGACGTCCCTGTAATTTTGCGGAGCTCGGACGACGGGGACTCTACGTGGAACATTCCGGAGAAGAGGATGGTGAAGAAGACTAATCCGTTTTCACTCCAGGTTGGGACCACCACAGCCTCTGTCTCAGGTGACTGACCTCAACCTTACTGAATTTTACGTGAAAACAGCAGCAGGCTCCTTCAGGGTACCAGTTCTCACATACTGAACGTGAGCCCAGTTCACCTATTTCACATGTTCTCATGTGTTTTAGTTAATTGATAGTCAGTTACTGTCACTTTGTGTTTTGAACACGCTGAATAGACAGACAAGCTTAGTCATTAGCCAGGATACCTAAACAATTTCTAATCTTTTTATCAATTTCCATTTGCTGTATCACTTCCCCATGCTCTGCAGTTTAAATTGTTTTGACAGAAGTGAATGCAAGCCAATGTACATTAAGTGATTTGTAGATACAAACAGCCACTAGGTTAAATTTCACTCTGTATAATGACAAAATCAGTTGCCCTGTTTTCCCATTCATCGTTTTGTCTTTGTAGGCCTCCTCAGTGCAAATAAATAGACTGCTGCTAATGTGATAGTGGTCCGTAATGAGCATTAGTGTGGTAGTAATCATGCTGCAGTCTCATCTCAGAGGGGGTGAGTTTGCGTCCTGGCTGCCTGGAGAGATGTGTCCTCAGCTGCTACTGGGGCTGCAGCACGCAAGCCCTGCAGGCCGCCCTCCACGCCCACCAGCAGGTCCCCAGCCTCCGCACCCCTCAGCTCTTCCAGGAGGCCCTGCACTTCCAGTACCAGTACTGCCAGACCTTCAAGTATCCTTCACTCGTCCTTATGGGGTGGGGGACCCTGGTGAACGTGCAGGGTGCTGCCATGTTTGACATTGACATCATTTGGCAGACAGTGATATTAGGAAGGACTTGCATTTTTATATGCTAACAGTTTATACAGCCTAATATTTCACAGCAGCATACAGCTGGATACAGTCACCTACTTTACTGAAGCAAAGAGGTTAAATACCTTTTTAATGGGTTCGATGGCAGTACCCCTCCTGGGATTGAAACCAGCAACCTCTGAGCTCCCTAACCCTTACACTATGTATCCTACATTTAGCGAATGTCCTGCAACTGTAAATGAAACATGCCTGTTAGTTAAGGGAACATCTCCCCAGAAATGTCAAGTTTTTTTCCTACTGACCCAGGATTTATCCAGCTCTCCATAATATCTCCCTGTTTTTTTCTGTAATTAATTACAAACGTGTTCTTGCTGGAAGTTCTTTACAGACCAGGTGCAAAGGTTACTGGGTAAGGTCAGAGGTCAGGAAAGTTGTGGGTCAGTCGTGAAGTGTCGGATGTTATTCTTCAGCCATCTGTAAGCGTTTGACCAAACCTACATCATAGGGGGACTGAACCTCAGGTTTGTCAAAAGATTCTAGACATCTTGGTTGCAAGGCTTCCATTTTCCTCTGACTAAAAGGAAACTTAAAGAAGATTTGCTCACACTGTAGCCCTCCAAACCTGGAATATAGTGCATTCCTGAGCCACCCCATTTTGAAACATCTTCTGATAATCATCACTTGCCTTGGGCTTCTATTGCATCTAATGGCCCAAGAGGTGCCCAGATGTTTGATTCTTTGACAGAGAACTCAGTATTGACAAGGAGGACACAGAGGAACGTGTCAGCCGACTGCCAGGACGATTTGGGCATTGTGGATTTTGGCTTGATGCCCCGCATGTGTTACCCCCTGGTGGTGCTCCTGACCCTGGCGGAGCAGGAAGCCAGAGATGTGTACGACATCGTAAGTCACACGGAATTGGGGTTGGCAGTTTCAAAAAGCAGGGGGTTATTGGATAGTGGGGCTGTCAGTCATCCAGAGGGGTGGGGCTGTCAAGAGTCGTTAAGTTAACTTTTAGTTTAAATGTCATTGTTTCTAGGGGCAGAGCTGTGTTTGTAATTGGGCAGCAGAACTGTCAGTCTTATGGAGGTGGAACCTGCCACACCAGTTGCAGATTGGGGCTGCCATTTTGTTAGAGGGGTATAACTGGGAGCCTAATTCAGGAGTGGGCCTGTCTGTCTTTTAAGGGAATGTGGCTACCAGTCTTCCAGAGTGTAAGGATGATAGTCTCATCAAAGTATAGGATTCTTATTACCCTGATGGACATTGTGATTTCAGGTGGCAAATGTGACAGTGATTCATGTTCCTGATGATAAATACCGGCTGTCTGCACGGATCCTGTTCCAGTACCTTCTCACAACGCAAGGAAACATGTATGAGCTGAAGGTGCGTTAGTAAGAGTCCATGTCCTCACTGTGTCCATTGTTAGCAAAGAAAAAACGTTAGTCTTCCTGCCAGTGTAGCTCATTGATAGTTTTAGTCCACCAGTTTTGTGCTCCAGCCTCCTTGATTTATGCCAGTATATTTGTGGATGGATAGCTCTTCAAACATGTCTAAATGCTGTTCTCTGTCTTGAGATCTGACCATGTGGGATTATGAGACTACTGTTGTAATGGCTCGATTTGGTTTTTCCCCCTCCATTTAGCCACCCCCCCCAGGCTGACCCCAGTCACCCCAACACCAGAGGAAAAGGAGCCAGGCACTGAGGGGGCGGGCCTGGAGGCGGAGTCAGAATCTGAGGAAACAGAAGACTTGGGGCTGGGGCGGGGTTCATCCCTGGGACAGGCTGTGTGGTGTGTCAGAATGCGCCGGTGAACAGGGTTCTCCTGCCCTGCAGGCACACCTGCCTGTGCGATGGCTGTGTGGCGCGCTTCCAGCATTGCCCCATGTGCCGTGCCTTCGTCCTGGAGTCCTTTGCTCTTGCACACCTGCCCCCTGCTGGCCAGGTGGAGGAACTGCAGTAATAAAGGCAGGTCCTCCGCTCCTGTCATGCAGAGGTTACACTGCTCTGAAAGGAACACAGACACAGCTTTGGGCTAATGTGTTTACTCACAGAAGCTCCACGGAAATGAAAATAACACTCCTAACTCTCTGTGGTTTGAGCAATGAGTCAGTAGTGTGAATGTGACATAATGGCTAGGAAACTGATTTTGTAAGTTGTTTCCTGCAGCAGAGATGTTGCAGGTTCCTCATACTTAAATGTGAATCTCCTGGACCTGTAGTTGCATAGCTTCTCAGTTTTACTTGGGGTATTGCTCATAATGGGTAAGGATAGGATATGAATAGACTGTCAGGGTAACTGTCTTAGCTTCTATGGCCAAGGCTTGCTACAAGCTGAATGGTGCCTACAGATCTCTGAGGGTGGATTTTGATGGCTTTATCATTCCACCATCCACCCCTAAGAATTCAGATTTGGTTTATTAACAAAACATATCTGCAGAGAAGTAGTGTTATACCTCGATGGAATAAGATTTTTATCAGACCAGGACAGCAGAAACCTGATCCTAGATCAACAGTCATACTCTGGAACACTTGGTGATGAATATGGCCCCAGGTCTTCATATTAGCAGGTTAGCATACCACTAGCCTCACTTTAGCTAATAAACCTGTGGTTACTCTTTACCTCTGAAGAAACATGCTCTTGTGTAGGAGAGGGCTAACTGGCCATTCTTGAAATTTCTCTGTTGGCCCACCTGTAATCAGTGTTAGCCAGCAGGTGATTTGTTAATTTTTACATGGGGAATGGCCCAATGGCAGCACCCTGCTGTCCCCACACCACCAACCAACACACAGGCATGTGAAACGGGGATGGCAGGTTAACAAGGGGAATGCCTTTTTGTCATTTTTCTAACAAGGAGTGTGGTACACCCTCAGAAATAATAGGGCACCAATCAGATTGCAGGCAGCCCACATCAAAATGACATGCACTGTTTCCAGATTCCAAGACTTTAGGAGAGTGTAGTGTTTTAGTGTGCGACTGGAATGGAAGCCTATATCCACACTGGCCCTCCTCGAGTAATATTTGACGGCTGTGGTAAACTTTTTCCACATCAACATCATTCAGAACCTGGCCACAAGTTCCAGTCTCTGTCTGACATACATGATATCAGCCTTGCATGAGTATCAATGTAATGTCATGCAGATATGAGAGCAGACTGACAGACATAAACCAGCAACGGGAGGGCAAAACTTCATTAAACTAAGGATGGATGTAGCTACAGTGTGCAGATGAGCACTGACTTGTTTAAACCAATAGGAATGCTGCTTACAAGACAGCACAGTGATTGGGTGTCACTGACAGCATGCTTATCATAGTTCTGCTTATTTTTTATTGAAGGCTGACCTTCCAATCACGGTCATAAATAGTGTCAATCATATAATATATAATGCTGCTCCATGCAGAACTGAAGGAAATCTGCCACAGACATATGCTGTCTCATACACATCCACATGTCTCAGATTTAAACCCTCTTTCACAATTACTGTATATATTCTTGTTGTATATTTTATTTAGTGTTTTAATGAGTTTGGATGGGAAACTATGAGTATAGTTTTGTAAAAACAGTATGTGTGGATAGTGTGTACATACCAATTGTAAGTGACATGACTAGATTATTTATTTGCCTCTATGTGCAGGTGAAGACTGCACCAGAACTATAAAATTGAAAAACAATACGTGATGTTGTCAGTGTGTTTTTTTTCTTCGTCAAGAGAACATGAAACCTACAGTTATAAAATGTGTTATTTCAAGCACACGTTAAATCTAAGGCACCAGAAGTTGTAGTTTCATGTCGAACAATTCTAACACTTCATGCCTATGAAAGATTAATGTGCTCTGCGGGAGTTTCCACAAACGTCTCGTAAAGAAGTTTGAATAATTTACAGATCAAATATCATGGCCATTTTGCATAATTCTTAACACAATTTGATATGCCGGCTCAGAATTCAACTTCTACAATAAAGCAACCAAGATCATTAAAAAAATGTTATTTTGTTTCTATTTATTGTTGCACATGCTAAACGTTTTAAGAAAATGAAAAGGATATTTATCTTCCATTAAAGTTAATAAGATTAAGTTTGCGTATCAATGCAAGCTCATAAATCAATGCTGTGCTACCCTCTGTTTTCCACCACTGGTCAGATCTATGAGTGCTTTTCCTCCTGTATCGGAGTTAGGTAACTCTCCACGTTCAACGAGCACAGCTTTGTTAGTCGTACTTCATAGTTCAACAATGAGCAAGCAACTCAATATGAAAACATATTCCATAGACTAGTGTCAAATTATTCACTATAATACACCTACAGAATAAGACAGCCACCTAACTAATTTGTGGTAAATGTAATGATAGGTTACAGTGTAGGCCTTTTTTTTTTGCTAAATCGAACTTTGTGTTTGCTACCAGAAGAGGGCACTGTTAGTCCAGCTGTCACTTGCTGAACTTTTCTTGAGTTTTTCTGAAAGTAGGAGGGTACATCAAACCACGGGATATTTAAAGTTTGAACGTAATCTTCAGGCATTCCAAGCGATAACAAACAGTCACGGGTCAAGGAGCTTTTAACGTGCACTACACAATTAGCTGTAATGTCGAGGGAGATCAGGAAATTAGATTCAGAGTGTTTGTTTTTGTAACCGTTGGGCATAGCGCATTTTGATATAAAGAATGAGATTTATGAACGATTAGAGAAAACAATTGGACTTTGTGTGAGGTAAGTGTCCCAAATGCCTGAGGGAATGGACTTGAATTTAGAAGGCACGTTGTAGTTCCCAGACAGGCACAAGATACGGTCTAAGGCATTTGATGGCGGGGAAAGAGGGACGGTAGATGCTGCTGGTATGAAGGAGGGACAGATGTTAGACAGGCGAGCATGCGCAGCCCAATGAAAGGCCACGAGAAAGACTTCTGATTGCGGGTGGTGTGGCATCAATTAAGGTCCACGGAAAAGTCCTGTGTACGGGAAATTCATGTACTAAACCATGTATCGCACGACACGGCGGGGAAGGAACTTTTGGAGCAATGAGCAATTTTAGGGGCTGTCTCCAGGGAGAACAAGGACGTCAATCGTTTTTTATACTCTGGAAGAGGATAAATCAAACTGAGAAAAAATCCCCTAATCACCCAGAAAATAAAAATGTTTGCACTACCATCAGCTCATCTGTATCCTATTTTTCATCTTTCTTTCATTATTTAGCTTACCATCTTTTTCTTTGATAGAAGATACCCCTGAACCGTGTGGTTTTTTGCCTGTAATTTTGATATTAGAAAAGTTTAATGATGAAAATTATTTGCTTTATTCTTCCGTGAAGCCCTTCTCGCTTTGAGACTACAGATTTATTGTAACAGAAAAGTTCCCTGATCACCTTCCCCATCACATGAACCACAAAATGAGTAGATACAGTGAGCTGTCATTCACTGTCATCTTTTAACCAATCAAATATTTACATATCCAAAGCAGCACACAATGATTGGTGCAACCCAATCAGATACTGTTAGCATATATTAGCTCCACCCACCTGTGGTGTCAACCTTTTAGTCCTATCAGAACGTCAATGGACTGAAGTAAGGTTTTGTTGCAAGTTAGCCACATCTGTCTCTTCCTCTGACTGTCTGGCACTCTGAAGCTCAGAGTTAAAAGTGTTAAATTAATTTCTTCATAATGATAACTCATCTTCCACTGTATCAATCTGGTTTCCTGCCACAATACATTTTTCCATAATTATGAATCTTCTGTTCTGTGTGTCCATGCCCACTTCAGTGTTTATGCAGATGTCTAACTTCAACTTTCTAAACAGGCCACATTCTTTCACTTTTTTTTTTTTTTTTTTTTGGGGGTGGATAGCTGAAGGGGAAGTGGTTTATAATAGCCCAGTAGGAGCACTAAGGGAAGTCTCTAAGGACTCTAAAGAGAAGTCAATAGGAGGGTGTTGGTCATCTAGAGAGTCCAGTAGCTCTTTCTCTCAATCCTCAAGAGGTCTCAGGAATTTGTTCTGTTTTCAGGAATCCCATCGGATCCCTGATTAGACTGAGTTTTCATACTGCATCACTGCCTCAGGATATGAAATAGCCATCACAAGAGTCGTGTCCACTTTCCTGGAAAGTTTTTCCATGTCCTGAGTTTCCCAATTTAATATCCAATTAATCAAATGTGTCAGGGACTAGTTGTCCACTTTGTCTCAGATGTGGCTAGTTATATATTTATTTGTTTCTTTCATTCGCTCAGGGCGTGCTACGGACTGATGTTTAAAGTGAGAAGCATTCCGGGAAAGGAACTGCTGAAGGAACTTTACTTGATGCTTGTAATTTAGAGGTTGCAGGTTTGATTCCCCAGTTGGGCATTGTCATTGTTTCCATGAGCAAGAGTACTCTGTCACTTTTGTATTAGAAGGTACAACAAACTTTGCATTGTTGTTTTAGGAAGTGTAACAGTATGGAACATAGATCTGAAAGAACATGGATGGACAGATCATAAAATTATTGATGGATTATGAAATTATTACCAACACCTGGAGAGTGTTGCCAGTTCCAAATGGCTCCATGCACAATATGATTTTTATGTCCACAAAAGTAGTCTGCACTTATATATTCTGTGGGAATCCTAAGTAACCATACGTATACTATGCACATTTCTGCTACATGACATGTAGCATAGCCACCTATAGAGTATTTCATGTAGGGGCACAAATTCTTTAGGTACCAGGCAAATGGTAAGACTAACTAACTGTTCATCAGTTGTCTTGAAATTCAGGCAAATTACTGTTTTTTACTTTGATTTTTCACGCCGCAAACATATAAAAATTCTTTAGCCCACTGCAGCAACCTACTCCTGTTGACTCGGGGGCAGCAAGCTATAGCAAGTGATTCCTCCAACTCACATGTCAACTGGCCCTCGCTTATTTTCACACTGCAGGTGCACTACCTATTCCACACACCGTCTGTGTTGCCAGAAGGTTATGCAGTCAACATATGTTTGGTTAGTTCACCTGCAGGTGCCTGGCTAACTAACTAATATTTAACCAGTCTTCACCCCTATCATGCCTGGCAAGGCTGGGCCAATTGCTGCCATGGCCATGGCTAGTAATACATTTCTGTTTTAACTCCCCTGCAAGAATCTTGTTGTTTCCAGCTCAGTGAGAGATTGTCCAACCCCCACCCCCCACACACACACACACAAACTTCTTCCGCAAAAAAAGAAAAAAAACATCAGGAGCTGAGAAGATAACTCAGACTTGAAAAATGTGTTCCACAGCTTTGTTTCCAAGTTATACCGCTGGCCAGATAACAGCTGCTCTTATTCTTATGTTGTGTTTCATCCAATCTCTCTGGCCGAATTGCAGAGAATATGTGAAGAGAAGGAAGATTTATCACTACAAAGTGCTAGCGATAATTCAGCTAAAGCAAACATTGCTGTGAGAATTGTTATCCCGTTGGCTAATGATATGCAATGTTGATGTGTGTGTTACTTTTATAATGTGACTTTATAGGGCAATATAAAAAGCTGTAGGATATCGTGTCCAGATAGGTATGCTGAGGTGTCCTTATCTGAATGCTGCGACTTGTTTTAGCCTCATTGCTATTTGGATTTGTGTACGAAACAAAGCTTATGCAAGACAGCTGATTTAAAGATGCTATCATCTATAGACTCCTGTCAAAAATGATGCTTCCTTGTGTTTGTACCTAGTCTATGACCATGTTTGAGAATCCCAGGCTATCTTCACAAGTGGTTTGGAACTGGCTCCAATTGGTGTGTAAGGTGTCATATGTAACAGTTGCAGGAATTATATTTTTTTATAAAAAATATTTTTAAATAAAAATATGAACTTGTTTCCTGCTGGGATATCGGACAAAACACTCCTGTACAAGAACTTTCTTGATTTATTCAGGACATGTGGACACCCTCCGTAAGGTCCACCTCCAGAATACTTTGTTACATGACCTACAAACAAGCCAAATTCATATTTACCATTACATTTCCATTTCGACATCCTCACAACACCTTCGTGTTGGCTTCTTTATGAACTAAAACACCAAAATAATCTTCACACTTTTCATGATAACATTTATGGTGCTTTTTCAAATGAATATGGAATATAAACAGCAGCAAGACCAAACGAACAACCATTGAGGGACATAAACACCATTCCACACACACAAGCACAGCATGAGTGTGTTTGTTCTTTTCCTTTGGTCTTTCATTAATATTTTAGAATGTGTCTCCCATCCTAGTCCTAGAGGGAACCCTTTCATTATTACAAAAGCATTTTGCTGATCAATCACATGAATTAAATGCATTGCTAATTCATTGTACTTTGTTTCTTCAGCCAAGATTGAAACATGCCGTTTGGCTCCTCTGGTTCAAAGAGTTTGGCCCCTAGAATGAATGAACAACCAACATATTTTTGGGAAGCATGCGGTCTATTGTCTGTTTGTTCTTGCTTACATGATCAGGATGAGAATTCTCATAAATTGGAAATTTTTGTTGCATGAATCGGTCACGCTAAGTAATCCCACCAGAGCGCTGTGGTTTAGCATCTATAAAGCAGCTGTTACTCTTTAAACAAACCCAGACAGATCGCCTTCAACCAGAAACTGTGATGTTGCTGCTGGATTAAGCTGATGTTTTGTGTTAGACAAAAGGGTGCAAATGGGAAATGGAGAGCAACCAATATCCCAAGGAGGCTACAGATCACAAAACCCAAAGTACAGAATTGTGTATAGATCTCTGAGAACAGCAGGCATCTGGAAAATGGTTTTAGTTGAAGGGAAAATTTCACATTTGATTTAATCTGTATTTTGTTCTTTATGGCTATTATGGTAATAATCTGTAAATGAAAAAAAAAAAAATCTTTCATGTTCAGAAAAACCAGTCTTCAGATTTGGGTTTGTAACCCATAATGCATTTCACTGAAAGCTAACCCAAAGCTAATCAAAACTGACAAAGACTTTTCTTCTGGTATGCAACTATTTCTTTGTGTATTTTTAACTTTCAAAAATAAACCTGAAATCTAAAACCAATATTTAACTATTTAGGAAAGCATGGGATAAGGGAAACACAAAAATGGCTGCATACATTCTTCACTGGGGCCAAGTGTAAAAGGCAAGAACATAGTTTTGACCTGCAGTGGGTCCAGACTGATTCAGCATGGTTGGGTTTGAAACATACAGCTTTAAGGCAAGGTGATTTTAACTTAATCAGCTCTGTTTATTTTGTAGATAACTGTTCGTGAGAGGTTCTCATAATATCATAAAATTCCTAATTTGTTCAAAGGCTAGATGCATAAAAAAAACTAAGAACTTCAAGCTGTTATGATTTGTTTCATATTTATTTATCTTTTTTTTTTAACCAGGATTGGTCAACTGGGAACTCAATTCTCTTTTGTAGAGATGCCAGGGGAATCAATGTGGGCAGGGATTGCAAGGTTTTACATAGCCAATCAGATATAAGGTTATTCAGATGGCCAGTTGCAGACAGCCAATTATTCTTGAGAATTTAACCAGGACAGTAAGGTTAACACCCCTACATCTTTAATTACCTCTGTGAGGTGAGACCTCAGCTTAACATTACACTTGAAGAATGGCACCTTCTGCAGCACAGCACCCCCATCACTCTGCTGGGGCATTAGAGTTCTCTTTTGTCCAGAGGGAAGAGTGCCCCCTGCTGGCCCACCAACACCTCTTCCAGCAGCAATTTTCTCATCTAGAGGTCTCCCATCCAAGTACTTACCAAGCTAACACCTGCTTACCTTCAGCATTTCAACATTAGAACCATTCAGTGTGGTATAACAGGAGCTACAACATTGACATCACACACAGTATATGTGGCATGGTGCAGAGGGTGGGGATGAGTACAATGGTGTGGGCTCTGATCTGATAAGAAAAGATAGAACTAAGATCAAAAAGATGGGAGTGTAGCCCAATACAGACAATAAAGTCAATATCTCCTGGAAATTTCATGAATTGACCCTATTAGTGCAAGTGAGGATATCAAGATCATGCCTCTAAGAGAAAACGGAAGAGGGAGTATGCTACAGGGTACCAGCTCCAGACATTAGCGCTAACAGTATGTTCCACGGTAACATAAAACGAGCATGCCAGGAGGGAGACACAGAATTAATGGGTGATCTCAGTGAAGTCCTGATTAATGGGGAAACTACTGTCGCTGCATCATGCCTTCAACTGCACACAATTTTCAGCAACTTTACTAGATGAACTTCAACAACAGGACAAATAAGGCAACGGGCCCCAATGGGATTTATCCAAGAATTCTCAGGGAATGATGGGACATTGTTTACAAATCTCTTGACAGTTATTTGTAATCAATTTCTATCTTTGACAAGACTCGTTATATTATCTATTTGGCCCTCAAAAAAGGCATTTGACAGAGAAATCACATGGGAGGCTCATTGACTGATGAAATTGGTCGACATAACAGCAGCTATCACAGAGTGGGGTTAGAAAATGGTCCACTGGTAGAACAAAGAATCTAGTGTGGTACTACTGGAGGAGCTAAACAGAATCTAGTGCAGTAATACAGAAAGAGCTGAATAAAATCCATATAGCTAAATATAAAGTTCTTCTCATGTTACATTGGAATTTAAGACAGGATCATTTCATGCAAGAAATAAAAATAGAACATGTTGAATCTGAAAAAGACTTTTGTGGAATGTAATTGTTGACCAAAGGGTGTGGTCATTGTGCTGAAGCAGTACAAAAGGCTAAGGCCCAGGATACTGGGATATATGGCAACAAATATGGGATAAGGAAGTTGTATTACAGTAATTTCCTACTACTACTACTAATAATAACAATAACAATTGTTATTGATTTTGTTTTGTTGTTGCAAATAATGCATTTTATTTCAAAATATACTTTTTACAGTTCCAAACTGAATTTCATGTGACAGATGGATAATTTTTAAAAGAAGCTGTAAAGTTTTTCAATGAAAGCTATTCAATGTTGACTTGCTTATGACCTTTGACCCCATCCAAAAAAAAACCAATACCATTCTGGATCACTGCTCCTTCGGGTATACTGTTAAAATAAGTCATGAAGGAAAACATCAACACCAGAAACTTTATAATCTCAGCACCCCCTCCACCCCCACCCCCAAAAAAAAAAGGTAAGAAATGGAACACATATAAATAACTCACCACCTGAGATAAATTGCCTAAACCTATGTAATAACACATTGTCTATGACATGTCATTCCACATCCCAATGAAAACAGTACAAAGTCCATCATAGACCCCACATTACCACCCACAAACTTTACCGCATAGATTTCACCCAAAGTAATAGACGTCCATACTGCCCAGCCTCTACAGATGATTTACTTCCATGAGTCCTGGTGGTTTGAATGCAAACCAGCACATACGGAAGTCTCTCAGGACTGAGTCTGAAAACCACTGCGAAGACATCTGTTTGGTGTGAATGATAAACTCACACATCCTGATAGCCCATTAGTGCCTCTTGCCGACCTTCCAGTGAACTACTCAATAAATACATAACAAGCAAACACTCATGCATTGCTTTTAAATGGCTGTGGCAGTGGTAAAAAAAAACCATTTGCCCAAAGTAATAGTCCATACTGCCCGACCTCTATAGATGATACACTTCCATGAATCCTGGCTCTGCCCATCCGCCCAATGCTTTGTGTGCAAAGATACTGAAGTGTCTGGACTGGCCAAAGAGGGGGAGGTAAACAAAACTGACAAACAAAAAGCAGATTCAGAGAAAAGCAAACAAAAACTGGATCACAGATGTATTCATTTTAAAAACATCCTAATTGGGGACTTCCTGTTTCGTGTCGCTGTTGGTCAGACCACCCAGCCTAGTTTGCTCTAGTCCGTGAGGAGTGCTCCCATGGCATAGCTCAAGATGGGCATGTGCACCTTTCTGTGGGTGGCTGGATGCTTTACGGGCCCGACACAGCGCCCCTCTCAGGAACTGTAGTCGTGATGGCCCGAGTATGATGAAGACCCAGGGATTGATGATGGGGTTGATGGATAGAAAACGCAGAGCGATGAGGTCGATCCGGTGGTCCTCGCCCTTCCTTCCGAGGGAGTCCATGTACACACGGACCTGTGGGTAGCACACAGTGTTTGCCTCTTGTCATTGTGCTTAACTGACAATGTCAGCAGCTTACCACAAAGAAAGCTAGGTTATGGAGCTAGGCTTGTAATTCCAAGGTTACAGCTTTAATTTCCAGGTGTGGTAGTGCTGTTGTACCTTTGAGCAAAGTAAACTACCTGGAATTCTTGAGCAAAGATCTAGATGTTTAAATGAAATGTTTGCAGAATGACCTGGATGATAGTGCCTGCTAAGTCAATGAAATCTAAGGTCATTTTTTTTTGAGAGTGCATCCTTCCTGTGTTACAGAAATACAAATTACCTGGCTGAATACGCAAACAAAATAATTTCAGCAACTTACATGTTGGGTGAATGCAATAGCCAGCCTCTAAAATTGATTCATACACTACACTTTGGGAAGAAAACATGCACGAATATTGCTCCTTAAGGCACACAAGTTATGCGGGATGTACCATTACTAATACAACTCGACATATTTGCCCACGCACGATCGAAATGTTTGGGATAAACAGCTGCCTTCGCAGGATCATTCCGTACCAGGATGTTTGCCTCTGGCGTGGTCTTTATAAAAATATGGCTACTGTTTGTTTTTCCCCTTCAAAATACATTCGGACACAGGCGACAAAAGTGACTTTGTAACAGATGTGTCTCTTTCCACATATGGCATCCATTGTTCCTAAATAATAAAGCTAACGCAGCCAAGTGCTTTAGGCTGTCGTTGGACTGCTTTTGTTTGTAACTCTCCTTCTCTCCCGCGACTTTCATTTAACAGGGAGCCTCAGAATTTTCTCATGACGCACCGCGCACACATCGTTACTCACCATTTTCTTTCCGACCCATTGCACTGTTCTGATTATACTAATTGTGGAGAACTATTTCAATTTGCAAATTAGTGAACAGTAAATTTAAAAGATTTTGCTGATGATAAAAACGTTCTGCTATGTTGTATTTTTTTCCATACTTGGTAGAAATAAAATAACTCATACCTTTTCAATTAGACATTGTACTTGTTCCCGTCAGTATTGGTTTGGCAGGATTTTCTGAAGGCGGATTCAACATTCAAAATTCGTCAGGCACATTTGTAAAATGATTATTAAATTTGCCTTACCATGAGTGGGAGTGAGCAAATGACGAATGCCACAGTCATGAATACCAGAAAAAGAAGATGTTCTACTTCTTCTGTGATGGAGTGCGACCTATGGCTTCCCTTTCGTCTCACCACAGACCCCTCAGTAGCTTTGCGCCGCCTGTACATTCTGACAAGATTATAGATAACACACAAGTTGCAAACGGCTGTGGAGGAGATAAGTAAGAGCATCACGGTGGCGTACAAGTTAGCGTAAACTATGTCCTTAAACTCCTTGGTGTTCATTTGTATGAAGCACCATGTGCCTGGACAGTACTGGACGTAATGCCCTATGTCCAGAAAAGGCAAGACGCAGAAAAGAACACAAAGGACATAAATGAACGACACAGAGATGTACCCGCATCGCCTGCCGAAATGTCGCTCGTAAAGGTACGGGTATCCTATAGAGAAGTAGCGCTCCAGTGCCATAGCAAAGAGGATGGACATAGTGGCCAGACTGAAGAAGGTCATACTAAATCCGAAATATTTGCATACGGCCGTGTCATTTGGGCCGTGACCCATTGCAAGCATAGTCTTATTAGCTGCATAAGAGGCCAACACGAGGGGACTGACAGCGCACGTTCCCACCAGATCTGTTATCACGAGCGTTGTCACCAGCACGCGGAACAGAGACTTCTGCTCGTGGCGGCGGTCTTTCCTCCGACGGGTCTGTAAAATTACCAAAGCGATTACATTCCCAGTCAATCCAGCAAGGAACATCAACCAGGCGATAGTCGACTTCCCCCTGGTTTGACACAAGCGCTGTATAGATTCTGTGGCATTTGGTTCCATGAGAAAGTTTCGCTGAAGTTCTTAAACACTTCCTTTCGAGATTTTTACCACTTTCTCCCCGGTATATTTTATCGTCCGTTTGAAATTCCATTCGCAGTAGTCTTGTCCAAAAATATTGGGCATTTGACCAACTTTCTGACAGGTAGCAACATTATTCTCTAAAGAATTAAATTGGTACATGGATTGTTCTCTGAAAGAAGTAGCCTACTTTATAAGACTAAAGCTATGACGAATACATCCATGGAAAACACAGCTCCTCCAGGAACGCCTCACAATTAAGGTCTTCTCTCACACGTTGTATGTAACAGATTTAAAACTTCTGTCTGCTGAACGGAACTACGTCGCAGTGGGGATGTGCGAACCTCTCATCCGTGGGTGGTCGGATGAAAACACTGTCAGAAGAAGAGAACACACGGAAAACCCAAAATGGTCAAGTAGGCTTGTAGTCATTCAGACTCTAAGTAGTAACTGGAGCTTTCCTTGGTATTTCCTGTTGGTTTACGAGCATATATTGTCGCTCTTCATATTCCTGACAGTTATGTTCGTTTCCAGTATCGTAGCTATATATATTTAATTGTGATGGGAAACAAGTTGGTACTCGTATGGTAAGTCTAATTATTCCCCCAGACTTTATCACACTGTAGGTTTAACTCGTAATTTGCCTTGATTTTGAATTGTTCTTAATTTCGAATGTCAGTTCATCTTCATTTAACACTTTCACTAGTTTTGACCCCAATTGATATCACCTGTCAGCCTCTAATTTAATCAATGGCAACATTTGATTTGATATAAACAATACTTCAACACGTTCAGTCGAATTTAGAGCAATGTAACAGCTTGATGCAATTTAGACGTTGCAACTCAAACCAGCACATATGGAAGTCTCTCAGGGCTGAGTATGAGAACCACTGCAAAGACATCTGCTTGTGTGAATGATAAACTCACACATCCTGATTGATACATAACCAACAAATACTCATGATTTTAAATGGCTGTGGCAGTGGAAAAAACAACCATTTGCCCTGTTGTCAGTCTTGTTATATTGAATCCATAAGATACAAGTCAATCTGATTTATTCAGTTAATCTGTAGTTTATTAAGTTTCCAGCTGTCAGGCTGTGGGAGCCTAATGATATTGTCTGGATATTTGTTGTTCTGAATGAGATTATCTCCTTTATTGTTTTTAATATCAAACATCATATAAAGTCAAAGTGGTATTAAAACCTACATGTAGGTTGAAAAAAACCTGCTTTGACTAATTTCTGTCAACTTCTACTCTTAGTAACAATTTGACAATGAAATTCAAGCCTTGATTGTCTTAATTAATACTTTAATTCATGCTTGACTCTCAGTATGTTTTTGGACACTAACACATAACCTGGGCAGGGAATTTTGCATAGAAACACAATGTAATAGCTTGTTCCTTACCTTTGTGATTATTGGTATGTATATTGTTCTGGTTTTTGTTTTAGTAATCAAAGATGAAGCTAATATGAAAACTTCTGTGTAGTTTTCTGATTTACCTCAGACTCTCTTCAGAAGTCTGATAAACCTTTATTCCTTATTTGTGTAACTACCATCGTCACCTCTCAATCACTGCATCATGTTTGAGTTAATTGAATAATTTATAGCAGAAGTTGGCATGAAATCCAAAAACAAATGTGGGCCTCTGTGCTCTCCATAGTTCACTAACCTTGTGAATCTGCATTTACTGGACATTCATAAGCATATTCTGCATTAAGAATCTGAGAAGAGTCACATGTTGACAAAAATTCTCCTATCCCATGATTGATCATATTTTTCTTAATTTTTCAATTTAACAAACATAGGGTGTATCCCCTGCATTGAAAAACAGGGTATTGGTGTCTTTGGACCTTGTGATTTTACTCGTTTGCATCACAGAGGAGTAATACTACTGGTGATAATAATAATAATAATAATAATAATAATAATAATAATAATAAATACTAATTATTATTATTATTATTACAGCTACAAAAATAACAGCAATTAATGTGGCCAAGGACAGCCAGTAGCTGGAACTCAATGGTCAGACTGTTCGTATTGCTGCAAGAATATGAAAATGGATGAAAATATGAACATTTCTCAATTTTTATCAGTCAAATTACCTAATAATAAGTCAGAAGACCTTATTTTCCATTGCCAGTAGATGGTGGTAGAGTGCAGCAATTCATAGACCAGTAGTGAGTTCTGAGGCACTTGAGATATATATATATATATATATATATATATATATATATATATATATATACATATGTATTATGAATCACTGTTATTTCAAGTTTCATTTTATTTCAAGTTTCTAATTTCATGTTGCCACAACATTTCATGTTGTTGAGGCAATAGAACACCTGGAGAGTTCTGTCCTTTAGTATTCTGCACAGCTTCTAATCATTCTAATCTTTGTTCAAATCAAATGAAATGTTGAGGATATTAACCTCAGTTCCTCTTCTAGCATCTGTGGTGCAATTTTGTGGGCATGTGGAAACCGCATTGTTTAAGGTGGTCAAAACATAATTGTTTCAAAGTATCATTCCAGGAGTCAGAAACTGTTAATTTCTTTGAAACATGGATGACTCATCATGGAAGAAAATATGTTTTGGTGTTTTGTGCATTCCAAAATGTTAAACAGACTGTATGGCACACCGAACAGGCAACGTTTTATGCCTCCTTGTGGCAGACATATTCCTATTTATGTCCTGCTTCCGTGTGTCAAAGGGAACATTAGATATGGCTACTTAAACCTGCAAGTTTGGTCTGATGGTGGCACTAAAGAGCATTATCAATTGTGGTCTAAAGCTTTAATTTTATAATAGCCATTTAAGATGCATGCAACTGAAGTTTGCAATGGAGGTTTTTATTCATTTACTTATTGAAATAAAATTTAATAATACTACAAGTTTACTTTGACCAGCAGAGGCCGCTATAAAGACATAAGAATAACCAACTTGACTGGTTTAGCCCTGCACCATCCCCTGGCAAGGTTGAACCTATGCAGACCTTGGATTTCAGAAATAAAGCGAGTGAATACAGCTCATAGATAAAGATAGATAAATAAATAAATAAATAAATAAATAATAGATAGAGATAGATAAGATAGATAGATTAAATAAATCAAAAAGATTCATGCAAACTGTTGCCTACATGGTCTTAAGTATTGTACGCACATCACTTTTGTACAATGTTCCTAAAACTCTTGTCAGGTGTCAGAACTAAAAGTCCACATCACCAAGGGATTGGGAAGCATTAATGTTATGCGTATGCTCTGTATTTCTCAAAAGCACATTTAAAATGAATGCAAAACCATCATGTTTTATCTGTCTCACTTCGAACACGTCACCTGAAGAGAGGGGGTCTAATTGTGAGTAGCATCAATACATGTCATGACTGATTGGTTGCTGACGCATGTTGAAAGAGATGTCCCATTCGGTGAGGCCTCGTCCTTGGGTGTCTGGTGTCTCGACAATCAAATAATGTCACGGCCAATCGTCACTTTCTTTTCCGTCAAATCCCAAACACGAAGTTTTCTGGTTCGTTTTTGTCGTGCAGTAGAATGTGTTTACAATCCCTGTAGATATAAAAATAACTGCAGTTCCTTTTTTTATGAATGTACCGCGAAGCAATCGTTGCCTTCGCTTAATCTGCCTGTTTCTCACAAGATCACTGAATATGACGGACACATTCACGCTATTATTTTTAAAAATCTGCATTGTAGTGACATGTGGATTACTTACTGACGAATTAATTCTACCAAAGCAAGACTTTACGACCGAAGCAGACGAATTAAAACGGCCGATGGAAGTCTCCAAAGCGCCTGTCAATGAATTTCTTGTGAGTAAATCCGAGAACAGTTTTTTTACTCATATTTATGAACGTAGCCTAATATTTGCTTGAAGAAATTTACACTTAAGAACAAAGACAACGATTCAATACACTATCTATCTTTGAAAATAATATTTTATTCCAAGGGAACGCATATTTAGAGGTGTCTAAATACTTAAGCTACTTTTAGTAACTTCAAACCTGTTGAAATCACCTAAATAGTGAAAAAACAGCTTGTTAAAATAACATAGGTTCTTTTTAAGGTTGCTAATGTGGCATAGACGTCAGGAAAGAGATTTTAACTAACTTCTGTGTCCGTTATGAAATTTCTTCAAGCTTAACCACACGGTAGTGTACGATTATCTTGAAACATTTTTGAAGCAGAATTTCTGTCACTAAGCTTTATGCAAAAACACAAGTATTCTGAAACACATGTATGCCGTTACATTCCCAGAATTATTAGAAATAACATGTAACGCTTCTATTTAAACATAGAAATATAACAAAATGCTGGTGTTAAGACCAGGTAATTCCAATTAATGTATGTATTTCTGGCATAACTGATAATTTTGATCATCATCTGAAGAGTTGCAGTGACAGAAACCTAAGAAAACGTTAACTACTGGTCCTGTAGCCTATTGTCAATGCAAGTGTAATGCTAAAGTTTAACGGTCAATGGAAGTAAGCAGGTGAGCACGAGGCCAGGGACATTTAGTCTCACTTGTTAAAAAATGCAATTTTACATGTTTACATTTCCATATTTAGCCAATAAAGTGATCAATGACTTCGTCATGATCATATCGCCAATACTGACCAGGAAATTCCATATTTAATTAGATGTTTTATGCCATTAATGTGATTGCATTTTTTTTTTTTTGCTAGTTTTATATTTCCTTTGTCCGTGTGTTTTTTCATGTTATGTGCATTAAAATGAAAGGCAATAAAAAATAAATCTAAGACATAAAATTGAAATGACTACCATAGGCCAAAAGTGAAAATCCCTGTTTTGTTACTGGCTGAGAACTAAGAATTCAAGTCATGCTATCATATAACCATAACATATGATGGACCACACTCTTGCCTGTGTCTTATCTCTTCCACCTCAGGTACCCCTCCTCAACACTGACACTCAGTCTGGCCCATCACTGACCTCTGACCCCACAGAACCTGTTACATCACAATTGTCTTGGTTCCGGAACCTTGCCCAGGAGTACATGCGTCTGGAGGCTGTGGACCACCTTGACTCTGGCAGTGGAGGTAAGCTTTGCTCTGTCAGTGAGACCTCCATCTGAATGAAAAGTGGGGCACCAGTATGCCTCAAGAAAACTATTGAAAATTATTAATACTGTCTAAATGCTCTCTAATATAAATTTAGTGGACTGAGGAATTCTAAAATTGTGCATGTTTACTTTCGATGAACGATTATCAAGGGTTCAGGACTGAATGAACAATATATTCACTTTCAGCTGAAGATACAAGATACGGCATCCGGAAATGTATTTAGTAATTGGTGGAGTGACAAATAAGCTGTGACAAAAGAAAAAAAAACAACAACCAAGGATAAATGTATCTTAATTCAGACACTGAGGAATATAGATGTTTCATCACAATGCTTATAGGTTTGAAACAGCTCATCTGCAAGAGTTCAGACCCACTGCTCCTACTTGTGCTCCCATAATCCAAGATGTACCAGTGCAGGATAGCTTTGGGAGTCAGATTTTGGAATTGTATGTACACAAGACTCATCATTTCTGTGTAGAGGTGCAGTTCAAAATGAACGATATCTTCCTCCTCTCCTCAGTCCTGTACTCTGTAGTGGAATAAGCTAACATGGAAGACCTGTCAGCTCTCTTGCCCTCTCTGTGTATTTTCTGTAGTGATCCAGTCCAATACAGATGTGGAGGAGACGTGTGCCCTATTCCACCAGCTCTGCTCCCAGGACAGCTACTGTACTGATTACTCCGTGGGGTTCTGCTGCCATTGCCGCTCTGGCTACTATGGCAATGGGAGGCAATGCCTGCCAGAGGGTGAGTCTTTACAAGTGACAATGTCATAGATGAGCCTTGCAGTGAGCGGATGTGTCGGAGTGTCAGAACTAATGTGGGTGTTAGCCTTTCAGACTGGATGTGAGTGTTAGCCTTTCAGACTGGATGTGGGTATTAGCCTTTCAGACTGGATGTGAGTGTTAGCCTTTCAGACTGGATGTGGGTATTAGCCTATCAGAGTGGATGTGAGTGTTAGCCTTTCAGACTGGATGTGGGTATTAGCCTGTCAGAGTGGATGTGAGTGTTAGCCTCTCAGAGTGGATGTGAGTGTTAGCCTTTCAGAGTGGATGTGAGTGTTAGCCTTTCAGAGTGAATTGAATGCCAGTTACTTTTGGCAAGGTACAGGTATATAATGAGAGTGCTTAGGGTTTTATGGTTCCCTGTGTTCTGGCGCAGGTATCCCCCAGCGAGTGAGTGGCAAGGTGCAGGGCGTGGTGACGGTGGGGAACAGTCTAATGGAGCTGGGGGGTGTGGACCTGCATGCCTATGTAGTGGTGGGAGATGGACGTGCATTCGCCACCCTCAGCCAGATCCCAGAGCACGTGGGCCAGGCGCTGATGCCCCTCACCCCCATAGGGGGCCTTTTCGGCTGGCTGTTCGCTCTGGAGACCTCTGATCACCGGAACGGCTTCAGCCTAACCGGTAAGGTCTCACAGTGTGGTGCATACTCTCTTTTCCCTGATTGGTTTGGAGAGAAGAGGAAAGGGCCAAGGGGGCAGCTTGTCCAATCAAAACAGGCTTTATGTGCAGCAATGTTTCCAATGAATTTTTATTGGTTGATATGTATTTATTGTTGTGTGTATGAGTTCCTTATGTGATGTCCTGCTTCTTATCAACCCAGGTCTCTTTCATAAAATAGCCTTTTAATATCAGTGAGACTAACCTGGTTAATTAAAGGTTAAAATAAAAAAGGAAAAAAAGAAAAATACACTGTCAATTAACTTACAGTAGTCATCATGTCATTGACTGACATTGGCATTAATACTGAAGTGCATGATGTTGGACATTTGAAGGCCTGACCTTGGTGATGCTGATGGTTTGGTGTTGAGTTTCGATTGTGCTAGTGGGGACTATAGCCAGGCACATTTTAGGGTAATTTTGCCCAGTGAGGGAATTATACCAATTTTCATATTATGAGTCATATTCTCATAATGACATTTTTTTTTCTGTCCCTCTCTCAGGAGCAGAGTTCACGTGTCACACAGAGGTGATGTTCAGCCCAGGTAACCAACGCGTGTCCATTGTACAGGAATCCCGTGGTCTGGACCACCACAACTACCTGAGCATGGACACCCGTATCCATGGAGACATCCCCTTCATTGCTCCTGGTTCCAGAGTGCAGATCGAGCCGTATAAGGAGATATTCCAGTACACACCATCAGGTGACCTCACTGCTGACCCTGCGAATCATGCTTAAACATACGTCTGTGCTGTGAGTTTTGCAAAACCAGTGTGGTTCAGAGCTTAATCATATCCACTTTTTGGCAAGTAATCAATGATTCCCAAAAAGTCGCGTCAACTCAGTGAAGATGTGTCTAAGGTGGAAGTGTCAATTCAGTCATTATAGCTCAAGCTCATCACATGTCCTTGACTTGGCCATGTTCAAAGGCAAGAATGTTGTGAAATTTTACCCATAAGGCCTTCTTTCCTGGGTAAATTCCCTTAAGGTTTAGTGATAACCATACCTGCAATGACAACTAAAAATGATATGCATTGTCCAATTAAAATTTACGATAGTGTTAATACTACAATAACTTTACGAAAATATATCCAACTGTTGAAAGCATGCATGCTGACCACAACCTTGAGCCTAACCCCAACCAGCTTCTGGCTATACTATTAACCCATAGAAACATGCATGGCTGAGGCCCAGGGAGATTTGAAGGTAAAAAGGGAATGAGGTATCATAACACAAAAGTGGGTGAAGCTACTAGATGTTAGCAATGACTCTTTGCTTTGAATAAATCATTGTGTTTTAATGTAAAGAGCAACATCTTTTGATTAGTTGAAACAGCCAGTGATTGATAGCTACTTGTAGCCCCACCAATTTTAAGTGCCATGATTCCTTCATCACGAAAATAGCAGAGCTGTCATGTGAGCTAAGCCTGCAATGCATCTTGGGCAACGTAGTCTGCTATCTCTTTCTGTGCCAAGTGGTGACCACTTCGTCGGTACGGGAGTACACCGTGGTGTCAGCTGATGGTAGCTTGGAGACCTTCTCCTTCCTACTGCAGCAGAACATAAGCCACGGAGGGGAGTGTCCATACGGGCCGCCCGCCAGCCCAGAAACCCAGCAGCTGAGCGTGGAGCGCCTCGCCGTCCTGTATGAGAGAGAGGAGCGCAGCCTCAGATACGCTGCGGCCTACACCATTGGGCCCGTTGAAGGTGAGGTCTCTGTGTGGAGATGTGTCTGTGAAAACCAACGTATTTAAGAATAAAAATGAAAATCTGTTCCATTTGTTATGATGCATTTCGTAAGACAGCCTTTTCAATTTTGCTTGCTGACCTTTGAACTCTGCCTCCTCAGTTGGCACAGTGGAGCCACCTTCTGTGAACCCATGCGCTGATGGAACCCACGACTGCCACGAAACCACCCTCTGCCTGCCGGGTGATGGTACTGCATTTCAGTGCCAGTGTACCCTGGGGTACTGGGGCGATGGCCACAGCTGTTATGGTAAGAGCTGGGTTACAGGAGTGACAGCAGATACAGTAAAATTAGGGTAAATGTTATGGAATGTAACTGTTATGTCTCTCCTCCTCCCCCTCTCTCCTTCATTGCCTCTCAGATATTGATGAGTGTTCGGAGGGGCTCAGTGCCTGTGGCTCTCTCGCTCAGTGCGTGAATGTTCCGGGCAGTCATCACTGCCTGTGTCACAGTGGCTACCAGATAGACTTCGATGGGTGGACCTGCATTGGTGAGCTCCCACCCATTCTGACATGGATGTGCATGCCTGCTACAATGCTCTTTGGTGCAGAGGTACACTTCTCCTACATCTCAGTGACTGTGCGGTTCCCTGATTGTCACAGACATTGATGAGTGTCTGTCCCAGCTGTGCCACCCTCATGCCTCCTGCACCAACACTCCGGGCTCCTTCCAGTGCAGCTGCTGGCCCGGGTTCCATGGGGATGGGTTCCAGTGCCTGCCCCCTAAAGGTAAGCCCTGGTATTGCAATCTGGGGATCACTTGGGCTTTGGGTCAATCCAGTAAATGTATAATATCAGACACAATATTGAACATGATCTGTCAAAATAAATAAAGCATTATTTTATGTGGTTATTTCATATATTGTTTTATGGATTTTACCTGCTTCCATACAATCTTTTTGCCCCCAATAATTCACCCAAAATGTCACAATTCAGACCAGTTTCCAGGCATTTTTGACAGCTGGTATGAAGTGGCATACTCTATCTGACCTCCCAGGGACTCTTCATATTTCCCACAGTGCACTCTGAGCGCCCTTTGACCCAGTGTGAGCGGCACAGAGCTGCCTTGCTCGGAAGTCTGAGATCGTGGGGTGTGCAGTCTGTGGCCCAGGGGGCATTTATCCCACAATGTGATGAATATGGCAGTTACACGCCCCTGCAGTGCCACGGATTCACAGGACACTGCTGGTGTGTGGACAGCAGGGGGCAGGAGACAGCAGGCACCAGGACCTTCCAAGGCCCACCGTCAGCCAGGTGTGACCAGCCAGGTAAATCACCCACAAATATTTCTTCAAAATATTAAATCGCCTGAAATCCCTAACCAGGACCTCTCATAAAGTTGACAGAAATACTTTTAAACTTATCCATGAAATCAAACCTCATTCTAAATAAAAAAAAAAAAACATTCTAGAAGCCATTCAGCAGGCAGAAGCACCTGAAACGAATCACTGGCCATAACATACGATGTATTGAAACAAATACATTCTTCTGTTATTTTTGTACCCCCTTTTGAGCTGCTGTGTGAGCTCTGACATCTAGATTTGTACAGAGTGGTTGGAGCCAAGTCTATATTTGAGATAATTATCCAGTGTGAGAGAACAGGGCTATAATCAGCCATTCCACAGCCCTCGCTTGTGGAATTGTTGTAGAACAGACCGGGATCCAACGCTACCATCACATTCATTGGAAAGATCTCATTCTTCTAGCATAAACAGAAAGCTGTACTTGAGTACATAATCAAAAACATAATCATTCTTCATTCCTTGTGCAACAAATTGATCAAATTAATAAATTAAAAGATCTGAAAGAAGATGCTCAAGATTCTCCATACAGGGGGTATTGGATACAGTCCAAAATGAACTTTACAAACATGGCCATGAATTTGGTTTGTTTTAGCCAGTTTATTTAGCATGACATTATGGTGTAATGTCTAAAATAAAATTATTGACTAGAGGGTGGTCCAGCATGAGAGACCAATGATAACACACACCCATGTGACATCCCCTAACCCCACCCCTTACTCCCACCCCACAGCCCCGTCCAGGTCACGCCTCCAGACCACATGTGAGCGCTGGAGATCCAGCCTGCGGGAGCACTATGGGGGCCAGCCAACCCCCTTTGACTACATGCCCCAGTGTGACGCAATTGGCCAATTCGAACCCGTGCAATGCTACGGAGAGAGCACTTACTGCTGGTGTGTGGACAGTGACGGGAGGGAGGTGATCGGGACGCGGTCACATGACATTGTGAAGCCTGCCTGTGAGTGTGCCACCCTGCAGGGTATTAGAACCAATCAGAACAAAAAAGTATTGAATCGGTCAGTTCACTCATCCCATACATCAGTGTCAGAATTCAGTACAGGGGGCATCAGTGTCAGCTGGTTTTTAAAGTGAATAAGGGCCTGATTTATTAAACTAACATTTAGTACATGCAAAGCTGTGGTACAAAAAGACTAAATGTGCATGTGATTGGTTGAGGTATTTTGTTTGCTCCAAACACAAATCATCGTATTGAAATTACATAAGTAAAAATTTAAACGTGTTAAAGGCTTTGAAAACCTGATCTAATTTATTAATGTAGGACTGAAGGATCAACACTCTTTCAGGGTTTGCATTTACTTCTTTTGAAGGGAAACCACAAAACCTTTGCAAACACTGCTGGAGCTTAAAGTAATGTTTGCTTAAAAACTTTGGTTTTGTTTAATTTATGATGTAATGTTGCCCTGCTTCTCATGTGATCTCCTCATATGTAAACTGACTGAAGTGTCACAGACATAGGTATCTGTCCATGGCAGGCATTCCTACTGTGGCTCCTCCCACAATGCAGCTGCCACCCCGCCCAGATGTAGCCCTGCCCCTGTCTGGCCCCACCCTCCTGTATGCCCAAGGACAGCAGATTGGGGCTCTTCCTCTCAATGGGGCTCATATCGACAAAGAGAGAGCCTCAGTCCTACTGACACTGCAGGTAATGTGTCCCATAATGCACCATGATCATGGTCCAGTGCTAATCGCTAGCTATTGGTGCATCGTACAGTAATTCACTGCCAGTCGCAGGAGTTATGTTGCTAAAAAGACACTGTGGTTGGTAAAGTTAACTTCACATGGGGAAAATAGGGTTAGGGGAACCCTAATGACAAATATGTCATATTCAAATATGTAGCCCTTTTCACTGGCATGTCACCATCAGCATTGTTTGGGGAACTTTTTGGGAGCATGAGCCTTCACTATAAGGTCTCCTCAACCCTGAAATGCCATAACATGCAACAAGGGTTCACACCCTTTTCAAAGATATATTTTCTATAATTTTACTTAACTGTAATCTGGTTTTTTTATTTTGTCCCCGCTTTTCACAGGGATCCATAGTGGTTGGTATTGACTATGACTGTCAAGAGAGGATGGTATACTGGACAGACCTCGCCACAAAAACCATCAGCAGAGCAAGACTTCAGCCATGGAAAGAGCCACAGGTCGTTATCAACTCAGGTACAAAACACATGGCACAGGTAACACACCATGCTGGTAAACACCAGCACCATGTTATAATATAGTTCATGTAAATATAGTTTAGCAAATAAATTAATGATATATGGAATATATGGAGTACATATATTCTATATTGTTTTGACTAAAGACATCTTCAAGTAAAATACATTGGATTTTGCAGGGTTGACCAGTCCTGAGGGCCTAGCTGTGGACCCAGTGCGTAGAGCGTTGTTCTGGGTAGACAGTGGAACCGATAGAATTGAAACATCCAGCCTCGATGGCAGCACTAGAAGGATTCTGTTTGATGTTGATTTGATCAACCCCAGAGCCATTGTTGTGGACTCTACCGGTGGGTAAGTCCTGCTTTCAGATGACAGATCACCTTTCTGTCACCAACGGATCAAAAGCTACACCAGCACGTAGCTCTTCTGTAGAAGCATTGTCAGAAATAGCCTCTGGCAGACTTGGTGTTGTCTATGTCAGTCTTATCTTGTTTGGTAAAGTCAATAATCTTGATACAAAAATTACACACAAGCAAAACTGTTAGCTCAGGGAGTTCAGGGAGGGAGGACAAAGACTAATTCATACCTCATTCTCTCAACCAATTTATGAGAAATCTTTTAATCAATGAACAAAAAGAAACACCTAGCAAAAGCAAATGTGTTAGAGAATTTTCTTACATTTGCATTTTTCTGTCCTGCACTGAATTGATGCAAATATATTTCATATTCTAACTACACCCGAATCAGTTAAATTTTGCCTGCTTTTGTGTCAGAGTAATATAATCATTGTCAGTACTGATCTTTTATTTCTAAATATTCAGCTGAGATGAAATCTTGCAAAATTTTTGTTTTTTGATCATGTAAGCACAAAGACATAGCTAAATAATACTTCAGGTGGTGATTACCGGCTTGTGCCTCATTCTGCAGAACCCTGTACTGGACAGACTGGAACCGAGACACCCCAAAAATCGAGAGTTCCACAGTAGATGGTCTAAACAGGAGAGTGCTGGTGCATGATGGTATTGGGCTTCCCAATGCATTGACCTTTGACCCTTCCTTGAACCATCTGTGTTGGGCGGACGCAGGTATGATATCTTCTGTACAACCAGCATTTAAGAGCTTTTCTGAAATCGTTCATTTTCAGATATTGTATATGAAGCAAACTTTACTCATTCCTCATACGCTTGTCAATAGTTACATCCCTGATTGCCCGCAATGTTTTTTGGTTTTGAAAATCTGAATCGGGCACCCTGTTAAGACTAACATCTGTTGATCAGGCACCAAACGGCTGGAGTGCATATTTCCTGATGGGACGGGGAGGCGCGAGATCCAGAGTGACTTGAGCTACCCCTTCAGCCTGGTGTCACATGCCAGCCATTTCTACTACTCTGACTGGAGGAGGTGGGAGAGACCCTGCCATGTCTATGGTCAATTCATACATTACCCATTCACAAACCAATGCAACAGACAATGCAATTTTTGACCGATCAAGGGTGAGCCCTTTAAACCATTCACATCCCAGTAAAGGCGGTGATTGGATTGCAGCACAGTCTTATGCTCTGTACTGATCTAGGACCAGGTGTCCCCCATAAATATCCTAACCGTACCCTATATGAACTAAAATGCAATACTGATAACAGATCAGCATCTCTGCACTGAGATTCCTTGTACTTGAAATACAGTATGAGTAAAGGTTCCAAATGCAGGTTTGATCTGTCAGTACTGTTCTCGCTTTCTGAGGTTCAATAGTAATTTGTTTAGGGCGATCTTTCAGGGAGGCGGTCTTGGTTTTGAGTGAGGATGGCCATCAGGTTACAGACGAATACTTACCTGATCACAGGTCTCACCTGTACGGTATCACCGTCACCACCCCCATGTGCCAATCAGGTAAGTATGCACCTTTAATTCCTCCCTACTGAAGTAACCACACCAATAACAGACCACCTTCCATAAACACAGTATGTTATGCCACACACTATAACAACACATTGCTCTATCATAATCACCAGTGTGTTGTTTCATGACTCTGTTATTGTTAATAAAGTTCATTCAAAACATAAATAAATAAATCTGCATGTACACATGATGTAGTTAAACATTTAGGGTATTCAACCAGGCCAATAAGGTCAGCAGTGTCTGCAGGTATTTTCTCCAACCATGCATTGTAAGGAGGTAACTGTATTACTGAAGCCAGAGAGTGCAGTCGTGTAAGTGTGTAGTTTGAGAAATTAACAAACAGAATTGGGGTTAAATGGCCATTTGTACTCAATTCACAGGCTCTGTCATATTCCATCATAGCCGTAATCCGGTCCTAAAAGTTTCATCCACAATCCGAGTCTCACTTGAATCTCTCCAGGTTTTTGATGCTTCATTTTGGCACATGGTGTCATGTTGTTTCAGGGTGACAGAATTTTCGCCACTTGCTGTGATTCTGGTCAGTCTTGGGTTATCATGACATCGCTTACTGGAGGAGACCGCAGCCATACCAGTCCACACCCACTGGCACACAAGCAGCACACCTGTCACTTCTCAACCAATTTAAAATTAAACGTTTTCTGTAAAAAAGTGGTTTGTAAATGTTTTATAGCTCTTTTTTAACATGTGTGTTGAAAATAAAATAAAAAACAAAGTATTCTGTTTGTACACCACACTTTGTCTGTTTCTTCTGAGGGTTGGCAATCAAGAAAATATGAGTTTTATGGTTCAAATTGCAGCTTGTCATGAGAGAATTTTTCCCTTTGTGGTCTTTGTTCATCTGATCCCTGTTCCTCATACAGAGATTTTTGCTTTCTTTGTTGTGTTGTCCACATTTATAGTCTGCCCTGGCATTCCTTTCATTCCTCATGACCGTAAAAGCTTTTCAGAGATTGAAAAAGTGTTGTCCATATATATCTAAACTTAACCACCCCCACACAGAACAAAAACAAACGATATGCATGCTTAGACTTTGCTCTTTTCAATCAGAGCAAATGGGTATTGTAAATGGTAGGCTACTTGTTTTGATCTCAGTTCTTTTTGTATTTGCTATGAGATGTTAATTGTCCGAACAAAAAATACTTATAAAGTACGTGTATGTGTAAATCAGTTAATAATTTTAAATCTTTATATATATTTATATCTAAAAAAAAACTTGTCACGCCGCCGAAAACGATTTGAGTCAAGTCCGCAGCAAGGGAAAGTGTTATTTCCCCCTCACTATGACAACAATTGAGGAAAGTATAAAATATTCGATCGTCTTCCTGTCATACGGCGTAATACAGTGCAAAGGATACGCGCACGTTCACTGCATCTTAAGAATGCAGAGTAACTATTATGTGGGCAAAATTAAGGTCTATCCTCATCAAATGATATACAGATCTGTGAGTCGTCATCAAGGCTTGTACAGTGCCACACACGGATACGACCCCAAACACAAGGAAGTGGGACAGATCATATGACCGGCAATGAATGTCATATGACTATAGCTTACTTGAACCTGAACAGCGGACTGAAGAGAATGTAGTGCCATTGTTTTGAGTACGATAACAATGGTTCACCGTACTTTACTTTCTCGAATTTTATGGGGTCTGTGGTATGCCTGCTTGTGCAACGCCGAGAGCTACGTCTTGGACGATAAAGTTGGGCTGGGGAGAGAATTCGATGGTATTGGTGGTTTGAGCGGCGGTGGGGTGAGCACTTTCGCTAACTTTGCTGGCTAACCTACATCAGTGTACTTACTTCCTTGATTTTCCGTTTTGACATGTTCCGTTGAAACGCTCAAATGTTCTTTTTTTTCCATTATAGGCAACGACTCGACTTCTTGTAAATTATGCAGAGCCTTATAGGAGTCAAATATTGGACTACCTCTTCAAGGTATAACAAATCATATTATCTTCGTTCTGCTCAAGGTTGTGTACGAACCAAACTGTTACAGAAACCAGAGTCCTTTTTGAAGTATCTGCGCGGATATAATGCACAGACTGCACTTCAGATTGGACATAGTACCACACGATATAATTGGCCATCTTATATTGAAATGTATGCTCATCAGAATTTAGCGCATTTTGCCGAATGCGTGTGCTATATTGTCTTTTTGGGTTGCAGAGTAATAGCAAGTTCCTGGCAGACTGTCTTTAATGAACCGTGCATATTGCTAAACAGTTTTTTTGTCATTCAATTCTTGTTAAATATTTTCTAGCCAAACTTCGGGGCCTCGTTACAAATTCTTAAGGTTGAAATTGGAGGCGACGCACAGACAACAGGTAAGAGGGGAAAGAAGAGGAACACAGACCTCAAGAGAAATTGCCTTAAATAAAGCTATGGTTGATTGATAAATCATATCCTAGCAGCGATAAGAAACAGACCAGGCTTTATTTAATGTTTAATTGGCATGGTGCTAAACAGAAAGCAATAATAAAATATCCCACTCTTTTGGCAGATGGCACTGAACCCTCTCATATGCACTACGAAAATGATGAAAATTACTTCCGCGGTTACGAATGGTGGCTCATGAAAGAGGCCAAGAAGAGAAACCCAAACATCACACTAATCGGTGAGCAAAACACGCATTACTAAATCACACCATATCCGCTTTAAAGAGGCAATTTAGCTGTGCTGCATAAAAAGGGAACATAATATTGCTTGTAAGTGATGAAACGCCTGTGCTGCTTTAAGGTTTGCCCTGGGCCTTCCCCGGTTGGGTCGGACATGGGACGAACTGGCCGTATGACCACCCTCACATCACCGTCTATTATGTCGTATCCTGGATCATCGGGGCTAAACAGTACCACGACCTGGACATTGATTATATTGGGGTATACGATTTATTTTAATTTGTGCGTAAAATAATCTGCGATTTGTGGTGCAGATAGTATTCCTTGTAATGAAAAAATGACCAATTCTACAAAGACAATATAAAAGAACTGGATGACACCTTTGTTTTTCTCTTCCGTGTAGATATGGAATGAAAAAAAGTTTGACAGCAACTATATCAAGGTAAGGACTCCCATATCAGTCTAATTTTAAAGTATGACACTAAATACATTATTGGTCAATTAAATTATTAGTCATTGATCATTGATGGCCAAGGGAAGGTTCATCTTTAAGTATATCACCAACAAAAAACATCTATCAGTCTGTGTTACATCTATCAATGTAAAATTGTGTAGCCTTACATGAAATTGTTTTGAAAAATAAAGAGCCAGAGTTGTAACGAAAGCAGCCACCAACATTTAGTTTCTTTCAGTCTCCTCAGTTTGAAAGAACAGAACTGCTATAAACTACATTGCTGAGTTGCATGAAAAGGACAAAAAAAAATCATATTGTGTTTCATTTTGAAGTATGTGTGGTTAACATGAAGACACTAAATGTTACCTTCAGTTCCTTAAAAACCTAACTGTCATTAGTGTAAATCTGCGTAGTTTTTGCGAACTTCCCCACCCCATACCCCCACAAATATACGACAGCTTGGGCTGCTTCGCTACCCTGAATGTTGTGTCTGTTGCTAAGGTCCTTCGTGATGCGTTGGATAAAATTGGTTTAACTGATGTTGGCATCATCGCGGCGGATGGTGGCTGGAGCATCTCCAGTGCCATGGTCATAGACCCTTACCTCAACGATGCTGTAAAAGTGATAGGGTAAGTAAGGGAGTGTAGAAATTTTACCAACCGCAAAAAAAAGTAAGAGCCCAAGTCTCCTGCTTTGATGACACTTTGTTTCCTCATAGAGCCAGTTCTCCTGTCTAGAGTTAGCACAAAGAAACATGGTCAGGGAAAGAAAACAAAAAAAAAAAAAAAAACATGTCAGCGCAATGTAAAATAAACATTTACTCCCCAAGTCCTCACAATCATGGGACAAATAGCTGAACGCTTGGAGAGGGAAACACTGAGAGAGCAGAGCAGATTTTCCCAGCAAAATCGGTGCATCACCCTTTCACATTTTGGAACTATGAACCTAGCATTTCAAAATTAAAGCAGAATGTATCCTAAAGCCTTGTCTATGTCCAGATTCCTTTCCATCGAAAAGAATGCAATGACACATACAGCAGAAACTAGCTTTCCTTCCAGTTTGTGTGGTACCTTGCCTTTATGCACAACTTTGGTTGCATATAATTGCAATCCACAACACCTAGTTTAGCTTATTTTGTAACCCTCACAGAATGTTGCATGTTGAGAATTTAGGTTACCTTCAGCTAATGCCAGCTGCTAACCTGAAATAGTTAATGAAAAATTTGAAAATGTGACTTCATTTTGGAATCAGACCTCAATAAGTTGGAGGGGTTCATTTATCAGAACAAGTTAGTTTATTTTGCATATTGTGTGTGCTACTTGCGCTTAACCTTACTAACATTTGTCGCTAATGGAATGCTGCTGCACTGACAGCATTTAGCTAACATTGTAAGTGCAAAGTTGAAGCTTTAATGGCCATTAAGTATTTCTAATTTTGGTTTATTATGGAGGTGGCAACTCTTTCCAATTATTAAGTTTTTAATACAAATCCATGCAAGGGAATTTATAGGAATCTGTCACAGTTTTATGAAAGCATATCTGTGGTATATAACAAGTATTGTAATTACCTTGTAAAATATATAATGAATGCCTGATACTTTGTGGCATACCTGTTGAAATGTCTGCTTTATATTCTGATTCGTCATGTGACACTCAAATGTTGGTGGCTGTTTTTGTTTTTTCCTGGGTTTTCATTTGAATGCACGAAAATGATATTATTTTGACATAGAGGAGTCACCTTTGAATGCATGAGTTCTGTCACTTCATGGCATGTGTAAAACTGGTCATAGTCACTGATGCACTGCTTATGTCGCTTCTCTCTATCTCTCTCTCTTTCTTCACATTTCTGTCTTTTTGTCACTGTCAACGGGAAGCTGCTGCGATACACCTTGGATAAGAGTGGTTTGGAAAGGGTTAAAATCATAGCCAGCGATAACCTGTGGCAGCCTATATCCCTCTCCCTCCTTCTTGATGCTGAGCTCCACAATGTGGTCGATATCATAGGGTATGCTTTTCATGTGTTATCTGCTGCAGCTTTCTTTCAATGAATGAAACATTTCAAACTGTTGTGGCTGACGCTGCAGTTTGAATTCAAGCTTGTGGGGGAACAAAGTGTTCATGAGACGCGGTGTGAAGTAACATGTTTTTTGCTGATTGGGGCTTAATTTATTGTTGCTTTTAGATAGGAAAGTGCTAGCCTGAGGAAACTTTACACATACCAGTGCAGCGTAGGTTGTGTTGAAATGAATGTGAAAAGGATATCCTCCTCCTGCAGAAGAAACATCTCACACTTTGATTAAACATGACAGAGTGTGATGGAGAATGATGGGAGGACCCTGTTTTGGTGTCTTCATTCTCTACCAGCTCTACAGCATTACACATACCATGTGGATCAGCTACTGCAGTGGCAAGTAATTGTGCTGAACCATCCAGTTGATTGTAAGATTAGGGTATCCATGCTGAATTTTTGCACTGTAAGGTACCCTTAGATGATTAGGGGTTGAGCATGACAGGAAGTGAGGTGTCATGACAGGAAGTCAGGCAACATGGAAGGAGTGTAAAGAACATTACAGGAAATGAGGGAGTGTAACCCAGACCACTGACCACTGTTCTAAGAGTGCGTGTGTTGACTGGTTTTGTAGGGCCCATTACCCAGGCACCAACACGGTTTTGGACGCTCTGAAGACTGAGAAGAAGCTTTGGTCCTCAGAGGACTACAGCACGTACAATGACGATGTCGGTGGAGGTTGCTGGGCACGCATTCTCAACCAGAACTATGTCAACGGACGAATGACTGCGTATGAATCCTTTTTTTCCACTATGACCAAATTTGTTTTTCATTTCTAATGTTGCTAGAGACTGCCGGACCAGTAGTGCTCTTTGTTGGATTTTCTGAGATTTTTTTATTTGTTGTCCTAAATCCTTGTCCTTCCATCGTCACAGTTGGAAAATATTTCCATGTGAGGTTGGATAGGTTGACTGTATTCAGATTTACAAGGTTATGGTTGTTGAGATTTTATAATTGTTGTGTAACTGTAAACAGCATGTTACGTTTAGCTTGGTCTTTATCGATTCAGTTTTGTATCCCTAATATCTCTTGTGGTGAATGGACAATTCCTGTTGTGTGATTCAGCACCATATCCTGGAACCTGATTGCGAGTTACTATGAGGAGCTCTCATTCGGAAGAAATGGCCTGATGACAGCGGAGGAGCCCTGGAGCGGGAATTATGTGGTCGAGTCACCCATATGGATTACCGGTATTAACCACCAGGGGCAGTTTTTCCCTCACTGTGACTAATATAGTCCTGGAAATCAGATGGTCAGATCTCAACATTCAATACACTCTCCACTGTACTGTCTGGGAACATTGCTTACTGTAGTAGTGATTGTTATCCGTAGTATATGTAGCAGCTGAGACATTGGTTCGGTTCTCGAAGGAAACATCTTGGGCTTTCTTCAATTTTGCCTTTTTGAGCCACTGCAGTAAATCCGTCTGCCCAGTATTTAAGAAGTAGCAGAAATTCTGTGAGAAAATTTACATCTGTCGTTGGGATGACAAAGAAACAAAATGACCTGTTACAAAAGAGTATATGGTGTATATGACGCATTACTAATGGTAGAGGAAGGCATCAGTCTGGTTTTTAAAAGTTGGTTGAAATCGGTCTGTGGTATACAAGGCCTGTCTGAGCAATGAAGGTTAGAATTGACATGGCTGCAGTGTCAGGAGAAGTGAACATACATGCCCCCTTTCCACATGACCCCGCAGTCCTCCATCTGACATCATCACGTGTGGTTTCAACTGTGAGGCCATGGTAACGATCAGGCCAGTGGAGCCCAGAGGAAGACATTTCCCTTTTTAGCTGCTTCATTTCCTATGGGGCCCTTAGGTTGACTGGATGTTCTGAACATTGTGTTTTCTTCTCGTGGTGTTTGCCATTAAATCTGTCAGACTTGGGGCTGAGGTGGGTGCAGTGCTGGCAGAACAGAGAGCTACCCAAAGACCTAAGACTTAAAGTAAATTTAGTCTGATAGGAAGAAGAAGTCTGTGTGTTTCTTCAGTTTTCTCCCCCTTTTACTGTTGTGGTGATTGTTAGCATTTTTATTGTTGATATTATAAATATTATTGTAAGTTGTAGTAAATTATTGTTAACAAAATACAAGAAGTATTGTCGTACAATCATATTCATTTATTGTCTTTAATAATTATTTGTGTCAAAGCCTTCCTTATCCAGATCAAATTCCACAACAGACACTTTTTCCATTGCACCACTTTCACTGCAGGTTAATTGCTGTTTTTAAATTTAAAATCTTTACTCAAAGGTACATCAGCAGTGTCTGACCCAGGATTTAAGCCTGTGTCTGTACAGTGTCTGCACTGTGCCCTGTAAACCAAGAGTGTGTAAACCCTAAAAAGGTTTCCTTGTATTCCATAGCCCACACCACCCAGTTTGCCCAGCCCGGATGGACCTATCTACAGACAGTAGGGCATCTTGCGCTTGGCGGAAGCTACGTCGCTCTAACGGATGGAAAGGGCAATCTCACAGTCGTCATTGAAACAATGGTTTGCATTTTTGTTCTAGAGTCCTTTTCTATTTTTCTTAAAGATGATTGTGTCTTGTCTCTTTTTAAATGAATGTTTTGGAGCCCTGAAGTTTGATGATGGGCTTCATAACGAGTGTACCGCATGCCTACAGAGGCCATTCTGACGTGTGAACTATTATGGTATCAGGGCCTTGGGAGAAAAGTGCCCTGTTTAAAAGCTGAACATCTTATTTTATGCAACCAAAGTGCATTACTTGACTAACATCCAGCAACGGCTTAGGAGAGAAAAATGGAAGCAGAAGGTAGTGTGTAAAGTGAAAGGAAATGTCACAGGCTAATTTTGGAACAGTGTAAATTTTTATGCTGAAGGTGTTGCTGATAATGATGGCTCCTCCTTGACAGTTGGCCATTACATGATGAGCCTAGCTGTGCTAAGCAACCTTTTCTCTTCTTCATGGTTTTATGTTGCATGCACATGCAAAAGCAGTTTATCTTGACACAAGCCATGCTTTTGTTGCAAATAAGTGTTTTCAGTAATTCAGAAGTTTAATGCGAGGTCTGTGTGCGTGTGTGAGCACGCATTTGTGGATTTAACGTCAAATTCAGCTTTTTATTTAATCAACCAAATCATTTACGGTTTCTGTGTCCCTGGTGAAAATGTCTCACTGATGTCTAATCAGCAAGTGAACTGGTGTAAGAGCATACAGCTAATTGATGTTTGGTAATGTATTGAAATTCTGCATACACACAAGCCCTTCAAAAGCAAAATTGCCTAGTCCTATTCCAGTGTTAGATCTGAGGTGTGTTTGCAAGATAACCAAAAACTTTGTGGGTAATTATTGGATAAAATAGGGTTCTCTGGCTTGACCCTGTGTTGTTTATTTTCACCAACCCCTTGACTGTAATCATTCAGATACTGTTAACATAGTCATTCTCATGAGTCCAACTGTAATCATAAAATGTTGCTCTGTTTTTTAAATGTCTGTTTCAGACGCATGATCACTCAATCTGCATAAGACCTCCACTACCTCACTTCAACGTCTCCTCCCAGAATGCAACATTCCAGCTGAAAGGATCTTTTGTGCGTACCAAAAAAGGGCTGTGAAAATGTAATCATTACTTTGAAGGTACAGCCTTATGTTATTCAAGATGGGATATAGCCATAGTTGTTTTTTTTGTGCCTTTGTGTTTCAGGGATCTGTCTCTGCACTCCAAGTGTGGCATTCTAAGTTTGATTTCAAAACCAAAAAGCCATTTTTCTTCAAGAAACTCAGTCCTCTAAGGGTATGTGGGTTTTTTTTCTGAATAGGAAATGATTCAAGGTCTTGGATTCATGCCTTTCTGTCTTGCACAGGTTTACAACTGTTCAAAACAAATGTGACCTCTGCATCCATTTTCATTCTGTTTCACAAAGTCACATGAGAGTTCCTGTGTTTCTGCTTCCAAACTAACACTGCAGTTCTCAAATGCGTTAGGTTCGCAGTCAGTTTAGTGTCTGCGGATTACTTAATTACAAGTGGGTTTAGTTGAAGAGGCAGAGTGTATTTGTCTTACATGTTTTATACTTTTGTAGATTTCTGATGGCACCTTCACTTTGGCCCTGGAGCCTGATGAGGTTTACACATTAACCACCATAACCACAGGCCAGAAAGGAAGTCATCCAGCGCCGCCAGCTTCTGCTCCCTTCCCTCATTCGTACAAGGACGATTTCAATGTCCGTAAGTGTCCGGCTGAAGGGAGGGTGTTTCACTTGTCTCTCACAAACTGGATTTGTGCTATTTTGGGTGAATTTTAAAAACTGGTTTGACTGGGGAACATAATGACGGTCAAAATGCAAGTCATTTTCAAAGAACCAGATGCAGAAATGTCTTTTTTCCTGATTGCTGTTTCAAACGCCTTCAACATTTGCTGTGTGCTTGCAAGCATTGTGTTTTAATCAGGGTGTTCAAAGACCATTCTAGAAACACGCCTTAAACTATACACCTGTCTTACACCACCGTTCCCCCTGTCTGCAGGTAACCCTTGTTTCACAGAGGCTCCGGACTTTGCTGATCAGACAGGCGTGTTTGAGTACTACATCAACCTTACAGACCCGGGTCCCCACGTGTTCACGCTACGCCAGGTGGTCACCCAACGTCCGGTTACCTGGGCGGCCGACGCTGACCAGACCATCAGTGTCATCGGCGATCATAGCTGGTACGCCGGGCCGCGCCTTCCATTAGGCCTGAAAGACACCATTGCTCCGTGATATTTGTACTGGGTTGTTCCAGGTTTACCTTTCCATTTTGCAGGCAGAACCTAACGGTTTCATGCGATGTGTACATCGAAACGGAGAAGACGGGAGGCGTGTTCATCGCTGCAAGGGTGGATCAAGCAGGAGAGACGGTCAGGAGCGCCAAAGGGGTGTTTTACTGGGTGTACGCCGATGGCACCTACAAGGTGACCAATGACATCGGTAAGTTCCTGAAGGAAGAGTTCCTTTTGGTATTTTCAGTGGACCTGTTTAGGCCTGGCATTAAAATGTGACCTCTGCTGTCAGATCCTTATCTAGTAGAGGTACAGTGCATTCACACATGGTATTCAGAGTGTCTCTTATCCATCCTCTGTGTCCTCATTCATGTTTGGTGTTCCTTTTACTGCAATTCACGCAAACGTCCCCCACCTTCTTTCTCTGTCTGTCCTTGAAAAGCCGGAAAGGTCGTGCTAGCTGAAGGATTGTCCGGAACAAGAGCAGGAACCTGGCACACGTTAACACTCACTGTCGAGGTTCGTCCTGAAATCCACGAGTTTCAGCAGAAACATGTTTCGAATGCTGGTGTAGTGAAATGGCTGGAGAGCTAGCCTTCTAAGGGACAGATTGCAGGAGAGATGAACATTGTCTTTAGCCATGTACTTGACCTGAATAGCCTCTGTTAATATCCAGCTGTATAAAAAGACTGCTGCATGTACAGTAAAAATGTAAGCTCCATATGTTGCTCTGGACAAGAGAGTCTGCTACATGCCTAAACTTTACCACATGCATGTAGTTACTCTACCCTTACTTTTTCCCCCCAGGGCCAGTATGCTTCGGGAATGCTGAATGGATATCCCTTGTGGAAGAACGCAGTTGTCCTAGCACCTCAGAATGGATGGGCGGCCATTGGCACCCAGACGTTTGAACTGGCACAGTTTGATAATTTTGCAATAGAGGCTGAGCAGTAGCAGGCTGACCCAAACCTGCTGCATGTCAAAGAAGGGAGACCAAGATTTTTGAGATGTCACAGCTGTATTACAGCACTGCATACAGCATTCTATTTTTTTTTATCTTGTATTTCTGAAATACCATTACCAAAGTCTCGGGTATGTGTGTTTCAACCAGATAAAGAGATGAACTAGGATGTTTTTAACAAGCTAATAAATGGTAAATGATATTGGTGACATCAATACATATAAATATACATACTGTGTATTTGAAATAATTCTAATGTGCCTTTTTTCAAAAATAATTCCATAATTCTTTTTGACTTGAAGCCAAATATCTTTTTCTTTTACGTAAGGCCTGTCTTGCCTTTTTCATCTTTATGTGAAGGGAACTTGAATTAATGTGCTCTGTAATTTTTTGTGAAGTATTACTAAAGGGGTGAAATACTTAACTCTGAACTCAAGGTGTGCACTTTCCACAATGTAATGCTGTTGATAACGATTTTTGATGCACTGTTTGGATTAAAATACGATCAGCACGTTACACTGAATGTGAAATACTAAGTTACAGCGGTGTAACTTTGACCAATGATGAAAACAAATGGCTTGTCTAAATAAAGACCGTTAAAACAATTGTTTGCGTCTACCTCTTCATCTTTATCTGATACGAGTTCAACTTTTCGTTAATCGCCCAGTTAGCGATTTCTCAGCATTAGTTTGTGCAGTTAGATTTTTAAGTTTGTAGCCTTTAGCGTTTTAGTGTGTTGATTCTACAGCACTGTTATCTAACCAGTCCAGATCCATCGTCACCTACATTGTAAGGCATTAGCAACGTTGACAGTAGCAACCGATAGCTTGATCTTGGTTGCCTAGCACAGCCATACTCAACATAACGCAACAGAATGGCGGAGGGACAGAAGGCAATCGGGCCTCAGAGCAAAAGGGTTTTTATCAACCATATCGACTCCTATTCTTCTGAATGCATTGGCAAGGTAAGGTTCTGGATTTGTTTTAGAAAAAAGAAATGCCCTGCGGATGATGTAACTTAACATTTGTGCTTTTTTTTTTCGTCCATGCAACGATAGTTTCTGTCCTCCTGTGTTGTTGGTGCGTCTCTTGAGGAAGCTGAAGGCGAGGAAGAAGATGAAGTTACTTATCAGATAGTGGGAACTGTCCAGAACAGAAGGGAAACCCGGAGGTCTCGTTTTTCGTCGCAGGAGTATTTTGTGAGTGGCAGTTACAAACCACATCAAACATATGGCCAAGACCGGTGGTTTTTACAGTGCAGTTACACAGGTACTGTTGCTACATCTTAATTTTTAATTTAAAGGCTCTGGGTCGTCAAGATCTCCTGCAGCATCTTATGGAATGCGATGTCATAGTCTACAACATAAGCGAAAACTCCGAACAGTTGGATGAGACGTCATGGGCAATCTCTGGTATGAATTGAAATTGTTAACATTGTTTTTTAATTCGACTGAGCTTTTACATAATTTTTACCGACCATTTTACTTGAACATTGTGTATGCCAGCGCCAGCATACCAAACACATGTGACATGTCTCCAGAAAGCAAATAATTTTGGTATTTTCTTTCAGCGCTTCATAGTGAAATGAATAATTTTGATGGTCCGAAGATATTTATATTAATATCAACGTTGATGACGTGGGCCCTGACCAAACCAATTGACCCAGTAAGTGTTCCTTCTTTTGAGCCACACACAAACAGATCTTTTGAGCCGTTATGTGCGGTATATATAGCGGAAACAAACTGTTTTGAGCGGTTTGTGTGTGTGTGGCGCTGGGTGAAGAATGATAGAAAAATGTGTAGAGCTACAAGTAATTGTTTATTAAATGGGACCTGTTAAAAACAAAGGTTTTGTGTGTGTGTGTGTGTGTGTGTGTGTGTGTGTGTGTGTGTGTGTGTGTGTGTGTGTGTGTGTGTGTGTGTGTGTGCGCGCCATAATGACACTCAAAGCTTAAACACATAATAATGCTTATTTTGGTTGTCTTCCCAGGATGATCCCGAAATCCCCTTCACAGAGGAGGACTACAGAAGAAGACGGTCTCACCCTAACTTTAAAGAGCACCTCAGCGTAGAGAAACTTGTGTTAAAAATGGGCAAAACCGTAAGTAAGGCAATGGGGTTGTTAAATGGCCCTGAAAAAACACATTCTACCCTGCAGACCTCAGTGTTTGACAGACGTTTTAGTTCGCCACTGGTTTTTGCACATGAAAAAAGTGATAAAGTGCTCATTTCCTTGTGAAGTATTTTATAAAACAGTTCTGTAATCACATTGCTTCTTGTCTCATGTGTTCAATTTCAATGAAGTTTCCCCATGGTGAGTGACAGCTGTATAACGTTTACCAGAGGCCATTACCAGGAATCCAAGCAGAGTAAATCAAACAGAACTACTGAGGAAAAACCACATTTTTACCCAATTCTGTCATAGTTTCATTTTCATCTGAGCTGTAGCTTACACTGTAGTTTTAATGTTGTTTTTTGTCTTTCAGAAAAAATCCAAGCTTTCAACCTACGTTGTGGCCTCAGGTCTTCAGTACGGTATGGGAGAGAACATATTTCACTACTTTTTCAAGGTGAAAGAAATCTCACTTCATTTACATTGGTTTTGCTATTTCAGCACATCTTTGTCGTCTTCTTTAAAGAATCACCCCATTCATCATCTCTTTTTCTAGGCTTCATGGCTGGGAGAAGTCTCCAGAATTCCTGTTTTTGGATCAGGGAAAAACATCATCCCTACAATACATGTAAAGGACCTGGCAGGGTGTGTTAAACTGTTTTAGCCACTATGAATGCACTGCCCTCCAACCAGCTGAGTTTTGCATGGCCGCAAAGCTATATGAAAGTATAATTGACACTTGACATTCAAATATTGTGTATGTCTGTGAGTTATTTTTTTAATACCCATTTTTGCCATATAATGTTTTCCATCTTTTTATTAGGGTGATCCAAAATATTATTGACCACAAACCAAAGACACATTACATCATGGCGGTGGATGATTGTAATAGTACTATTGGAGATATTGTGAAGGTAAATCTATAAGCAATTGAGACACACATGCTTCAGGTTTGTTTTTTTGTCTTACAGGAAATGTTCAGAAGCTTATTTTTCTGTCTCTTTCCCCAGGCGATAAGTGATGTGGTCGGACCTGGAAGAACTGAAAGTGTCCCAAAAGAAGATGCTTTCCTTCTGAAAGATTTCACTGTATGTGTACTTTGAGTGGTATGGTATCAATCATGAAGCTCTCTGTGAATGAAGTCTAGAGTACATTCCTGAACCATTGAGCATGTTGCTATTTAGCTGTGAAACAGGATTAATCGAGAACTAAACCCAAAACGTTTTTAGTGTATTTCATATCTCAATACTAAAGCCATTCACCTTGAACTCGTGTAGAGGAGGCTTTCAAACAAGGGAATACTGTATAATGGTCTTTGCTGTTATTCAATGCTGTTATTTTGTCTGTGTATTTATGAAGTCACAAACACCCCCCGTCCATCTCCCCAGGAAATATTCTTACTGGTCATGGGCAGGGACCGTTATACCTGAATGGTGCCATTATTTGGGAAGGAGCTTTGCGCTTTTTTGTTATTGGCCAAAGTAGTAGTGTGACAATTTGTAAATGAGAGTGAGAATGATGAAGTAGTCATAAGGTTAGCACCAACACAGTTAATATTCAGTGTGTCTGGACCTAGACTTTTTCCACTCCGATGGTTTCATTGCTTTCTGTTTTGTGTTGCCATGTGTTGCTGCCATAGCCAGTGCTCCTTTGTGAAACAGATTCTGGATCTCAGTGGAATGGTTCATGGTCAAATGAAGGTTAAATTAAACCGACTGCATTAAATAGCATCATGTTTACTGTCTCCTTACAGCAAAGGGACATTGACTCCCTGACTGTCCACTTGCGCACAGATCCCGTCTTCCTGAGGAACAGCTTTAACCTGCAGTGGGTGTGTGAGTCTGGGATAGTGGCTAACATTGACCGGGTGGCAGATGAGTACAAACAAAGCAGACAGCTGCTGGTAAGCTAGCACCTTTGGCCACATTCACATACTCAGCCCTGTAGTTGTAATTCATCTCAGCTCTGATTAAATGTAAATTTTGCCTTTTAGCTCAGTTTCAAACTAATACAGCATACTTAGGGGACATAATAACAACACTGATTATAATTCATAATTATAATTTATAATAATGATAGAGAAAGGATCTCCCTGCAATGTCAGTGAATGAGGAGGGTCAGGAACCTAGTTGTACCTCTATAGTTATTAAAACATGCAGTTTGTTAAAGCGCATCTGTATGGAGGCAAGCAGAAGGTTTAAAGGTTTCCATTTTCTCTGGCTTCCCTGGCCTTTCCTGTGCAGTACACTCTCTCTGAGATGTATTGAGTAACAAAATGGTACCAAGCCTCTCTAGAAATGCTGAAGAGTTACCACATTGCCTAATCCCCAATGGGAGAATGGACTTATGCTCCATGGAGACCATGTTTGCAGAATGCATGTTTGTTGAATGGAACGTAATATATGCAAAAATGAATAAAGGACATAAACCCATACCTGAAAGTTATATATATAAAGGTAGGAAATGCACATTTTTGGGTGAAATGAGAAATATAAGCAACTTTTCTTGTTAATAATATCATGATAATTGACTTGGGATATTGCAGTGGTGGGTCATGTAAAGTTATGTTTTAGAGATCCGGATATAGAAATGTTAAAGAAGCCTGTTCTATGTATGAAAAGACGGAACAGTAGTAAACGATAACTCGTTATGTGTGCTGCCTTTTTCTGCCCTAGCCAATCCGTATTTGTATCCTGGGACCCCCTGCTGTGGGAAAAAGCACTGTGGCAGCAAAGATCTGCAAGCATTACAAGCTCTATCACATCACTGTCCAGGATGCTATCACTGAGAAAATGACACAGCTGGTCAGTGAAATCACCCAGAATCCTTTGCCACCTTCTTATTGTAATATTGAAATGTGATTGGTGCATGTGGCATATTTTTAGGTTCAACACATTAGCATAAGGTAAGCTACTGTAAAAGAGCAAATATTGATTATTTTTTATATTGATCTTGTGGCTGTATACAGAGAAAATTGTCTCTGTGAGTTTATTTGTACCTCTTACAGTTGGCATTAACACACAGGCTCATGAATTTCTGTTTAACATGACTCAGTGTGGTTCTGAGGTTCAACATCATAACACTAAAGCACCAGAAGATAGCAAATCTAACTACCTTGCCCTAGATCTGACGCAGTGAAGAATACTGTGATATATGGGGCAGTCGCAGTATAGAATGCTTTGATCAAGTTTCTTTCAATACCTGAAATAATCGGCTAGGCCCATGTAGGCCTTAACTGATGGTGATGTGAGCATTTGTAGAATAGGCCTAGTTGGTGCAATGGCTGTGTTTTTCTATCATTTTAGTTGCTTTTTTTAATGTCATGCTGTGGTGGATATTTTGTGTGTTTTTTTATTAAGTTTTAGTAAAGTTTAGTCTACTCTGTATTTTTTTAAAGAATGTTTAAGGTTCTCTTTTCATGTGTCTTTAAGTGTTGTTTTTATGTTTTGCATTATATTTTTACAATAGCATGTAACAAGATAATAATACTGATCTGCAAGAATAGTTTTCAGCCTCGGTGAAAACTTGCCTAATATTCAACCAATTGGTAAATCTTTAAAAATGTAGTCATGGTGAGAAGTGTTGGTGTTGCTGTCTTTAGAATCGTGATTTCCTTGTTTTTTCCAGGAGGATATGGTCCGCATGGATGAACAGGAAGGCGAGAGTTATGACACTTCGGGCGCACAGGAACTCCTGGAGACTCTGAGGGACAACATGAACCTGAACGAAGGTGCTGAGCAGATAGTATTAACACACAAGATAAATATATGACAGCAGAGAGAAATTAACGTCACCCATGGGTTTCTGTTGCACTCCAGAGTACAGGTCTTCACCTAAACTACTCCAGTTTACATTTAGTGGTTTAAACAGTAAGGAGAGTGCTGATAGAGAATGCCTGGGTAAGGTGTTCTACTAATCTAATGCATGATAATAAGACTAGCATAGCTCCACTTATTTCCAAACTGAACATGAGATCTAAGTGCAATAAATGACAGACTGAGAAAATTGTGTTTGTTATTATTTATTTTTTTTTAACTTAGCCATGTTCCGTTTGACAACCCAGTTTAATGCCCATGCAGTAACAATTTCATTCTGGTTTATTTGCTGTGTTTTGCTTGTCTGTTTTTGGCTAAAACAAAGAAGTCAATCGTATGTATCCTAGTGTGAGTGTAGATAATTAATTGTAGTTAATTAGAGTTGCTTTCCCTTTTAGGTCTGTTGGATGATCACTTTGTTTTTCAAATTTTGAGAGAGAAGCTGAATTCAAACCCATGTAGAAACCAAGGGTTTGTTCTGGATGGCTACCCTGAGACATACAATCAAGCCATGGAGCTGTTTCATAGTAAGTATCTTACTTTTATTGAAGTTCAAAATGAACACATTTTGGCACTTATAAGAGGCTTTGATTGATTTCGTTGTTTTATTAGGTGAAGAGGAAGAATCAGAAGATACTAGATCCAAAATCCCTCAGTTTAACCAGAAAATCATACCAGGTAAATTCATATTGAGAACCACTCAGTTATTTTTCTCCTCTATGATGTTTTTAAATCCTGTTATTTGGTTCGCTCAGATACAAATCTTAATTGTACATAGAATTTACTAACAATTGTCATTTCAGTATATTTTATTTCCTCAAGAGTGTACTGCATTGTAATAATGTCTAAGAATTGTAATTGCATCATTCCTGTTTAACTCTTACTCATAAAATGTATGAATAAACATCAATTTATGAAATAATCATAGGCTGTTTTTTTAACATCGTTGAGAAACATCAGTCTGTCAAAATCCTTATAAAACAATCTCGCTGTTATACAAATATGTATTATACTATGGCAGAATCCAGAAGGACATTATAGAGTGAGCATTCATAAAGCCATTAACTGTTACTCAGGCAATAGCAATTAGCAAAACATTTTGAAAAAATGTGCAGGATGACAAAACACTGCAGGTAAAGTACTTTCATTGCATTTCTCTATTCTCAACTGAGAATTAAGCTGAAGTTCACACAGAGCTGTATTGCCTGGTATACGGTTTAAGTGTTGTCAGGAGGACATTCTGTCCCTTGGGCCCCTTTTTTCATTTAGAAAGCTGGAGGGACTGCTTTTAATTCAGTTAATACAGAATAACTGAACAGGGTTTGTGTTTGAAGGCACCAAATAAAATTATGCTGGAAAAGTATGCTAGCAAGTCAAAGCAGGGTTTATTGATGAGGAGAGAGCTGTCTGGTTGGGTGTTCTATAAACTCTCATTGACTAGGTAAGCTTGGCATGTGCAGTGGATGGTACTGTATGTGGTCATCACATTCAACTTTATTTGCACTGCCCTGGAAGATAACTAAGGATAAAAAGACAAAGTACAGGCTTGTTAAAACTCTACCTCTCTGTCTTTGTTGGTCTCTCACTCTCTCTCTCTCTCTCTCTCTCTCTGTCAGACTATGTTTTCTCTATGGATGCCACGGATGAGTTCCTGAAAGATCGTGTGAGGAATCTTCCGGAGAGTATTGTGGAGGGAACTCACTACACTCAGGACCGGTTCCCTCACCATCTTGCTGTGTTCAGAGACCGTAACTCCCAGGACGAAACTGTGCTTGACTACTTTGACGAGCTGGAGATTCACCCGGAACACATAGGTTTACTTTTATTTGTTTACATTTGCTTCGTTTAACCAGACTCAAGAAGACCCCAGAAAACAGAAAAACAGAGAAAGTGTGTCTCAAATTAATATTGAATTGCAATTTTAATAAGCTACAGCTGGTTGTTGCACTGATAGCTTTGGTATGATGTTTTATTTTTATCTAAACCATATTGAATTTTCTATTCTAAGCAGGACCGTATAATAGCATCTACTTAATGTGTACATGTACGTGTGTATGATGTTGGTGAGTTTATAAAAGGAGTGGTTAAATAACTTGTGTTTTTGAATGGAGGCTGTGGCTGTGTACTCTTGTAGAAGTCACCAGTGAAGAGGATCCTGAGTACTTGTCTGTGACAAAGAAGATCATCAGGGCTGTTGGGCCCGCCAAAAACTACGGCCCCTCAGAAGAGGAGCGTGCGGAGGAGGAGATGAGGAATGCGGAAGAGAGGATAATGCTGCTGGCCGCAGAGAGAGAGGAGAGGGAGAGGAAGGAGGCAGAGGAGGCAGCTGTTCGGGCTGCAAGGTTGGAGGAGTGGGTGAGCGGGATTCATGGATTGTGTTGTTGAAGCAAAGGTTATCGCTATAACGCCATTGGGTTGCACGCTGAGGGTGGATCATTTTCAAAACTTCATAGCTTCTTCTCTTAATCATGTAATGAAACAAATCATGACTTACATCTGTAAACTTAAACTTGTGTCCGCAGGGTAAAAATCTGAGAGAGGTGAAAAGGCAGGAGCAAGAGATGCTAGAGGTTCGGGCTCTACCTTTACGGAACTATCTGATGAGGAATGTCATGCCCTCCCTGACCGAGGCACTGGTTGAATGCTGCAAAGTCAAACCAGACGACCCAGTGGACTATGTGGTAGTATTTGCCTTGAATCATCATTGTGGGGTAAAAAAAAAAAAATATCTGAAAAGACAACTCTTCAGGAAATTAAAAAAAAAAAAAAAAAAATAAAACCTGTTGAACAGTTCCCTCACATTAAATCTGAAAATGTTTAGTTCCATTGTGCATATTGAATAAACGGTATTTATTATGGAACCGAGAAACTTTTCACTACACTACTATGTATTAACCTATGCATATTCAAATTCTTAATGTTTTAATAGTATCTCTTTTTTTCCCTTTTCTTTTGCAGGCTGAATATCTCCTCAGAAGCAGTGCTCATGTTGACTAATATTTTGAAATGACTTCAGATCTACAACAAGATAATGCATATTTTTCTAAACTATGTTATTAATTTCCTCATATAATAATTGACAAATAAATAAGTAACATTACTGTGTGCATATTTTATCTGAGCTTGCAGAACACTTTCACATGTTTTGGTAGCCTACCGTTAAATGATTGAGAGATTTAAAAATGCTTCTTTAAAATGACTTAATTATCAGAAGCAGGATTGTTAATTGCTTGTTTTTCATTAAGTTATTAATTTTCAAACTACAAATGTTGTGTATGTAAATATTTCATTTACTGTAAGAAAAATACATATCTCATTGCTACCTGCTCTGTTTACTATCAGAGCGTATATCTACAGATCTATATAGTGTAAAGATTTCTACGCGTTTTGCGTTTGTTTCGTGGCCCATCATCGTAATATGGAGATCACTTCTTGGCCCGTTCAGTTGTGCGTTCGTCGGGGATTGACCCCACGTTTACGCAAGGTTGCCGTGGTAAAAAGCTACGCTTACGCTAATGTTACGCCATGTTGAGGAGAAACAAAAGAACGGACTTGATTACCGTTAGCGTACTATGATAGTTTGGTGAAAGCAAACATATTAGACAGGCTTCTAGTAAACGATTAACAAAGCGCGACAATGGCATTTGCGGGGTATTAATTTGAACACTGGAATTACCATGCCTTTGTAAGTATATTGGGTTTTCAACAGTGTTAAGTCAACTAACATTGCGAAATGGGCCAGGAGTGGCAAAGGCCTAGCTAGCTGGTTGGCTAATGGTACACAGTGCTGCGTTATTTCTAAGAGGCAGTCAAAGAAAAGTATGAATATCAGTCGTTTTGTTTTTGCCTTTGTTGATTGGAATCCATGGTTACACAGTCAAATTCAGTTCAAATATAAGTATTAAATCTGAGAACTCGCAGGCACAGTGGTCAGTTCTAGTAGTGGTAGTAGCCGAGCACAAAATAAAGTAGCCAATGTTGTATTTAACGTTAGCTAGCTACAGGTCTGTGCCCCTTTGTTAATTTAGTGACACTGTTTTCGGTAGTTGCTAGCAAATCTTAATATATCGTAACGAAAGGCAGAAAACCACTCACTTCTTACTCGCTTGTAAACCTCCTAAAATAAACAAAATGTGTTTATTTCATGAACGCATTGGGTAAATAGCCTGCTAGCTGAAAGTAGCTTCTGTTATCTTGCTGCTATCTTTTTCTGTTACCGAAAGACACACCACAAGGCTTTCATGATTGATAGTGTATTATGCTTCAAAACATTGTTATCACAGGGGCTGTCAAAACAATGGTAAAGTACAACCAGATGACAACTGCATATATTCGGTCGAAATTCTAACAGAACATGGTAGTCGGCACCATACATAGTGATGGCGCTAAACAGCCACAAATCGTGGCGTTGAAATGGCATTAAATGGATCCGTACTCATTTTCATCATGTCGTGTTGTCTTTCTGTTCATGATGACGAACAATAAAGAACCACACATCAATATGTCAAATTCACTGAAGTTTGATGCATGGGATTGATTACATGCTAGTTCAACTACTTCTGAAGACTATGCTGGGCTAATCAGGACACCCTAAAAAGTTGCGGGTAGGTCATTCCCACGCAAGGGGTGAATATAGGGTATAGGCACACGAATGAAAGTGAAAAAAACAGGCAGATTAAAGATCCATGAGCCACGAGTTTGATTATGCATGTTAATGCAAATTACGTTTTCATCTGTTCGCGGCCACATGGTGGTGTTGTCAAGGTACTAAATGTTTTGTAAATAATTGCTCACTGATCAGATATTATCATGTACATCTACAGTGGTTTTCTTGGTTGAAAAATCAAGTTATATGCGAACAGTACCATGGAAATGAAAGATAAAAATACTCCACTCAATCATGTAATGTACCAGTTGCCTTAGTAAGAGGTTTCGTTTGCCATTCCCTTTTAGGTAACGGTATTTCTTATCAGGACCAAAAAAAAAAAAAAGCATGACAACAACCAGTAGAACCGGTGTTTAGGGGGAATTCAAAAAATGTGATGTGATAGTTGTCGCAGTAGAGGCAGTCTTTGCACGTTTGTCTGACTCATGGATAAATATATGAATGACAGCGTGGATATATGCTTAAAAAAAGCAATCATAATGTCAAGTGACATTATACCTTATCAGAAATGCTTTATCAGAAATATGACATTTTGTTTTGACTGTATATTTTAGTGTATCAGACTAATTTTGGAGAGTAAGATGCATCTTTTCAGCATTTGAAATGCATGGTATGCAATGTGCTGTTGGAAATCAAATTTGGTGATGGACGATTTTAATAACCACGCCAGCCTAATGAGTACTGTTCATGAAGAATGGAACCACAGGCAGTAGATATATTTGATCTTGACGACTGCTGTGTTGTTTGTAATGTAAATACAAGTTTTGCTTGATTGCATTCGACTTCGTGGTTGTTCAAACGATGTCCTTGTCCACAGTCCCATTTCAAACCAAGTGCAGGCGTCTCCTCAGGCGCCAAAGCACTTCGGGATCACGTCTCCCATCAGCCTAGCTCCACCGAAGGAGTCAGACCTGCTGCTGACACGGAGGCTGGAGGAGGCGCTGAGGCCTTACGGAGTGTTCGAGGAAGAGCTGGAGCTGCAGCGCAGGTGACCACTGCTACCTTTATCGCGACCCGCCTGTGATTTTGGCCAAACAGCACTGTGTCACCTCATATAATTTCAATAAACCAACCACTGTTTGGATGAGAGCATGCAATGTCGTCATTTCTTCTTTTATAAACCGTGTACAGTAGTGGAAATAGTGGAAAAGCATTGTGTAGGAATTGAGGAATAATATATTGGATTGTAAAAAAAAATCACAGGGTTTTTTGGAATTTTAACAATTGTTGTGAACAAGATGTCAAGGCCGTGTGAAACCCTTTAATTATGACTGCTTAACGAATGAGGGCATTGAAATAGTATTTGAAATGGTCAAATGTTGAGAAGAATTATACAAGACCTGTAAATGTGTTAACTTTTTGGAGTTTTAGGAGATTCAGAAATCTTGTGATTTGTAAATTCTAATTGAATTAATTTTCTTTTCAACAGAATTCTTGTTTTAGGCAAATTAAACACACTGGTTAAGGAATGGATCAGAGACATCAGTGAAACCAAGGTAGGGGTTTAATTCATTTTGTTTTAAAAAAATCTAGTTAATTTAGTACAATGTCTGATGATATCAAATGATATAATCTCTTATAAAATTTGTATTTATCAGTAGTGTATAATTGTCATTCTGTACAGAATCTTCCTGCGTCTGTGATTGAGAACGTTGGAGGAAAGATATTCACATTTGGATCCTACAGGTTAGGTGTTCACACAAAAGGTAAATAATCTTACATGAAAACATGAATTATGTCTTTTGCTGTTGATCGTAAGGTTATGAAGCTGTGGGAGTAATTATTCTTAAGTAGCTAGCATAAAAAGCCATAATACTGAATATGCATTGATGCTCATGACTGGGATAGGAACTGCAGCTGAAATCTCAAGTTTGCTGAATTACATCAATGGTAGACCAATGCTGTTCCTACTCCTCAAGCAAAGAACTTATCCTGATTTACTGAAGTTCACATTAAGCTGTGTGAGAATGCCAGTAGTTGTAGAGATCGGTCTTCCAGCTCTTCTTTTATTGTTAGTGATACTTTGAATTGAAAAGGACATTTTTTATCGGTCTGTTTCTTAACTGTGGAAGAGGATGATACTCATCAGTCTGTACAGTGAATCTAGCCATCAGCTTACACTACAGCTTGGCTGCGAGCGCTTGTTGCTGCAGTTGCCTGCACTTGACACAGCTGCTGTCTCCCACCATAGTAACCCTGGTTTCCACTCTCCCAAAAGGTGCTGATATCGATGCCCTCTGCGTCGCACCCCGACATGTGGAGAGGTCCGATTTTTTCTCTTCCTTTTACGAGAAGCTGAAGGAGCAAGAGGAGGTGAAAGACTTGAGGGTAGGAGAGAATATCTGCAGTCACGTGACCATAGCTTTGTCATCACTTTTTTTAATGAAGAATATTTCATTTTTGTTGCCGAAATATTGTCTTTGTGTCACACAAAGTAATGCTAATGTCGTATGCAGAAAATTGAACTGCATACAGGTTTAAGTGCTAATGCTGTTTTTTTATTTCACTTAAAGTGAACCATGTGTTTTTTACCAGTGTTTACATTGTTTGATGTAATGGTGGAACAGTGATATGAAATACTTTGGTAACATGCCTAGTTAACTGGAGGAGTTATTTTGTTTGTTTTGTTAAAATGATAATACTGACCCTCACTGTATCCCTTGTTTTCTTTATAGGCAGTAGAGGAGGCATTTGTCCCTGTTATAAAGTTGTCCTTCGATGGCATTGAGGTACTATATTGTTTTAAAAAGGCCCTCTTCTTCGCTGGCATGTAGAAGAATCCTTTCATTTTCATTGTTGTAATGTTGAGTACAGCTGATACATAACTGACAGTAAATAAGACAATGTATGGGTATAACGTAAAATGCAAAAAATGCTATATATATATGATAGCTATGTTATCATATCTGAAAACAAATGTTTTTGCAGTCACAGTCAATCACAGTTGAATGATTTAATTGATGTTTTATTATTAGATCGACATACTGTTTGCCCGTTTGGCCCTTCAAACCATTCCGGAAAGTCTGGACCTTCGAGATGACAGTTTACTAAAGAATTTGGACATTCGCTGCATAAGAAGTCTAAATGGTAATTCTCGAGTTTTGGACTTGTAAATAAGTATGGAATATATGTAAATGCTAAATCCTCTTCATATATATACATGCTGACTGTGCAATAGTCATTTGCAAGATATGAGTAGAAGCTATAATCCTTAACACATGAAATAACGGTAAAGATTCAAATAAAATGTTTTGCTCTGGACAAAAAATGTCGGCTGATATTTGCTTAGCTGAGGAATGTTTGCTCATGTGTATCTTGTTTATGTAATCAGGGTCATATTGCGTAATCAGTATTAAGAGTTTATTAAGAGCATATATGACACTCATTGTGATCTCCAGGTTGCCGGGTGACAGATGAAATTCTGCATTTGGTCCCCAACATAGAAAACTTCAGACTGACCCTAAGGGCCATCAAACTTTGGGCTAAACGTACGTCTCAATCTTTTTACTTTGTTTGATGTTAAATATATGACTTTTTTTTTTTTTACCATATACTGCTGTAAATAATGTTATTGGGAAATGAATTTGTTCCAACAGCTAAGAACTGAAGTTAATTACATTATAGGCATTTTGCAGACAGTCTTATCCAGAACGACTTACAACTCAAAGTGCATTATGCCGGGAATTGAGATATTATCTTATGTAATTTACAATCCAATCCCTATAGATATCCAAAGATGGAATGCTTCACCTCTCCTCTCTGTGGCTTGTAGCAAATAACATGTCCAAACTTCAGCTCTATTTTGCTGTTTTTGGGGGAAAAAAAAAAATTTCACGACCATGTTTTCAGACGGCGTACATATAGTACATAAGCAAGCACCGTGACTGTCAGTGTGTTGTGAAATTGTCTGTTTGAAAACCCTGCATTTGATGAATTACCTCATCGTGGTGAAAGAGGTACTGGTGACTAATGGCTCCTCTGCAGGTCACAACATCTACTCCAACATCCTGGGCTTTCTGGGCGGGGTCTCGTGGGCGATGCTGGTGGCCAGGACCTGCCAGCTGTACCCTAACGCCGTGGCCGCCACGCTGGTGCACAAGTTCTTCCTGGTATTCTCAAAGTGGTGAGCTTCCCAAATCACATACACAGATACACAGGCTGCATTTTGTCTGGCTTTGCAAAAAAATGTATGTGTTGTGTATATGTTGTGTAGTGTTAACGTTTCATACCTTAAGAACTTTATTACTCAAAACACTAAATGGCTGATACATTTATATCCATTGCATTGAAATACTGTGTCGATGTTTCCCATTTCCTGTGGAAGAATGACCACCAGGTTGGTGAGAAGTCTAATGATAAATCCTAAGCTTTGTTTGACCTTTTCTGCCTACAGTATAGAAATGTAATATTGGCCAAGAGGCTGCACTTAAAAAAAAAAAAAACTCTTATCAAAAGGACAGTGTAGAAATACTACTTTTGATGTGTTACGCAAACTGGGTGTGACCTGGAGTACTTATCTTTTTTGGCCTTATCTTCATATGTACAAGAAAAGGGAGGCATACCCAAACATCCGCTGTGTATCTCCGCACAAACATCTCGGCCTTCAGGCCTTGAGCACCAATGTTGCAGAGTGAGCTGATGCCAGCATATACAGTTTAATACACTTGTTGAGGTTGAAAAATGAAAAAACTTGTTTTTTGGCAAATTTTGGAAATGCTCCATCTCCCAGAACTGCAGTCTGTTGTTAGACACTCACTCAGGTGTCCTCATCCGTTCCTAGTTGCTTTTAAAGCGATAATTTGTGAAAATGACCAGTGTCAGTTAAGGAGGAACAGTTGGTAGGGTCGGTAGACCTGTCTGACGTCATGTGTTGCTGATTGACTGGCTGTGGTCTCTCTCAGGGAATGGCCAAACCCTGTCCTCCTGAAACAGCCTGAGGACTGTAACCTCAACTTACCTGTGTGGGACCCCAGGGTAAGAACACAGTCTGACACTCTGTCCCTTTTCTACCTGCCGTCTCTTTCTTTCTCTCTCTTGCTGTCTTTCTCCATCCTCTCCCCACTCTTGCTCTCTCTCTTCCCCCCCCTTCTTTCTGTCTCTCTCTGTTGCATAGTCACTAGTGTCTGCAGACTGTTTCCTCTTGCTCTTTTACCCTCTGTAAGAGATCACAGAGCTCACCCTTCCTTACTAGCCAGCAGCTAAATAGCTCTGCTCATAGTGCTTCAGCATGTGTAATAATAGCAACAACATGGATAGGGAGCAGGCATCTCTGCTACACTGCTGTGAATCTAATTAGATTTGATAACGCTTAAAGCCCTAGAGGACTCTGCAGGCACAGAAAATTAAAAGTGAACGAGTGGGATGTTTTAGGGTTTAAGTTAATGTAACAGAATGGTGTAAATTTGCTTGTTCTCAGGTGACCCCCAGTGACAGGTACCACCTGATGCCGATCATCACCCCAGCCTATCCCCAGCAGAACTCCACCTACAATGTTTCTGTGTCCACCCGCGCCGTTATGATGGAGGAGTTCAAACAGGGTCAGTCAGACTCATTCACTCGCACACAAAGCCTATTGCTGTCTTTTTAGGCCCACGAGCTCAAAACAGGGTGCATGTGAGCGTTCTTTAATAATTTTGCTCTCAATTTAATAACTGAGGAAAATAAAGGTATACAAAATTAAGAAACATGATAATTGGGGAAAGAAGTTAATTAAGTGACACTGTAGGTAAGACAAAACACAGGCTTTAAATTCATGCAAGATTTGGCCTTTGACTTGGAACCAAATACGTTTTTACTTTCCAAGCAGTTGAACAGTTAATTTTTGTTATTTCTAAAGTAATCAGACAATGTTTATAAAGAAATAGTTGATTTTATCAAGGCCATAATGTAATAAATATAAAATTAATATAAAATCAAAGTAAAAATGGCACTTAAAATCATGACTTGTAAATAATAATGCATAATGTTTATTGATATGGTATCAGAGGCTCTGATTGATGGGACGTAATGTTTGTCCCTCAGTGATGAGGTCAGAGCAGCATTGGCGTAGGGCCGGGTATGGAATGAGCATTTATCTCAAAGCCTTCTCTGTTTCTTTCCTAGGCCTTGCCATCACAGATGAAATCTTGCTGAATAAATCTGATTGGTCCAAACTATTTGAAGCACCAAACTTCTTTCAGAAATACAAGTATGTATTAAACTGCCTATCCTGTTGGACGCACATGGTGAGGCTTAACTATTTCAATAAAGTTTTTCTTTTCAAACAAGCACGCAAATACTTCCTTAGCACATGTGATATACCTTCATTGTTTGATGTTGTGATTCATTGTGAATATGAAATAAAGACGAAAACATGCCATAAGACTCAACGTTTCATTATGATGAAAAATTATATTCCAGTCATATCTTATATCTTTTAATTATATCTGAAACTTGCAGAACTTTATAGCCCTTTAAATGTGTTCAAATTCTATAGCAGAGAATTTGAACAACTATTACTGAAAAGTATTTAGCATAGATGGTAATAGGCAAAGTTCCATGCATGTACTTGTGGTTTTGCATGTGAAAGGTAGGTATAGAAGTTGTATATTATTAAAAGTTGAATTTTCTTGCTTTTTGTGCCTTATTAAACTGTATCCAGCAATCTCAAATAAAATGTTTTAGTTCACTATTTGCACTATGTATTTCTTGTTAGTCTATTGTACATAGGATTTTTTTCTGGTTATCTTACAAAAATATATTGATCCAACAACAGTGAATTCTGTTCATAACATGAAAAAATACAAGTGAAAAATACATATAAATGGTCTGAGACTTAATCTTAAACTCAGCTTAAGATGCTGGCTAAAAATAATACTGTAATGAAGCTGAAAATAATTGAAACTAAAAACTAGTGCCTCCATTTAAAAAAAAATGTGCAAGTGCACAGATGGTTGCAATGATACGTTGTTATCTATCTCATTACTCCTTGCACTGGATTTGACAGAAAAAAACTACATATTTGAACCCAGGAACTTTGGTTTCCTCTTGAAGAACCTAAAACATTAACAGGTGTGCAGGGATCAAGTGTTACTTTAGGTTATGACTGTTAAAAGTTATAACTGCAGGCCTCTGCTGTACTGTAATTGGTGACTGTAAAACCTTGCTGTTGCTGAAAGATGTGAATGTTGCTTCATTTTGTTATCGTGACTCACCTGCCCCAGGGAGAAGGCACTGTTAATTGTGCGTCAAAGCGGTTTTATGCTCCGGTTCCACACTGTAACGTCCATTCAAATGACATTAAGAGCAGCCAAGTCCCTGCCCTAGTGACATACAGGCTCCTTTGCTTATGTTGTTTTCTTTAAGAAAACAGGTGACAGGTGATCAATTCCTACTGCTTTATGAGTCAGAGTAATCAAAATAGCCCTTCCGTTGCATAGCAGATTTAGCCGCTCCATGTTTTACTGGAAGCAGTGTAGTAACGGCCTGTTGGTGGAATCCATTCAGTGTGCTGACCTGTGTCTGGTAAAACCTGCAAAAACTCTAACCACCATGCTTATGTTTCTACCCAGTTTATCTGTCATTGCACAATTTTCCTCAGAAAATGAAAAGCTACAATGAGAGGTGCTGTCTCAGTCAAAAAGTTCAGTTTGAATCCAAGACTAGCAAAAGATTTGCATGCCCTTCCTTCCTGTGTTCATAACTGGCATCAAGCCTGTATCTCTCTTCTGCTGTTTGTCGCTTTTCCCCACAGACTAACATGTATGTGGCATATGTTACTCAGAGGACGGCATGTTTTAACACCCATAAAGTAAAGCATTTTCAGTACCAAGTTTGCTCAAAACCGCAGGATGCCATCAGACTGTATTGCTGTTTGTGGTAGCTAAAAATGTTTTCATGCCTGGAGAAGGCAAAGCTCTAAATAGACTTAATAAATATTTCTAAGCCTTCCCTTAGTGTTTTGATAGCATTTCAAGAAACCACAGGTCATGTTTTGAAGAAATAAGACATCATGAAGGCTAAAGGTTCTGGGTCAGTAGTTGAGATGTCGCTTGTATATGCCAAGGAAGTACTCTCAATTCCAGAACCAAAGTGGAAACTCTGAAATGGACTTTTAAAATGTTTGCCAGTAGTTTTTGGGAAACAAGCGGCTTTAGGACCATACTCACGTTGACCAAAGTTTAAAATGGCCTAAAGATGGAACATAAGCCTATTTTTACTAATAAATATACAGTTTGGTAGTGCTTTGGTCCAGAGGAGTCAGTTCTGTAATGTTGTAAAATTTGAACTCCCATTACCAAGTTAATTTCATGTGCTGACTTTCTCCAGCTGTCATTTTTCATGGATTCACCCCTCTGTGACGTAGAGTATAACCAACATTATTTTTCTCCGTAGACTCAAGGATTGCCTTTACTGCCTTGACATTAATTTATGTACCATTTTCTCCTGAATAAATGAATCATATATTCTTGTCTCAGTCTTTTATTTTCTAGGTGGTCCAGGATAAACAGTTTGACCATTTATTTTCTCATCCTTTTTCGTGTGGAGTGCGGAGAACGGTTGCTTTTCTTATAACCACAGTTGCTACTATTCAAAACTGATAGTAATAGGAATCACATTATCTACCTGGTTATGGAAGTGTTAAGTCTCTGCCTGTTGTGAATTTTAGATATTTAGATAATTTTTAGATAGAAATAGAAAACCTCTTGCAGTCTGTGATGGTTTAATTGGGTAGCAGTTTGAATATTGAATCTGGAGTGAAGATTTCAGTTTACATGTGCTCTACTTTGAACACTCTGAACTGGATAGGATTTTTGCTCAATTTTATCCACTTATATTCAATAAATACATAAATCTGTAGTACATATTGCCAAAACTGGAAATCAAAAACTCATAATTGCTGTTGATAATTATATGATTTGCTTTTAATGTTTTTCAGTCTCATCAACAGACTAGCTAGTGCATTGACTGTAATTTTGCATTTTCAACTTTGTTTATGATTATAATTGTGGATAATTGTCTGATGATTTTTGTTTGTGCATGGAAAAGATGGATGTGCCTTGCACTCTGTGCTTCAGCGTTAGTTGTGAAAAGGTGTTTCTAATGCATTTCATTTGATAAATTCCTTTGTTTTTCCAAACCACAAAGTTTGAGAATTGAATTTTCAGGATACAGGTTTTACTTTAGCAATACAGATGGTTGTTCAGGTTTATAAAATTGTGTCATAATGTTGAATTCAAGCAATGCATATTTGTCCCATTTATTGTTAATTGGTATGACTTGTTTAGTTTGTTTTATTCTTCATTGGTGTTTGCTCTACTTACTGATTATTACTGTTGTTAAATTTATGTTTGGTGACAGTTGGGCCCATACCTGACATGATTTTGCAGACTTAGTGCCCCTTAATACAGAGAGTACAGCCTTTCTGAGTTTGTTTTCTCACTTGAGACGATTTAAGTAGTTTTCACAAATTAGGCCTGAAAGTGGCCAATTGAAAGCGAGGCAGAGCTGACAAAGGTGTTTCTCTGGATGTGCTGTCCGATCGCGCGTGTGCGCGAATCTTTAGTTTCCAGCTGAAGACTGAAGGAAGGGTGTGGACGTGTGGGCCGTAGGATTGTGGGCTTAGTCATAGGAGGAGCCATTTCTATGTCTTGTTACCTCCTCTGTGCGAGGGTGCGCAGCCCTCAGGAGCTTGTGTCTGTACGCGCTGTTTTAAAAGGTGTAACGGCATTGTTCTGTTCTTATGTTCCAAGGCATTATATTGTGTTGCTAGCGAGCGCGCCGACTGAGAAACAGCATCTGGAGTGGTGAGTACCCACAACGCACAAGCGTAAAGTTGGCATCGCCGCTGTGAATGACTGTGTAGATTTGTGTTGGATATTTTAGACAAAAATAAGAGTTAAAGTTCTGTGATAAGAAATGGCGTTTAGGTCTTAAGCTCCAAGTAGTTCATCATCAACTGTGAAAATAAACCTTCTTACCGCCCATTTTTTTTCCTTTTCTTCCTTCTTCTTATTTTTCATCTGCATTGGTAACCAGCAGATCTGTAATGTTGTACAAGTGAAGAAAAGAAAGGAACGCTTGTTAAAATAGTTGCGGTACAAATGATGAGTCATTTGAAACCCTTTCAAACATCTTATTTCTTTGATTTTTAGCAGTGTGAAAAGAGGTGTTTACTGTTTGAATTGTTGTGTAATGACCAGTGTTCATTGATGTGCTTCATGGGGTGAAGTTTCACTGTGAGTGTGTGTGTATGCCTGTCTCACTGAACTCTTCCCGCAGGGTCGGACTGGTGGAGTCCAAGATCCGAATCCTGGTGGGGAACCTGGAGAAGAATGAATTCATTACACTGGCCCATGTCAACCCGCAGTCGTTCCCAGGACCAAAGGAAGGCAATGAAAAGTGAGACCTGTACTTTCAGTCCAAAACCACTGTTTGTAATTCTGTTGTAACCCTCAGTTTAAAACTGATATTTAGTTATGCTGTGTCCACGCAGCCATTAGCTTAGGGCTAAGATGTATGAGTTGATCTGGACCTGGAAGGTTGCTGTTTCAAGCTACAACAACAACAATGTGACTGATGGGGCCCTTGAGCAAGGTCCATAATACCTCACATTGTTCCCAGGGGATATCGGCCCCTGGTTAGTCCAATCAACTCTAAGTCACTGTGGAAGCTTCAGCTAAAGGAAAAGCATCAGCTCATTAACTGTAATGTAATGTAATTCTGTAGTCTTAAAGTGTTGAGCCTTCTGGTCATGTAAAAAAAAGGGTCTGCCAGATGTCTGATAGTTTTTGGGATTTTGTTTTGTGTTTTGATTTGGACAGAGAGGAGGTGAGCACCATGTGGGTGATCGGTATTGTGTTTAAGAAGGTGGAGGGCTCCGAAAACCTCAATGTGGACCTGACCTACGACATCCAGTCCTTCACTGATACCGGTAAGCCAATTCAACACAGTGTGACCGAATTTAACACAGCGGCAGAATATAGATTCAGTGCAGCAATAAGCTACAGCGAGGCTGTTGACCTCCTGGCTTTGAAGGCCACTGTGTCTACAGGGAACTCTAAGGTTGTAGGTTCATTTACCAAACGAGTACATGACTCTGCAAATATGCAGCAGTAAAATGTAGATAGGATTGTAAAAACACAAGCGGTGTCATTTTCTCTAAAATAAGAGTGTGTGCTGAATGCAAACATGAAAGAATTATGTGAAAGAGTGCGTCGCGTGAACCTCTGCTTTCCGGTCTGTTCTTTTGGCCGCAGTGTACAGGCAGGCCATCGGCAGTAAGATGTTTGAGGCGGACATGAAGATCACAGCCATGCACGTTAAAAGGAAGCGGCTTCAGCAACTGCTGCCGGACCGCGCTGTCCACAAACGCAGGAAGGTGGGCGATCTCAGTGTAATTACATTATAAAGACTGTGTAACTGACATATCATTACCCATTTACAGCTTCCCTTTATTCTCATCCGTATTTTGATTGCAGTAATTGATTTGAAATTGGACTGTGTGATTTATGTTTTAATGGAGGGTGTCAGAAAAGCATCACACCCTGATCCTTAATTTAATAGCTGAATTGTGCAGTAAATGCACATTAGAGTATTAATTTACAAAGCTGGTTTAGCAGTGGCTTAGTGCCCAATTAATATCTACTGGACTTTAGTGCCCATTGAATGTAATGGGCTTTCTCTCTGTTTCTTCCAATACCCATTTTGTTTCTGTTTTTGCCACTGCCAGTTATGCCTCGGTCCTAATTAATCTTTATTGTGGCCAGGGTTTAATTGGACTCTTGTGTATTGTTACTCTTGAGTATGTTCCTCTATTGACTCAAGAAATACCTTTGTCAAAATGGAACAAATCATTCAGATTTGGTCAGTGGGAGAAAAATATCTTTTCACTTTTTTTATTCTCATTTATGCTTTTTTTTTTTTTCTTTGTATATCTTACATAAATCCAAGTGTTATGCCATGTCTTCTGTTTGCTTTGTATTTATGTGAAATCATCTCTCTTAGAAATGCCCCCCTCTCTCTTTCTCTCATTCTTTTTCTCTCTGTCTCTGTCCCTTTCTTTCTCTCTGTCTGTCTCTCTCTCTTATCTCACTCTCTGTTTCTCTCATTCTTTTCCTTTTCTCTGTCTCATGTCATTGTTCCTTTCATCCTCTTTTTCACTCACTCCCTGTCCCTCTCTTCTGTTCTTCAGCACTCCACAGAGGGTCCCAGTCCTCCCGCTGATGGATGTCTGGACCTGTCCCAGGACAGTGACAACAGCATGTCTGTCCCCTCACCGACGGCGATGCCCAGGGGTGGAGTGCACATACAAAGCCACGCCCCTGCCCCATCCCCCCCCCGCCCCCACCCCCACCCATTTTGGGTAAGCTCTGACCACATCACTGTACAAATCCTTCTTTGGGAAAATCACTTCCATTCATATTAGGTAGCAATTCCTCAAGGTTATACACTCTGATGTTACCACTGCACCATGGGTTAAGACCTATAAAATAGAGGCCTTACACTTTTGCATTGTTGTGTATATAGATAGATTAAATTAACCCATGTAAGACATTAAAGATATGCACAATTAAAAATCAGACAAGAACGCTCTAAGTAACAGCACAAAACAATGTACATTGTTTGTTCATGAATGTTGAAATAAAGTATGTTCAGACAATCAGTTCAGTGTAATAAAATAAGCTTCTCTACTATTTATTGTATCTGGCACAAGGCATCTCCATGCTGGACATGCATCTCAGTGGAACAAGTCATAGTCTAAAACCAAATGATAAAAGAACACACTGCTCTTTCAGGCTCTGCTCTTCTTTTCCGGTATCCTGTGAACACAGTGTGTGCCACAACAAAAATCCATCGCAACTAACAAGTTCTGAACTAGTAATCACAAACACAAAAACAAGATGAGACAAAACAAGACTAATGTATGAGCTATTTATGAGCTGCAGGTCCTTCTGGGCGTAGCCAGCATGTATTATTTACCTCTGTAAGGCTGTGTCTCATCTTGTAATTTACCGTGAATTAACTTCTCCTTCTCCCATAAGCTAATCAGTGTATTTTACATAATTGTGTTAGTATATAGTAGTGTGGCTTAAGGGATCATTCTTTAATGATGCCTGGCCTTAGAGTGCTTGTGCTTTTGTGTGTGAATACTGTGTGTGTGTGTGTGTGTGTGTGTGTGTGTGTGTGTGTGTGTGTGTGTGTGTGTGTGTGTGTGTGTGTGTAATTTAGCTCTCATAGGATAATATTTACACATATGTAATCTGTATGTTACAGCCCACTTTAACAGGACAATATTCACATGTATGTCATGTATATGTAACAGTATTCTTTTATAGGATAATATTTGTACATATGTAATTTATATGTAATCAAAGACTTTAACAGTATAATATTTGCATATGGAATCTATATGTAACAGTATGTTTTAACAGAGTAATATTTGCATGTAGAAATCCTATGTAACAGTGTGCTTTACTAGGAAAGTGTGTACTAAAATGTAATCTATATAAAACTCAGTGTAACTGTAATTATGCATTTATGCAAGTAGTCTGTATGTAACTCAATACCTCTCTCTGGTTTCTCTTCTGTGAAGCCCCAGTCCCTCCTCTCTCCCGGCCGTTCCCTCAGACACCTCGACAGGTTGGTAGTACGTCGCACGCCGTTTCTCCGTCTTGTCCGCGAGCTTCCCCAGGTGGCTCAGTGGTAACCATTCGCCTCCCTGTCTCCTCACAGGTGACCTCGAGGAGCCCGTCCCTCCTTCCGTTACGCCCCCTATCCAATTGCAAGCCGTGCCGTCCAGCACCCCCTCTCCAATCGTGGCCAAACGGGTGGGGTCCCCTCTACTGGAGGAGAGGGCTAAGAGGCTGAAGGTGGAGGAGGTAGACTCGCCCCCGTCTGACACCCCCTAGTGGCCGTAACTGTCCTAGGCATCAGAATCCATGCAAACTCCAAATAATATTTCTAACATGTTCATATCAATTAATTATCACAAACATTTCATTCCTAAAAAAAAAAAAGCAATAAAACTTAATTTGGATTCTGCAGTATTTGTCTATAATTCTTAAAGCTGTTTTGCAGGATAATTATTTTGGGTAATTGGTGCATCATTCTGAAATAAACACAGCTGCAGTTACTCTAGATGATAGTGGCTATTACACCATGAGATTGTACCATTAGAGGCCTTAATGTCAGAGTATCAGCATCTGATTGGCTGCTCTGTGCTCACAGGACCTCTCTGTGGAAAAGGAAGGAGCAGTAGATGGCGTGAATGTCACAGAGGTAAACCTATCTGCTTTCACTTTCACACCAGATAGATGCAGACATACTATATTCTACCAATTACACATTGACTTTAACCAATCTTTGAGATTAGTTGTGAAGAACCGTACCTTTTCTTATTATATGGTGATTGTAATTTGGCCATTGTCACTGTGTTCAGGTTATTCCTGTATTCCTGTTATTTCCTCTTTGTGTTTCATGAGGTTTTTATTTTGTGAAAATCAAAAGCAATACTGCATTGTAGGGTTAGAACATGTTCTGTTTTATATGCATGGGTAAAATGTATGTGAACTGTCCTGAGCCACAGAAGAAAGTTTTATGCTGTTTCAACCTTTTGGTCATATGGTCAGATTTCTGTGGGTTGAAATGGGCTTTGATGGTTGTTGCAGATGGGTGAAGATGACAGTGCTACACAGGTGACAACAGAGGCAGAAATTAAGGTATGAGCACCTGTCTGCCCTCCGACAACACTGTAATCGTATGGACTTCATTTAAACATTCTGTAATTTACACCTAACATTTAAGTAACTTCTTTTGTATTTTTCATACGAAAAAAATTCCGTAAATGCATGAAGTGATCAGAACCCCACAGGACTGGAGGTCGGGGTGTTTCTCAGTACGGAACACTCCTGATTATTAATTGTGACATTAAAATATAAAGAATTTTTTTTTTTAAATAGGTTACTATTTTTTGTTGATACTGCCAATCAAACAAACCACAGGGCAGATCTACACCTAACATATACATTTGTGTCAGGAACTGATCACTGCACAAAAATCTCTCTCAAAATTGAAAAAGTTACAAGACATAAAGGAAATCGTCCATGTCTACTTCAGAAAAAATGAAACTGTTAACCAGTAAAACTGCCTGATGTTGAAGAGTGTGAGCCAATCACTGTGGGCTTTTTTAGCAGGCTGATTTGGAGCTGGTTGGGCTTTTATGGGTTTTTATTTATGTTATAATCTAAAGCCAAAATGTAATGAGTAACGGGTTGATGTCACAGAAAATAAAGCCGAAAAAAAAATCATGAAAAGTACAACTTGTACTTTCTTCAAGTTTTGTTTTTGTTGTAGGAAGTATGATGATAAGTACAGGGCCCAAAAAACAGTACATGAGAACAGGACCAAAGTACTTTAGGTCGTTAAGTTACACTGCTGATTTCTGTGTGATGTCATTTGTTTGGGCCTCCAGAGGCTCCCCAGCGCAGACCTGTCAGGACGTACCCCTCCTCCCAGCCAACCCCATCTCTGTGGTGAAGAACTCCATCAAGCTGCGGCTCAGCAGGTAGAGGTCAGGTTCACCTGTGGTCGGCCCTCCTGCCCCCACAACGGGACGCCTCATACCTTTCCCAAACCACCAGACCGCGCCGGAACCAAGTCGGCAACCTAACAGTGCAACTTCCAAAAGAGACTCCGGGCACCTGATCCAGCTTCCGCCACCAGATGGCGACACCGCCCCTGACTTCTGCAGCTACCTTGACAATGTCCCCCCACAGACCAACCGTTTGACAACGGGAATATTAAGATGCGTAGATATGATGTCATACCCTGAAATTGTACATTTGACTCTTCTAAAAATGCGCGTGTGATCGTGCACATGTTGGTATGTGTGCGTGGTTGTATGTGTGTGTGTGTTTTTTTTACTGTTTGTCTGAGAAATACACAGCAAGTGTTGATGGTTTTCTTGTTTAATGGAACTGCTTTATTTTTAGGAAAAAAATTATGACTGGGTGTAACGCTATAGTATTCAAATTAAAAATGACAATTCAGCGCTGTTTAGCTCCAGCAGGTGTTAGTACCTTTCTAAAAAAAACAACCAAAAAATTGTTAAACGACCTACAGTTAATATGAGGTACAGACTGGCAGCAGGTCAGTGCCCGTGAGCTGTTGTAGTGCAGTGTTGCACCTGGTGAGGTCACAGCTAACGGCGGTAGCATTGTGCTAATCGAAACAGACCAGGTTTCAGTTAGTGACTTGACCAAAAAGGGGCCTCTTGAACGTGTGTTATTGAGCTAACTCGTTATCATTCCTGTATGGTCTCGTGGCTCAGATGGCAGCCAGTAATGAAAGTGGGATCAAGCACAGAATTCCCAAAAGCTGTAAGTGATGTGAGAGTGACATAAATGTGTAGACTTGTACCAGGCTGTTTAATTCTCTTCACAGTATACCTCAAGATAGTCCATGTTATACAAAACAAAAAATATATGAAAAATAAAAACAGGAATAAATGCAGTTATATGTTTAAATCATAAAGGTTTAGCTGTGACCATGATTGTTTCCCCACCGTTCTTTTTGAAATGTGGTAAAAATTATGGAAATAAAAAATAATCTTAACATATTTTTAATCCACTTGACCAATCATATTACTTGTTCAGTCTTTTAATGAGTGTGTGGTCATGATTAATTTTGGAAGGAAAAAAAAATGTGTCACAGAATTGAGGATGCTTTTTGTTTGCTATCTTTGGTCATTCTGAAAATGTTTCACATTTAATATTTGTTGTGACATGACCTGAAAAAACCACAAAAAAACTTTGTCTTTCTCTTTGTGTTGATGGAGTTGAAAAGGTTGTTAGCCCTGATATTGTAAAAAAAAAAAAAAAAAAAAAAAAAAACTTCTGTTACTGAAAATTTACTTAAATCGAGTTTTCTTGTCATTTCACCAATCTTGTTAATGTTGTCTTTTGTTCTTAAAAACCTCTCTCAGTTCTGAAGCATATTGTTTTGTTACTTCAAGGCTTATTTGTAAGAACCACGGTATTGTGCTTTTTTCACAAATAAAGGTGAAATATCCTTAAAGGGATCGGGTCTGACTGAATTTGTGAAGGACGTACGGCATATTAAAATGAGGGTCAATGGCTACATCTGGAAAGCACCAGTGTAAGCAAAGACATTTGATGTGGCACTGCACCTCATAATTCAACCAGTCAAGGTCTTAATTACATACAATTGATTAGCTGACAAGTTAAACCAGGTTGTTTTTGTGTTTTTGTTGCTGGGCAAGAACAAAACTGGCACATACACAGGCGCCATCTCTGACCAACAAATAAGATATATTAGGATTTGGATTCCACGTGCTAACCCTAGAATCATCCACTAGGTGGCAGTATCACCATAGTCATATTACTATGCATACTCAGGGACGCCTTTCAATAAAAGTCTCTTAGGTCCAGCTTGCTCATGCTCCGATTTCACATTCAGGGTGTTCCTATAACCAAAAGTGAACTGTGTGGACTTGAGGATATAACTGGTGTACACTAAAAATGTTACTGTTTGTTAAAACAACAACAACAAAAAAAAACACTTGAAACTGTTTCCTGTGCATGGTCCACACCCTTACTGGCAGTCTGGGTAAGGTGGGGGAGGGAAGAATTATGTATGAGAAATTGTGTATGTATTTGAATAAAAAAATGGGCTTTGTTGCTTGGGAACACTTTCCTGTTTTTCTTGGTGGGGGGTCGTATAAAGAATATAATTAAGCCACACCCAGCCCACCAGGGAAAAGGAGAAATGATTCACCCTATTCATGTTAAAATGGAGGTGGAAAAAATGGAAGCCGCAAGTGGCTTTTCATTAATCTGAACTACATTCAATTTCGGTCAACTCATAATCATAGCATTTGTATGTTAGCTTGATTGGTGCTAATGGCTTTACAGAAAAGAAATCCACTGCTGTATATTTTACTTACATGGAAAATATGGTAAATACCAGGGTTAGTGCAGTGTATTTATGCCAGGAGTATTTTTGGTGGTTCTTGGGTGATTCATATTTCGGGATGGGGGAGGGGGTGAAGGGGTGGATAAACAGGGTTACGGTTCAGAGTGGCAGGCTGACGGGGAACGGACAGGAAGCAGCGGGACGCTGTTCCCTGAGAATGGAGGACTCAGTGTTGTGTTGTGGATTCTGAGGGTTGAGGATGCTGCTACCAGTGAAGGGAAACAATCCTTTCCAGCCGCGATAGATCAGCTTTGGGAGCTATGGCAGCCGTGTGAAAGAGGTGAAAGAGACAGGGTCATGGCCTGCTACAACAAACACAAAAAAAACAAAACATGGCTGCATGCACACACACACTAATGGGATTGTGTGTGGCACTCTGCCATGGTCGCAGACTCCCTTTGTTTGCCAGGCCGCTTAACCGGCAGCGGTGAGACCGACCTCCCGCTGGCATGGGATTATAAAGTCATTACTGTGTACAAACAAGCCGCCTGGCACACGGACCCGCCACTCTCCGACCGGGGAGGCTGTGTGCGGCGAGGCTGGCTGAAACAGTACCGTCTAAACTGCTAGCTGGAGGGTCGGCTTTGTCCACAGGGTTTTGCATTTTACTTTCAATCAGGAAGTGAATTCAGGCCTTGGAACCAGACTGTGAAGCCCATCAGTGGCTTCAATTAGGTACTTAAGAGCTTTAAATGCTGCACAATGCTGCCCTCCACTGATGGCTCTGGTCTAAAGGCTGGGCTGGTGAATGAAGGGACACCATAGAGACCCCTGAGCTTGAAGCCTAGAGGTTGCAGGTTCAAAACCCAGGCAGGTCACTGTATGCCTTCAGCAAGGTAACCCAGTTGCTTTAACAGAATGAATATGTTGTGCTGTGGAACGTTCCTTTGAAACAAATGTATGTTAATTAAATTGTCATGGATTAAAACTGGACCACAGCTCATCATTAGATTTTGCTTCTTTACAGTGGATCAGTATCAGCAAGTTCCTCCAAAACATGCAGGTTTGGATTAACAATGTAATTTGGTGGATATACAGAGGAACGCTGCAGGTATTTTAGTCTTTTTTTGTAGCATGAACAATTAGAGCAAAGATATTATGAGTGAATCAAGGAGGCACCGTTTTCCTTCCAAATAGGAAGTGAATCAGACGTACTTTCACATTTCTAGGGACTTGACATAATTTCTTTTGAAGGAAATGTAATCTGACTCATTCACTTTATAAAATGCTGAATTTACATAGCCTATATCCTAGCATTCCCCAGAACATGCTAAAGCACGACTCACCATAGGTGTCATTCACGCTAGGGACGCTGGGGATATGTCCCCACCACTTTTTGTTGTGGCTCATTTCGTCCCCACTACCTTTTGAAAGCCTTTAGTTAGTTGAGCCTGTCGTTGTCCCCAGCACGTTTCAAAACAAACTGACGCCCATGCCATTCTCTGCACAATTTTTTCTCAACACACAGGGAGTTTTGTGTTTTGGGCTCACAGGTGTTTTTTGACGCTAACCTTAAAATTGTAAGTGCGAATATGTGGACATTTTTTGTGTGTGAGTGTGTGTGCATTGTGCATGCAGAAAATCGCTGATGAAAAAAAAAAAAGCCATTTTTAAAATTCTCTGATAATTGGCTTTTTAAACGCAACTCATTTTTAACTATGTCATCGAGCCCCGTGGATGACAATTAATCTCTTTTTCAATGTTTTTATGGCATCTGTGCCAAATGTTCTATATGCAAATGTATGCAAATTACTTAACATTTCACATGCCAGTTACAAGTATAAGCAAGTACATTTTTTGCTATTTAATATTTCATTCTGTAAGCATATCAATAAAGGTAATTGTTTCAATGTATAGGCTGCTACATAAACACCATTGCATGATAACTCAGTGAAATAAAGGACTCAAAGAAATCCATGGTTAGACAAGCACCATTTTAATATAATATTCATGTTTATGGCACTTTGAACAGAAACAATTGAACCTCAATAAAATGAAAATGTCTGGGTAACAAGTATTCACATTCCTCTGATGCCGTCGCAACACACTTTTTTTGTGAAACTTTTTTCAATGCTCTGGATCATTAATTGAATAAGCAAGCAAAGTAATAACACATGGCCTCTGAAATATTGATAAAATGAATTGTGCCTGTAGTGTATTTACATATGCACACTGAGCTGAGAAATTATTGGTGCGCTTGATGACATTGAACAAAATTATGTCTTTAATGTAAGTCTATTAATATATCAAAATATCAAATTCAATTCTTAAGTTCATGTTCAGCTTCCTGGACTAATGTGTTGAAATCCATCCTCTCTGTCTCTTCCCTCCCAAAGATGCTCACGATTGTTTTCGTTTGTAGACATACAGAAGAACTCAGAGGAAAGAATCAGAGCTTTTGTCCCCTAAATCTCACTTATTTATTTGGGTTCTTTACAAGGTAACGATCAGTCAATATGTTACATTTAATCAATCTGCTCCTTTTTCAGCACACTTTGTTTTCATGTTTCTCTTCATTTTCTCTTGCCAAATCAGCTGGAATAGCACTGATTTTTGCTTGGAATCATGGGAGTGGAAAATCCGCATCCATTTGGACATTTTTTGGTTTCAGCTAAATCATTTTACATTTAAATCATATGACATTAAAACATAATATAGCCCATATTTTTGTGTTCTCAGTGGTTTGTATGTAGCTTCTCAGAGTGAATCAGTTTCTCAGAGCGCTTTCTGAAGAGACCGTTGCGGAGGGCATTGGTCTTAACTGCGGAAGGATGACACGATGGTTTTAATTTTTCAGCAATTTTTTTGCTTAGGATTTTAAAAACAGCCTGGCAACCCTTCGTCTCGACTGTTTTTCCAAACAAGAGCAAAATGAGTCACAGTGGACTGAAACGGAAGCCTTACTCACTCCCTGACAGCCCTTATCCACTTCTGCAGGACTCAGTCCTGCTTTATCGAACGGATCGGTCATGGTTTAGGCAAATCTCGCAGTGGTTTACAGGCCCGCTTCCATGGAGGAGGTGAGACTTAAAAAAAAAAGAAAAACTGAGGAAGGAGAGCACTTAAAAAAATAAACCCTACTTTGCCTTTGGCTTAAGTGCATCCAAACTGCCGTTAATGAGCATGTTATTGGCCTGTCGCGTAAGCGGTAATAGCGGGAGCTTTTAGAGGTGCAGGGACCCCGGCTCTTTGGGAGCTCATTTGAATGGAAACAGTTGACTGAGTGTCTATAATTGATCCCGTGGGCCCAGTGAAGTCCGCTCTGGAGAAGCTAGCTTTCTCCCCAGCCACCAACCCCTTCACTTCTCTCTTTTCTACAAAGATAACTCCCATTACCCAACTGCAATCTATCTATAAATTCTTTTGAGAGGCTAAAACAGTAGAGTTTAGCTGATCACTGTACCTGTGCGCCATCCAGTCCTTCTGCTCTCAGTCTGTGATTTGCTATAGGTTGTTGTGTTCTACTTTAGTCTACTTTAGTTTATTGCGCATAATCTATGTTGTGATGTGCTGTTGCTGACTTTATGGTTTACGGTTTATTCAAGCTTCAGCGGAACACTATTGGCCGGATGAAATAAAAGTTAAATTAATACAAATTGAAGGGCTGCAAATTTCCTACCACATTTGTATTGGTCGTTTGGTACAAGCAGAGGCTGTTGCAGTGTTAAAGTTCATGTCTAAAGCAGTGCTGGATACACTTATATCTATTTTCTTATCCATTTATAACCAATTTCACAATTGCTACTGAATTTCAACTTTAAGTTCAGAAAAAGGAATGACCTTTGCTGTGCACGGAATGTTTTGGGGTGTGTGGTCAGGGTGCCATAGCGGGCAGGACCTCTGGGAGTGTAGAGGTTAACCTGCAACTATCACACTGCAGCATAAGGTGCGAGGAGCAGAAATTTACATCTTCGTGACACCTCTTTTATTTTTAGCATGTGTGTATTTTAGCTCCTGCACAGCCCCCAGGCAAGAAAACAAAGCGAGGGATTATGGGGGAGAAGACTTGCACACGGCTCTGACTCAGGTTTTCAAACACACTCTGGGGTATTTGATCAAACCAGACTCTGTCGGGATCGAAGCCTTTGTTTGGATGCATCCGGAGGGGTACGGGGGAATTCAGTCGGATTTCAGCAGATGCACAGACCGGCTGTGCCGGGGCTCTGATATATGAATAAAAACATAAATTAAAAAAATAAATAAACAGGAACTGTCGTGACCCTCATGGTCTGTCACTCTGGCCTATATGCAGATCCGGAGACAAAGCTCTGCTATGCATGCAGTCACAGTCAGCTGGCCCCTGCTTACTTATAAAAACCTAGTGTCCAAACTTCAACACTTTTTTGAATATTTTTCCTTTTCTGTATTTATAATTTGGAATTTTTAGTCATGCAGCTAAAGCTACTGCTACACCACCCTCAATCTGCTTAGACAAGTACACTGTAACTGAAGTGTGTGTGCCTGTCCTGAGTTCTCACCTGCAAGCCAGTAACACCCCCCCCCCAACGCCCCCAACCCCCCCCCCCCGGCCTCCCAGGCCCCTCAGTGCTACAGCACTGTTACTGGTTGGTGGAGAGGTCTAGCATGTACCCTTTGGGTATCTGGGAAGCTGTTAGCTTGTTATATAAGTTATATATATTCACATTTATATTACCCAGTATTACTGGTTTCCATATACTGGCAACTAGGTATTAATGGGTATCATTTGACAATTTTCAGTTCTGGTTCCAAACCAGTGCTTTTTTCAGTATCTATTCAATAATTACAGTTTCACACATAGAATAGATTTATATATAGCAGAACCTCAGTTGTCTGAAGCCCTCAAGACCATGGGTGGTTCAGTGTACTTGTATGTTATGGGTTTGTTAGGGTGGTCATATGTCTGTCTTTTGACTGGACACTATGATTTCTGGACTTATTGTACTCTATGCAGTGCAACTTCTAGTTGGTGGTCATTCACTTCCTCCTTTTGATCTTTTATGACTGAAAAAATATCACATTATCACTGTGGCTATTATGAACTGCCAGTGTTGGCTCGGCCTGGAGGCAGCGTCTGTCACAGCTAAGCTGCATCACCACACGCTCTGGCGTCTTCCAATGACCGAGTAAGCTGCAAACACTGACCGAGCTAACATTCCACGAGTCACTGAAAACAACGACCACTGACATTACCAGAAAATCGAGATCAGCCAGAAAATCATTTACGTGCTGGTCCAGGTGAAGATGACACAGCGGACTTCTTCTTCCTCTAGCAAACTGTGTTGTGAAGGCCTGTAGGCTTCTTTCAGTGTCTGTCACCAAAACAACAGCTGCACTTTCTATTTTAGTATAATTTGCATGGTTTCATGAATCGTCTTTGGTTCAAATTATGGCCACTGGAAATGAGTCAACATAAATGCAGCCTGTCCGCTTTAGAACTAAACTTTGGTACCAAATTTTTCAAAACGATTCAGTGGTAATCCACAGTCAGTACGTATAACGTACCAGCAGGTCCTGCTGTGGGCATAAGAGAAGGATTTACTGTGAGTGTAATTTCGGTATCCAGACTCCAACAACATGAAATGCCCTGTCAGAGTCTATTTCAAATATGTACGTTTTATGACGTGATGTCGTATGTTTTGTTACCTTCTTTTGCTTGTCCTACTTTCAAAGCTTTTTTTTTTAGTTTTATTGGATTTTAATTTTTACTGGGAAACCCTGGGAGCAAAACACAGTGCTTCAGCAGAATCTGCCACTCAAAGACCCCCTCCCCTACCCTCCCCATTTAATATATGTTTGGTAATGAACTCCCCGAGTTTATATGAGCCGAGCAAACCTCTTATGCTCTCTATCGCGTTTAATCCAACGCTAAACAGTGTACTGTTTAAACAGCTGGTGGCATGGATTTTAATTGGGGTAAAAAAAAACACTCATCGCAGCATCACAAACAACCTCAAGTTCTGAGCTCCTCCTGTAATGGCATGAAGTCCTCTGATCTGGATGATTTTTTTGGGGGGTTTTGGTGGAAGTTTTTAATCCTTATGATCACTGTGCAAAAAGTTTTGAATATTTGTTGTATTACATCTTTGTATCACCAGTTAGGGTATACCTGCAGCTCCGTTGTTAAATTCATTGTTAGATCTGATGATGAAATGTGTATCAGAAACATTTCTATATGTATGAAGGCGAATCTGTGAGAAATCTGTACTACTTTATTTGCCATGGAGACGGTCGGACACATAAAATGACCTTGGGCCATAGTTTTGTGTTACTTGCAACACAAAATGTTTACAGCATACCGCTTCAATTTTCATCTCTGCTCTATGAAATGTAAAGGGAACATGGATGTATAGTAATGCATAAAACTGGCACATTGCTGGTCATGCTGCTCTATCATGTAATGTATTATAAACCTGTCCCAGTGTTACGTGTACACCTGCTGATATGAATGTTTATATACAGACATACAGTGCCTGTATTATAAGAAAGCTGTAAAACTCCTGTTTTTGTCTACTACATTGCCATGGCAATAGAGACTTGTGGATGTGACTGTGGCTGGCCTCTTTCTGGAAAGGGCAATCGGGGGCAGCGCCTACTGTAAACCTGCACTCAACTGCCCAATTTAGCATTAAATCAAAGGTCAAGGGTTTAAAAGGAGTGACCCCTTGGTATGGAGAGCAACATTAGTTACACCACAATTAGCTGAACGACATCGGCACCTGTCTGTGTGAAATGATAGTGATTCACTTTCAGAAATACAAATGAATTGTTTCCTTAAGTGTAAGGTCTTTAGTCAGGTAGTGCACTTCAAGTGTTAAATTAAGTCAGGGATCAGAAGTTAATGGGAAAAAATGAGGGGACAGGTATAAAACATTTTGGGATCACTGTACAGCCTTCCGAGCTAAGTCAGATCTATCATTAGGAGGTGGGTAGGATTATCGTACCACCCCGTCACTATGACAAATTAGGCTGTCCAATGAAACTGAACAACCAGGAAATAATGGAAGTGCTTAAGGAAATGGTTGTGAGGCCAATAGAAAGATGGAATGATGGCTGATGATTGGGACAAAACAACATTTAGCTCTTATTTTTCTCACCCAGTTTTAATTGTAGTCAGTCCCACCCACTGCAAAGAGCCCCAGGAGGAGAAGGCTGTTTCATGACTTTTCTGAATCATGTAGCCAGAGGCATGGCTTACAGACAGGCAATGCAAGAGACAGCTCGGGGCCCCAAGCATGAAGGGGCCCTTGGGGGCCATGAATAAGGGTAACTCAATGGCAATGAATGTCAGTCAGAAGAACCCCAGGGACTTTTCTGCCAAGGGTCTCAAAGGTCTCAACAATTGTCTCTGAATGCAGTAATAGATTTCATTATTTTACAACCTGCACATTTTGAGTTCATGATCCTGTAGGCAGCAGGGTGGCATCGCTAATGTCATAGCTGGGACTCCACCCTTCCAACTGCAGAACACACAGCTGTTCCTCAAACTTGTCCCACCACCAACTGCCACTTGCGGTTGGTGGAGAATCTATTTACAATCGAAATCTTCTCAGACCAAAATAAAAGGTGAAACGTTTATGGAAAATCACAGTTTTATAAAGGAACAGTATCCTAAGAAGGCAGAGTGATTATTCTTCATGGTACTCTTCTGTTTCTTTTCCTTTTAGAAACCATCACTAAACCTTACCTTACAGGGGTCTATCCCAGTGACGAGCAATAGTGCCCATGTTGCCTTTTCAAGAGTGCATATTCCACATGTAAATGTCACCAGTTTGGGTTTTTAAAGGGGCTATATACCTGTGAAAAAGAATGTGTACCTTTTATAGCCCAACAGAGACAACGTTCACTGTTAATCACTTTTGTCTTTTGTGCAAGATAGCTTGTACAGTTGCATGCTGATGTATTTAGCAAGTGCCTAGTTTACATTTCCACACAGTATTCATATATACAACAATTTGGGTGAGGTGTCCTTCTTGGGAAACAAACCTGCAACCAGCTCCCTAACCATTAGACTGGCTATGTTGATGATTCTTAAGTATTGAATACATTGAATGCAATCAATCTCGAGCAATTGACTCAGCATGGCATCAGACTAAAGGTTTACTACATTTAAAAACAATTGTGTTTCAGAGTAGATGTCACATGTCTTTGTGACCTGGAAATCCCTCCGAATTTCATGGATGCCTTCACCACCCATTTCTGGACAAAAGGCCCGTCTCTAATTTTCTCTCTGCGTTTATAATATAAAAGAAAACCGAAACGTTAATAGCACCCTTTATCATGTCAAATCGGACACGGCCAGCCGTCCCGTGTCGTGTGATAATTACAGCGACGAAGGGGGATGGGGGGTCTCGTTTGCCACTTAAACACAGTCTACGGGGGTAAATCCTCTAAACACATATCTATTATTCAATCAAAGGTCCTCCATTCAGCCAGACGGCAGTGGGACATGTACCCCCCACCCCCATGTGCCCTTCCTGGGTGGATTGAGTGTGAGCATGGCACTGACGGGGAGAAGGCCGCTAATTTATATCCTCTTTTGATTTCCAATTTCCATTCAAACTGCGGAAGGTGTAGATTACCCTGACAATCAGAGAGGCGGAAAAGGAATGGATATTATTAGGTTTTTGGGACATGGGAGAGGTGGGGCGGGGGGTTCATTATTTTTTTTTAGATATCCTGCAAGGAGATGTCAGACTATTTGAGTGCCCTCTCTTTCTTTCCCTCTCTCTCTCTCTCATTGTTCCCCATGTCCCCAGGATTGCCGGTATGTAATTTAAGAACATGGAAACAAAGACGAAAACAGAAGCCGACTGAAGAGGCTGGATCTGACACCAAATATCCCTATTCTCCTAAAGACCCATGTGGTTTGATTTAGATTCTTAGAACAAAGAGGAAAGCCAGAGCAGGGATGTTTTAAAATGTTGGATTAAGTAGGAGAAAAAAAAATAGTAACCTCAACCCAAGAGTGAATAAGTGGAATCGTAAGTGAAACACTTGCTGTTAGTTACTAAGTTAAGAGAATGCACATTGTGGTTAGATTGAGCTATTACATTATTTGCTCTGCTTTGGCAGTGGTAATACTGTATATACTCCAGTTAAATTTATAATATTTGCATATCGTAAATAAAAACAGCTTCCTGCTCTCTGTTTCGCCAAAATCTTTTTTGAGCGCTCATAATTTAGACCTGCTGATTGATTACTGATCACCAATAAGTACTCCCCCGCAATACAGCCCCCCTCCACCAAAACACTAGAACAACTTCTAAAAGAAAATGCCAAGTCATTGTTCGCATAATGTATGTGTGTCCCTCCTGAAACATGTATAACACCATCAAGAATCTTTATAAATGATTTCTAAGCACATATTTAATTGAGATAATAAGCCATAGCTATACTGAATGAAAGAGTAGATAGCAAGTTATGTAACAAGCTTTAACTGGGACAAATGTGAAGTAACACATAATGTCAACTGACAAGATGACAACTCCTTATGAATAACAAAGATGGTAATAGAGTCTTATAAATGTTATATTATGTAGTAATTAAGGAGTTATACACTGTTCATCAATACTTTAGGAATACACACTTATGTAGCCTCATTGTTGCACAGCAGCTTCTTATCTACAAAAAATAAATAAACAAATAAATCTTATTTTTCCAATACCAGCGCAAATTTACAATTTAGTCACCAGGAGTGTTGAAATGACTTCAGTTATTAGTTGTTTAAGTAACATAGATGGCATATAATACTGCATGAGAAATTCTAAACATTAACTTTTGCTTGACTCAAATTATATATTTACCATGGCGATGGGTTTTTGGATCCCTGCATGTAAATGAGCTTTCAAGGTGGTAAAACATTTTTGGAAGAAGATTTTTTGTCTTCCTTCATAAAAAGGAAAAAGGAAGACAATTAAATGAACTTTTGCCTTTGAATTGACCACTTTTTTCCCCACTCTTATTCATGAAGGCCATTTTCTCACTAGTCACCATCATAAATTAGAGTGCCTTAATCAAATTAGAGCAAAGTAGCCTATGTAGGATGACTATCCATCTTTCAAATGCATGCTCATAACCAGGGTGAGTGACTAAGCAAATGGATTTATTCTCACCTCCTCAACTGGTTTGCCTTCACTCTCTCCGTGGCCTACTTTAGTACAGCTGAGGTTTGGTTCAGTGGATCAGAAAGTGTTGACATTTTTACAGTCACCTTTGTTTTCATTCCTGGTTTTAATGTTATCATTGCATTTGGAGAAACTCTCTTACCCAGAATAAATTACAGTTGACATGTTAGACACTATCTATTTTCAGAACTGCATATTTACTGAAGCAATAGAGGTGAAGTATGTTGGTGCATCAACCGTGGAAAATCAAACCTGCAACCTCTGAGTTACAAGACCAGCTCTCAAAAGCGTTACACTACAGTACTGACCATACAGGACTGGATAACGGACCAGACACAGATTTTTGTCCTATTTAAAATATGTCTGCTTGATTGACTCATTATTTTAAAATGGCATGAAATTACTGTTTTTCATAATCTTTCATTTTCACTTATTAATAATTTGAATTGTTGATTTCACTGATAGAATTCTGACCTCACTATTGAAATCACAGTCTCTACAGAAACTCATGTTTGTTTGCTCACAGCTAAATGAACCTTCTTTTTTGGGATGTATAGTCATGCCAATTAAATGTTTAATGGGAAATATTATTTGTTGGCCAGTGCAAGAGTACTGGTCCGGAAAACAGACTGCTGTCTTAGTTGATGTTTCAAGAACAGGTAGAATTCTGTAGTGGTGTAGGACTGATCCTTTCAAAGAACTACGTGCTTATGACGTAACGCAGGTGTAGCCTGGTTAAATAAGCTGACGTACACCTCATGGTTACTCATGGAGGTGAGTGGAATTTGCTTGGCCTTCACTCCTCCTGTCAACATCCTTTCAAATGACAAATAGTTGGTACTTCTTTTACGTGCCATGTTGTGATAAAAAATAAGCTAAAATAGTTAGCTGGCTGGCTACAAAGCAATTAGCAGAACTGTAAGTGGCAAAATAGCAGCAGGTTCATGAGATAGCGCCAAGAGTTTATTTAAGGCTGCATATTCATTCTGTCAATGTTTTGAATTTGCTTACATTTTGACAAAATCCATCATGGCGGACAAACATAAACAAAGACTGTTTTAACACTTGCTTAAACTAGTTTACCTAATCTGGGGTTAAACTTGATTAATTATAAACTAATTAACACCGAGATTTACTAACCCTCAATTAACTCTAAAACAGGATTAACTTAATCCATGTTGGCACAAGCCTTAAAATCATATAAAATCACATGAATTTATTAAATGTGACAGGTAAAGTGTCCAGACATTTTTCTAAAGGAAGTAGGAACAGTGTATTTCACCAAAAATCAAGACATACTGTAACACTATAGTCTCACCTCCAGAAAGTGAAAACATTGGATGGCTTGAAATGATAGAAAACCATGTGCCTTCATTAATTATGAAAGAAAAGGTTATCAAAAATGTTTCCAAAGGAAATATAAGGGGAAGCTGTATTCAACCTAAAATCAAGAAAAAACTAAAGATCTGTCTTTTTTTATTAAATGATAGATCAGGTGTATTTCCTATTTAAGATAGAAAAATAATAGATTGAAGTATGATTGTCAAAGTCAGCAGGTGGTGTTAGCTCAGGAGGTAGGGAGCAATTCGGAGGGTACGCTATTCAGTTCCATGTGGTGTCTTAGTGCCTGATACATAGTAAAATGTTTTTGAGTGGTCGGTAGACTAGAAAATCGTTTGATAATTGCAGTCCATTTTCTGTTAATCAAAGTGTTTTGCAAGTGCTTAAGCTTATTATGTCAACCCCTCTACCCACATTTTTGTCCTCTGTTATCCTCTGTAGGCCTTTCATTAAAGGCCTACTTTTAATAATGGGACTGAAGTTTTTTGCAAAATCATTTCAAAACTATGCTGTCCATACTCCACTTTGAAAATGTTGATGAATTCAGGTCAGCGTCCCCTTCCCCAGTCTCTAAAGCCAAAATCTGAAATCTGAAATATGCTCAGCATAAATGGACATTTACCTTTAAAATTTTTCTCCTCTAAAGCTCTTGCCATCCTGGTTTGTGAGGAGACAAGATCGCTCAAAGATTCATGCTGGATAATGGAGGTTTATGGTTGATTAGCATAAGTGCTCATAAAGGGAATTTGGGGTATTGGTTGCGCCCATGCAAACGGCTCTTAAATCCCCTGTCCTAATCTCCTCTGCTGTTTCCGCGCGACGGAGCTTCAGGCCAGACGCCACCAGGGTCGCACACATCTGTTACCTGTGGGAACCATGTCCGCCGCAGCAGAGTGCGGAACACGCGACCGTCGCCTAGCAGCCTTACCTCGGAATTAGCTTCGCTGAAACATGTATAACTTTTGAGAGGAGCAATCGGGTTGGAACTTCACAATAGATTTTGTTTTTTGTTTTTTATGGATTATGTGGAGCCACAACGCCTGCACAAATCTGCATTCAACTTTATGCAATGTTCTGCTTTGACTGAGAGTCCTGAACTTGTGAGACTTGGCAAGGAACTTTTTGGCTCAACAATTGGGCGAATTAAAAGACTAAGTGCCAACATCCTCAGTGTGTCTGACGGGACAAAACTATGTTTTAAAAAAGAAATGACTTCCTTTCTCAGAGACTAGTCTGTAAATTTGACTTCAAAAGAAGCCATCTCTGGAGAATCTCTGCTCTCCACTTCTCAAATCCTGGTGACTCTCTCTCGAGCACTTTCAGTTCAGGGTGGCTGAGGTTTTTCTTTCTTTCTTTCTGTCTTTCTTTCAATTTAATTAGATTTGTGAAAATAATTTTCAGAATGCTTCACACAGTGAAAGCTCTCAGGGGTTTGAAACCAGCTGCATGCTTCCTCCCAGAATCTTTTCAGCAATAAAGCATAAATTATTTAAAATAGCACGACCTTTTATCTCCCACCCTTTGAAGGCAGCAAATTAAAAATGCAAATGGAGAGCTAATTAATATGCAAATTTATTCATTCCCAGTTAACAATTAGCAATTAAACCTGCCAGTGTCTAGAAAGAGCACAGACAAAACAAGTAACTTCATTTACCATTAAAAATAGAAAGAGTATGGCAAATTTGTAGCTCACTTTTGACATGCTTTTCTGTGTCCATCTGTCCATCTGTGTCCGGTTTTAAGTGCTGAAATGATTTTCGGATGTAAATACATTCTGCATTGTGCCTCGTGTTTATCATCCATAAAGATGTCATACAATCAATACATACGATTTTGACAATTTTGAAAATAAAAAATACATCCTAAGAAAATCTATGGCAATTTTAAATGATACTGTGTGGCAGACATTTGTCAATCAATACATATTTACGTGAGGAAGGTTGTTTTTATTGAGTTAATGTTTCCTTTGTTTATTTTTCAAATATGTTTTCTTACTACATCCATTTTGTTTGATAGGAGCTCAGATGCTTGACACCAAACACTTGCCATTATCCGTTTTGAGTTGTCAAACAAGCAATATTCAAGCAATTCAAGTGATATTTTCAAGCACATTCAAAATGGCTTTAAAGCTGTGTATAGTTTTTGAACTGTATGCCAGAATAACAGAGAGTCTGTCAAAATGTAACCTTTGTTACCTCATTCAGCCATCTCAGCCATTTACTTTGTGCAAAAGGCTACAGCATCCTCTTCTATGCCTTCAAATTTAAGGCCTGCTTCAAATTTATAGATCATGTGTCTAGATCATCTAGAAAACGTCTGTCTTACATTACCTTTTTATAATAACCAGCACAATGTTTCCATGTGTCCAAGTAAAGATTTTAATCTTTGATGCCATTATAATATTTTGTTGACTGATTAAAATTAGTTTTACTAGCTTTCATTTTCATTCATTTTCATCAGTTATTTATAATATCTTTTTTCATCACAGCTTAAAATGAATGGAAAAATGATACTGGAAATAACAAAGCCATATGTCAAATGTATTATTTATGTCAAGAAATTTTATGTATATTAAGTTCATTGTAAAGATACAATATCATATGTCTTATTTATTTATTTTTTTGATTTTTCCCCTTTTTTCCCAACCTGAATGTTCAGCTGAGCTGGTTGACCTCACCGCAGCACCAGCCCTAACAGCTGTGGCAGGAGAGGCTGGGCATGTGACGCCGCTCTCGCTTCTTTTCACGTTGAGGCCGCGCCACCAGCCGCACACTGCCAATGACGTTGGAGGAAGACGTAGTCAGTGTACGTAGTTCGTGCCACCGCAGGCGCCCAAGCATGACAAGGATGGCGCTGTTGTGATGAGGCCAATGGACAGAGTTAGGCCAGCTTACCCCATATCGAACCCTTTGGGGCCTCTGGCCATAGCTGGGAATGGTGAGGCCGGGAATTGAACCCCCGACCTTAAGGCCCGTGGCCTCAGAGGCCTTGAGGTTTCTAATTAACTGAATGGAATGGCTATCCTATCAAATCAGTTACCCTTATTTATATTATATATGTTATTATTTTGAAACTTTTCTGAGTATGTGGAAAGCTTAGAACTCAAAGATCTCCCCTCAGGGTGCACAACCACCACAGGCCTAGTCCAGTAAATGATCAGAATAAAGCAGGGATCCCAGTTTGCAAACCTTATTACTGCCTTTGCTTGAGCTTGCAGCTGCTTAATTATGCAATCACTTTTCTTAGGGCCACCTTAGAAACATTCCCACCATCATTAGCACCTAGAATGTATGTTCTCTATGTAAGCAGTGTTAAGTCCTTAGTACTTATTGGAATAATGCTAATTATTTAATGTAGATGATAATGACATTGCATCATTAGGGTAAATGTTTTAATAGATTTGCCAGCTATTTTGCAATTTTCTTGAATTCTTCTTTAAAAATTCTCATTTTCTTGATTTAAAGGCTCAAGTGTTGCTGTTTATTCAATTCTTTATTTACAATTAGCCATTTATGTCACTCTGTGAGGCCATTAACCACTATGGATTGAAGACAAACAGTGGAAAAACCTAATTATACATATAAATAGAGCACTGCTGCTATCAAAACACTTCTGAGAGGTTCAAAGGCAGTGATAGATAAAATTCCATTCAGAACCATGGACAGCGGCTATCCTTTCAGCACAGTGGTGAGTTTTCAAGAAAGTAAGAGCCAAAAGTATTCAAGAATCTATGTGAAACGACCAATACAGCAGTCACATGCACACACATACACACACACATCTCTGACTGTCTCATACACACACACATACACACACACATCTCTGGCTGTCTCATACACATACACATACACACACATCTCTGGCTGTCTCATACACACACACACACACATACACACACATCTCTGGCTGTCTCCATGGCCCCGGGCCCACAGCTTTATTTTTTAATATTAAAAATTAAATGCCAATCTCCCTCCGCAATTAACACATATATTGCTAAGGAAAGAAGTTTTATGTTTTATTCATTAAAATCTAATGTTGCTGGTAAATATTTGTCCCACTTGCAGGTTGACTTGCAGCCACTTTCAGACAGTCTTGTCCCTGTGGAATTCTATTGTTATTGCTCTCACTGCCACCCAGCTTTATTGCATTTGTTCTACACAGATTGCGTGGTGTCCATAACCTTCACTTCCCACCAAACTGTTGTTTTAGTTATACTTTTTTAAAATCATCCCACAGTGTAAATAATGAAATGCTTTCTTGTAAAGTTTATTTTTATTGAATCGGTCAATGTGGTGTAAATGTAGTGCAAAGCTCACTGCCATTGTGACCGACGAAGTGTTTAACTGAGAAAATTCAGCTCTTGTACTAGAGGGCTGTAACCCTGCTAATTTAAATGTTGTTTAAACCATTCATTGTCACAACATTTGAGAGTGGAGCTGTGCTGGTTTGATGAAAGTAATGTTTAAGAGGCTAGCTGCCCTAACAGCCTTCAGGTACTGTAGCCCTATGGACCCAGGATTGGGAGCGCAGCCCAGGAGGGTTTTGTAGACCTGGAGAGCCTCTTGCAGGCAAACTTGCCCTCCAGGTACAGGATTAAAAAGTTGCAGGTATTGCATTGTGGTCCATGTGTGCCCTTTGAACAAAAAACATCATACACAATCAGATTAATTATGGTTAATAATGGTTGTACAATAATAATAACAAGAAGAACAACAATAATAATAAAAATAATAAAAATACAAAGTATTATTCTTCTTATTCTTTTATTTTCAGTTTTTCTCATTATTTTCAGTAAATGTCTGTATATAAATACATTTAAATTCACTCACACAAGTTGTTCACCCAAGTAAAATAAATAATTGTGATAATTATCAGGATTTTAAATCCATAATTCCTAGAACATACTAATGCAATAAATAGATACAATAATATTTTGTTGACAGAATTATGTTCCACAGAACCAAAAAAAAAAAACCCATAACAGGGAATGGTAGTGGGACTCTTTGATTAGAATGACATTCAGTCTTTCAGTGGAAATACAGAGCCCAGAGAAAGCACCTGCGATTTCGGAAGCTGCGAGAAACCCTCTCTGTGCGCTTTTACTCTGAGAGGTACCGCCGAAGCATGGAGCAGACAGTGCTCTCCATAATTAGCACGAGCCCGTTGATTCAGAGATAATGAGAGGTAATTCATTAACACTATGCTAATTGCTAATTTTCCACAAAACTTTTCACTTAAACTTTTTCAGTATGCCACAGTTTCATAGTTATTTTTTTCCATGTGGTGGTGGGGGTGGGGGGGGGGGGTTAACTGGTTCATATTTAACTGAGTGCGGTTTACTCATCGTGGGAATGGTCTGTGGTGTTGGAAATCTAATTACTTTGTGCTGAAGACCTCAGAGTTCTGCTGAACTTTGGACATGATTGTAATACAAAGCACAAATCCCTCCAAGGTTTGGCTTATCTCATATTCACGTTTGGTTTCATTACTCCTTTTTATTTCAATTAAATTTGATTGATTGATCAATCGATTTTGATTGATTTATTGTTGAATCCTCCTGGAGTTATGTGCTGTTTACCTCAATGTGAACCAACAGTGCACCAAACAATATGATTCTATGTGAACTTTAGATTTGTCTCTGAATTTAAATTAAATTAGGAACTACAATTGAGAACTGCAATGTTTTTCCACCCAGCATATTTTTCATCATATTTGTACATTTTGTTGTTGTTTGTTGTACTTCAAATGACACACTTGTTTGAATAATAGTTAATGGGTTTTTGAGTCCTCTCTCTATTATGCCCTTCTGTTTAGTGCTAACCAGCAATATAACACATATTTGCATATTATAGAAACATGTGTAAGCATGTCAAATTCATGCATTTATTAGTTTTTCATGGTAAGAATGTGCCCTCAAAATATCAGTTTACCTCATTATGATTTTGCAGGTAAAAAAACTTTAAATATGTGGGTTTCAGACCTGACTTTTCCTGTCTAAACTGCACTACTGCATTCACCACCAGTCCAGGCTTTGTCTCGGGGCTGCAGGATTGAGTCTTCTCTGTGTCAGCTCACCATGAAAGGCAGTTTGATACACAATTAGCATTATCATCCTTCCAGTGGTGGATTTATCATGGAAGAACAGCTGGACTCAAATGTATTATCCCTTCTGAATTTGTGCCAGATATGATTGGTGCTCCTGGTGAAAAACTATTATATTTATACTACTATATAAAAATAGTATAGTTCACTTTTTTCAGTAATGGACCATTTGCATTTTGTTGCTTGTTGGGGTTGCGTTAGAAAATCTTTCCCTGCTTCTACTACTCATCACAACTCCAGAAACAAGTCTTTTTCAAGGTCGGTGGAAACTTACCCACAACCCTGCCTCATCACTCAGGAACACCGCCCTGGTTACTGTGTCCTTGGCAACGGGTGCAGAATTTTTGGAAGTGGTCTCTCTTGTATCGCCATCACCCTAATACACATTACTGTCATGTTCTACAGGAAGGAGTATTGCAGAGAGAAACTGACTGTTCTCAGAAAGGTAGTTAAAGTGTAATTACTTATTTTCCCTGAAGACACAGTGAAAGCACTGTCCTAGTGTGTCTCTGCCTTTGGCCCTAATAAGACAAGATATCCACTTTGCAGGCTAACTCATGGTTAGTTGAGTGTATTTTTTGCACGGTAGTGGTAGGAGATGTCAGAGCACTTGTTTCCAGTGCAAGAAACCCATGCAGACCTTTGATTATACTTCTGAAAAATGATAACAAAATTTGATGGTGCTGTCATTGAAAACAGTCTGATGTTTCTTCTCATTTTAAATATGATGTTTTGGTATTAAATACCAGAGTCAGCAAAACCATATGTTAAATAAAATGAGTATACTGCCCTATATAAAAATGGATTTTTATAATATGTAATTATACTATATATTTAACTATGAAACATGGGGGAAGAGGATACATGTCTTATGATGTCTGTGTTTGTGCCATTCTCTTCTGCTTGCCAACCATCTGTACAGGAAAAGTGTTTGTGTATCTGTGTGAACCCCCTAAATTTAAGAAAAATGATTTAATTAGAAAAATAATAATTGAAAAAATTAAGGAAGTACAGAGTGCTTCCTCACAGGCCTCTCTGATCAGTACATCTGTAGAACTAATTTGTCTTTTTTCTAATCTTGGCGTGAATTTCATAAACCGAATCATGGTATAATCCCCTGGCTCGCGGGAACCTTAGCGTTAATCTCCTGGATGCTTGGCGAAGTGCGCCAAATTCCCAGAAACAGCCGCGCGCGCCCAACGCAGGATCCACTGTTAAGAGGTGGCATGACTGATCTCAGGAGGATCTGCACCTTTGACTGTGTGTTTATTTGTTTGTTTGTTTGCTCTCTCAAGAGGATACACTGAGGGAAAAGATCAAATAAAAAGAGATTTCTCTGTATTTATATTCCTGGATTGGAGACCTTTTTTGGAAATATACAGAATATACAAGCTTAAAACACATCTGTCCAAAACTTCATGTAATATTTTATGTTAGAAAGTTCAGTCTGGATAATGAATATCAGTAACAGTTGGTATTTTTTAAATATATGTTTAAAATGAGTCATGACAAGATACATATAGATATTTCCCAGTTTTATGGTATGATCCTTCATTTTCTCTTTCAAAGCTTCCCTCTGCTTTTCTTCTGCTCTAGCCTGAGCTACGGCCCAGTTTAAAGTTCTTTAGTAGAGATGAGGTTCATTGAGAAGAACAAATGGCTCATTGAAGATCATCTTACAGCCGTCTACATCTTATGTGCTCTGTGTGTGAGCTACAGGGCTTTTTTCAGGAATTTTTCTCAACATTTCCCCAGAAGTGCCTCTATGGACCCCCTTTATCCCCATGTGACCTCTTTAGGGCCACTGTCTGTCAGGTGGAACACCGACCCAACACATTTGAAGGGCCCGAAAATCGACTCAGCTGCAACTGGGAATGAGTCCCTCTGGTAGCTGGCCGGAAGTTTTGGTAGGCTGTAAAGGGACAGTGTGAGAGAGAGATAGAGAGAGAGAGAGAGACAGAGAGAGAGAGGGAGAGAGAGAAAGTGTCATCACTGTGGTTCACCATCACTGCTGGCACCCCTGGTACACCCCCATCCTCCCCCTGCGCCCCCCCCCCCCCCCCAATTCAGGTCACACTTTTCCTCATTACTGCCGGCCACCGGGGGCGGACTTCCTCCGCCAGATTAACGAGCGCCGGCGCATCTCCGTAATTAAGTCTTTGTTTATCAAAACAACAAGTTATATTAGGAGCAGGAAATTTGCGGTAATTATTCATAATCCTAACAATTCAAGTGCAGCCACCTCATTTGCCTGTGTAATTCTGCTTTTTAATTTCTCGCATACATTTGCATGTTAATTCAGCCCAGCGGCAGCCGGCTGGGTGTTTTCTCCCCCCCATGCGATGTTCCTCACAGGAGCGAGGAGAGGGGCTGGGGCGGAATCAGAGCTGGCTGTGATGATGAATTATGATTTTATTTTTGTCTTGCCTGCTCAGTGATGAGACCTCCTCCTGGTCCATCTCCCCGTGGTCTCGGCCCTGTCAGTTTGCCCCCCTCTCAATTTCACACATACGGCCATATGACAGTCAAAGGCAAATGGCAAACGCTGCACGCTCACGGCCGTTAGAAGCAAATATTCAACACATATTCCCGTCAGAACAACATAACTACACGCTCGTGATTATCAGAGGCAAGTAACACCCATGGTGCTCCGCATCTCTGACAGAAATATGTACGGCATATTTTCCTGTAACGGTGGCACATATGCGGTATCTATGCCTGGCAAAGGCAAATAGCACAGACAAACAGCCATATGTGACAAATACTCCACACAAGTCATCTACAGAGACAAAAGATCCATGTATGACCATGCGATACTGACAATATGGGTAACCTGTAACCTGTAGGAGCTGTGGGAGTAGCTGGGAATCCTTTGCACAGGTAGTCCAAGTAATTCTGGGCAACTACAGCCTGACCTAACCCAGTGGGGAGGAAAACAGCTGTCTCTGGGAATTGAGGAATGTAATAGCTGGCTAATGTTGTGGCCTATATTCAAATTTGCAATGTCTGACACAGGATGTGCAGTCATACACAGTCCTGGGCACCCACTGTGTTCTAAGCAGAATCAAACTCTCCACATAGTTACATGGGCTGTTGCTGTTCATTAATTAGACACAGCATATAAAGACAACATGATGACAGAAACAGATTTTGTTGGGCATATTTTTCATTAATACACTAAAGAATGTTTTTCCCATGTTTGCAGCCCAAAATACAAATCTAATGCTTGAACTAAGCAGTGGTGTTCTTTACTGTGATTTAAAACTAATCATTTTGAAAGGCATTTCGTATTGATTAAATTATAGACCAGAAGGTTATATAAGTGTGGTCCTAATTGTTTACATTTTGAAAATCCTGTACAAAGCCCTTTGTGAAAAGCTAATAGTTTAATGACAGAGAACATTTAATCAAACCAAATATGTTCCAGGTTTGAAAAGATGTCAGAACTGAAGCACAGGTTTTTAATCATATCAACTGAACAAGAGACTGGCAGTTGCAAAAGCCAGGAAACACAGTGGATCCCAAAGGCTAAAGTCTGAGAACCTTTGGTGTGGGAAACTGAACACATCCAAAGTATATGGCAAGTGTTGCTAAACAAATCAAATAGAATCGAATCAAATCACATCAAATGAAATCATGGCTGATCAGTACATGTGTTGAACTAGGTTGTCTTTTTTCAAATCTTGGCATGAATTTATTTAACCGAAACTGAACACATCTGAAGAATATGGCAAATGTTGCCTAATCGAATCAGATGAATAAAATCAAATTGAATCTGAATCACAGTATTATCATCTGGCTCACAGGAATCTTTAGCGTTAATCTATTTGTGTAGCATATTTCACAAACCTTTTCTCACAATGTGCTTCACGGTAGATCCTGGCCTTTAGCCCTACAAAAGCGAGCAGCAGAAGCAGAGTAAAAGCTTCCGTGTGAAACAGACTGGAAGAAAGTTTGAAAGGAGCCAGCACTGAGAGGATGAGCTCAGCCACGGGCTGGCGTAGAGAGCCGGCTGGTTTGTGTACCAACCTGGGCGTGCTCAGAAGCCATAGAATAAGTAGCATGTTCCTCAGTGTTGAAGGAAGACTGTTAAAATGGTGGATGATCTCACTGTAATGACTCCTGATCATTTGAGGGAAGACTGTTTTATTCCAGCAGCGCACTGCCTTTTTTAAAAAAGCGACAGACTGAATTTTCAGCATGTATGTATGTAAATCCTTTAAGTCCTGAAAGAGCGGTTCAGACAGAGGGAAGCGTGAGCCTTAAATAAACGGCTGTACGGATGGAAAATTCTAGGTTTATTCCGCTCTGTCAAACCCACACTTGACTGTGGAAACTTAACTTTGTTTTTTAATACTGCTCTTTGATGGAAAAGACATGGGGATATTGCTTTGAGATAGACCTCCTTTCTCCTGCTGTGTTGCTTGTGCTGTGTTAGAAAATGGATCCCTGGCTTGTTTTTGACATTCATTATGACTGTAACCAGATGAAATGTACTTTTATTATTACCGGTCTGGACAGGAAGTGACAGGAGGACTTGCAGTGCATGACCATGTGACCTCACTGCTTATCCCAGCAATGCTAGGGATTGACCAACCTGGCATTTGCAGGCAGGAGAAGTCCACAAACGCACACACACACAAAACACAAACACACAAACGCACAATTTCATATGCAGACGTAGAAACACACACACATGCATACGTGCACACACGCACACACTCACACACACATGTGGACACACATGCACACACATGTGCACACACATGCACACACAAGCACAAACACACGCACATACACACAGACACACGCTTGAACACGCATACACACACACACACACACACACATACACACACACTCACATCAGAGAATACACCGTCATTTACATCACGTTCACATTGGGAGAGTTTACAAGAGGGCCTGTAATTGTGTTCTCCCTCTGGTTCTGCATTGCCAACCATGAAAATGGATCTTTTCAACCCTCACTGAATATTAATGTACAAAATGAGTTGGCAGGGGCTCAGAAAAGGGAAACACAATTAGAATCAAGTGAGTGACACGAGGTAAATGCTTCAGGTCCCTATCTCTGCACTGCTAGTACATAACGGTGGGCCCTCCTCTTCAGGGGAGGGGCAGACTGCTTGGCAGTGCCCGTGGATGAAGGTGTAGGAGAGCTGTCTCAGAGACCTTGGATCTCTTAACGGTGTCATTCATTTGCAAGGCACATGAATTCAACAAGGCAGATTACCCCAAAAAAACTGTTTGACTTTTTAAATGACTGTTCAACTTAAAATAATACCTAATATTGCTACAAACATCCTTCCACTAATAAGACGCTTTCACACACTCTTATTACAATTTACGTATTGCACTCTCTTCATTTACACAGCTGTATGTTTACTGAAGCAATTCAAGTGAAGCACCTGGTTTTAGGATACACCAACAGTGTCTTAAGTGAGAGTCAAACCAGCAACCCCTGAGTTACAAGAATAGCTCTCTAAGCATTGTACTGCATTGCTAAACCAGTTTATCTGTTTTCCTTTTGTTGTTGATGACCAAATGAAAAATCTGAATGGGCAGGAGAGATAATTGTCCCCAGACTTAAATAACAAGATGACGTTTTTCCAGGAATGCAGTAAAGGGGTAGCCGTGTGTTTGTTTTTGTTGCTTCTCAACACTTAATTGATCAATTAACAGGGATAATTACAGTTAATTCACTTCACCTGGTTCTCTGAGTGTGAATCGGATTCTGATTTTAAACCAGCAGACCCTCTGTCCCCCTCAAACGCCACCCCCCCGCCGCCTTCCCCCACACACACACACACACACACACACACACACACACACACACACACACACACACACACACACACACACACACACACACACACACACACACACACACCAGGATGAGGTTTGGCTACACCCTGATACACAGCATATTTTAATAAAAGCCCTTTTTCTTGACATGCTGTCAGGAAAGTTATTCCACAGAAATGCTATAATAATACTCTAATCCATCACTAAAGTGCCCCCTACCCCCTTCCTGCCACCTGCCCCCCCAGGCCAACACTGCACATGTGTGTTAGCACAGAGATTTAGTCTGGAGGGCAAACGGTTGTGATTATTTCATTATGTTCCCTGCTCCCTCCTCTCCCATGCTCCGTAGGGGTGGGGGGTGGGATGGGCTGTGGGCAGCACACAGAACAATGTGGTCAATAACCTGGCGTTACACCTGGCCACCGCACCTGAACCTGGTCCATCCAGACTGACCAAGGAAAGACAGGGTCATGGACCAGAGTGTGCGTTCACCGGGAAGGGGTCATCTTTGGCAGATGGTTATTATTTCACTTGGTAGATGCCGCCATCTTACCCTTTTACATCTTACACAGTAAATTTGCTCAGGTGGATGTTTGCTGAAGTGATTTTGGTTAAGTGCCTTGCACAAGGGTATCACAACCCATCAGAAACTGATCTTGAAATGAACATGTTTCTTTAACCTCGACTCCATATTGTCACCTGTATGGTGATACATACAAGATATTTTGAGACATCAAAAAAGAGATACCTTCAAAACAGGGGAAAATTTATATTCATGACTGTATAATGTTTTTAATATCACAGTCGATAAATGTTTGGTTCTGTTTAACATCTCATGTATGGAGTATGGATTTTTTCATCTAACTAATTAGGAGCAGTTTGTTAAAACAGAAACTAAACATACTGTCTATATTGCTGTAACCCAGGCTGGAAGGAGATGATAACTGAAATGTTATGCTGTCTCCAGTGTTGTGCTAATTCTTAAGTTGTTTAAGGACATTAAACTCTTTCTTTTATGGAATAGTAAACAAGGGCCCAAATTCATAGAGAATAGGAATGCTGATCTTGGATCCGGTTTCCTCTGTCATTATGAGCTGAAAGGCTGAGGCAAAACTGATCCTAGATCAGAGTCCAATTTCATAATGTCACAGAGTTGCAAGTGCTAACGTAGGGTTGGGTTTTCCCAGTTGATATCCAAACCACAACCATTATGATGTAAAAGGCTAAAGCACTCTTACTCTAACAGAGGCCCTCTTCAAAATAAATGGAGGCAAAGTTTTCTCAGTACATTTGTGAACAGCATGACTATTATACATTGATAAACTTTGCAGAGCCGTTCTTCAAAGCACATGGGAAATCATGTTAGTTGGATGTAAGAAAAATTGAAATTGTTAGCCACAATACTCATAATTTCCCTGAAATTCCAGTTTTCAGACTCAGATCATTTAGCAGCACCATTGTCAATGTATGTGAGATCTCTCCTCCAGAAACACTGACCTCAGATCATTCCTCACGCAGTAAACTGCACCTGTGAGAGACCATTGCGGAGAACAGTCTCTTCAAAAAGTTTATAGCCTAATTTATGGCAATTTCACCCGCCATGATACTGAAACAGCAATCAACTCTCCCAATACTGAAAGTCCTCACACTGTCATTCATTTTGCTGAAGTTCTTTCACCACCCCCTCCCCAACTCTCCTCACACCCTAAAAAAAGATAAATGGTCAAATAAATTACGATGCCAATGGCTTTATGCTAGCAGCATTTAGCACCCACTTTATTATCTTGTAAAAATATTACTGGCGGTAATTTGCCTGACGACATGAATAGGTCATTGGATTCAGTTGGAAAAGCAGGTGGATTTTGGTTCATTATGAATCTGAATCGGGGGGGCTGTTTCTCTTTTTTTAGACTCTTTGTTATTTATAACGGCGCACCGGTCGCAAACATGATGAGGTATTCTGTGCCACGGGAAGGCACAGGAAGAGCTTCTGAATGGCTGCCATGATTTGCATTCTTCTTTGATGCTTTTTTGAAGCTGCCAATCAGTGCTGGTACTTTCAGTTGGGGTATTAGAGAGCTCCTGACTTGCAGCGAATAAAAAAATGACTGTACAATTCGCAATTAAAGAGGATTGTGATCTTATTCAAAAACAACTGAAGAATGTGTGCATGTAAGAAGACTCTCAGAAAACACAATCATTAAAGATCCAATTAGACATTTTGGATAACATGTACTCATACTATTCAGCTGGCATGCTTTATTATCCAGAATTCTGGCATGTCACTACAGGTGTACAAATGAATTAGAGAGGAATTACCAATCAAGGTCTCTACTACAGTAAAGCAATTAACAAGTTCTGAACTCACAGCGGCCAGAAATTGTTTTCATGTTAATTATTTAGTTTGTCTCAATTTGCTTGGAAGATGAAAATTATTCATAACAAAATAGAAAAAAAAACTCATTAGGACCTTAATTAATGAAACCACAGAGGAAAGCGAGGATGGTTACAGAATCTTCAGAAAGCTCAGAGGAAGGGCTGAGTGAAGGGACTGGCTAATTGTCTAATAACTAATCAGCATTATCAGAGAGAGAGAGAGAGAGAGAGAGAGTGAGAGAGAGAGAGAAGATGGGTTAAATAAACTACTGGCACTGGCATGGCTGGCTATGTGATATCTTAAAAATGAAAATTGTTAAGGGGCTTATTAACTATCGCACTGTAAGGAAAGCGTTCAGTAAAGGGGGATTTTAAGGAGGTGGCTGCGATGCCCATCAGGTGGTGCATGGGATGAGAACGTGTGTTTGTGTGAGCAGCTGTGCGTCTTGTGACTGTTTAAAACCCAGACATGCCACACTGTTACTGGAAGGTACACATTAGCAAGGCAGCAACTGGCTAAGCCTGAGGAAAGATGTGGGTAGGCCATTCTCTCTCTCTCCTGGCCTGGCTACAGCTAGTTCTGAACCAAACTCACAGTGAGTAGACAAAATAAGCAAATGAAAGGAGCAAATAAAAAGAACTCACATTTTGAAGCAACTTACATTGCAACTAAAAAGCATGTATATTTCTTCAATAATGCCAATAACTGATAACATATTTCTGATATGAAACACAGGTTAAAATTAATACGTAATGAGTTTAAACATACATGGCAAATCTAGTAGATTCTGAAACAGTTCAAATATCAGATGTCCAAACTGCAGTTGCATCAGCTACTGGAATGGCAAAATATTATTTTTTTCAGTGTTGAAAATCATCGATTGATTATCATGTTGATTATCACCATACCTATTATGGCTGAATTACAGCCAAAGAATACAAAGACCAGTGTTTTGAGACCAGGTGCAACCCATGGTGAAAACATTGTTTCCCTCAAGACGTTCCTTTGTTATCCAGGATTATAATGACCACACACACACTGCCTAAAAGACTCAAGGTTACATTTAAATGCCCTCCATGGTGTCTCAAATGATTGAATCAACCGATTTGAACAATGCTGGAACTCTTAGGTAAATTGTGAAACACAGAGTACAGAATATATTTCCACCTCCACTTCTCAAAGGATTGGAGGCTTTCCTTTCTGAAAAATGGCCCACTATACCACCAGAAGAAGTTCAAAACTTTCTGTATAACAGCATTCAAAAATACGGACTCTTGAAGCTGTTCTGAAGGCCAAAGGCGGCGCAGCTCTTACCTCATTGGTTCAAATATGTCATGTTTTCAATGCCCTTCTACCCTAAACACTGTTATGGCAAAGGCAGTGTTACACTTCTATGTCCTCATTCAATGTATGCATGCATTACATGAGAATGATTTGGCAGCACTGCTGTATTTTCTCAGTCATACACAATGGAACAGAATGGAGTTAACAGAGAGAGAGGGAGAGAGAGAGAGAGAGAGAGAGATTATTGTCTCTGTAGTAATTAATTTTTTTCCATTTGACCAGATGTGGAGCTTTTAGCTGAAGCATGTGTACAAGGTGCTGTGATTAGAATATTTAAGGATGGAGAAAAAAGTCTTTACAAAACATTTTTAAAAAACACGCTCCCTTCATGTGACAACCAGCTCCCACAATTCCACACCATCATTATTTTTCGCTCACTGAGACCCTCAGATATAAGAGTTCCATGAGCATAAAGAGTGGAGGAGGGACTCCTTTATAAGACCAAAGGAGAAAGTGCTGTGAATCGTTTGTCATATCCTCCCTTATATCAGCCGTCATTAACAACAACCCGCAACGGAACGAGCGCGCTCAGGAGCGCTGCCGCTTGACACCGCCTCTCTTCATAGTGGTAGTTTTTTCTTTCTTTTCTTCTTTGAGGAACTGCAGTCACAGCAGATGAAAACACTAACTGTGTGTGGTGACTGTATGAAATGGCGATGGGAGAGCCGCCGGAACCAAACAGAGTTTATAGGCTCAAGAGCGAACCCCTTACATTCATTCCCATTGAGACCAATGAGATTTTTAAAGATGTTTACTGTTATTAGATGTTAAAACTTCTGTTTTTTAAAACTGTTGTGCTGAACACCGGCTTCCTGAGGTTTCAGGTTTGTTGCGAATTCGGTGGAGGGCTCAGAGATGTGCAGGATGTTCCCCCTGAGGTCTCTGGTGTGTGAAATCTTGCAGCCTCTGCGCCGATCTGCGAGCCTCACCGATGACGCCAAAGGGCATCACACCAGCCGCGTCGCGTTCTCCAGGAACTCCAACTCCCAACAGGAACGCTGGACCGGGGAGGTGAGGCGTCGACTGCCGTCGGCATCCAACACGTCTAATTGGATCCTATGAGCTCCCTGGCGAATATCTCCACTGGAGATGCCCGCTGTAATGCTCCTTGATCCGCAGGAAGGGAGCCATTTGGGCTCTGTGTCCATGTGATCCACTCTGATGTTTTTGATTTGGGGGGGAGGGGTGGGGTGGCTTTGCTCAAACATTTCAGTGCTTGTTAGCTCACATTTGCAGGTACTGTGTTTCTGACAGACTCGGAAGAGAGGCGAGCCCAACGAAAGTGGGCGAGGCGCCAGGCATTTAACACTGAGGAGAGGCCCATGGCAAGACCACAGACCATTAAAGCGCTGCCACACTCGTCCAGAAATAACAGCGGTGTGCTGCACATCTCAGCAGACGTGCTGTAGCCTTAATGCAAGAGAGAAAATGTTCTAATGTGACACAATGCAATCTTTGAAGATTCAATCATGCTCGCATCACAAAGTCAGTAGTCGGTGATTCTATTTGGGTTCAGGCCTGAAAAATACCATATATAGGGCAAAGGATACAGAACACTTAATTGTAACTAATGGCGTGAAGGAAATAATTTCAAGCTGGGTAGATTTATCTGTATTTATGAGTTACACAAGACACAATGTTCCACTAATGAGCTGATAACTATTCTTATAATAGTGTAAGCATGGATTGTGTGTGCTGTGCTGTAAGATTGACGTCAATGATTTCTGTTCTCTTCAGAAAGAGATATCCATGCTGCAGATTTGACATCCAGCCAGACGGGTTTTTTCATGCCTTGCTGATGTTCATGCCAGGCATTTGAAATTGACTGTGCGTGTCTGAGTGTTTTGGGGTACAAAATGCTTGCTCGCTCATGCCAAGAAACAGTAGGCATGGTGCCCAAAAGTTCTCCACATGAGCTTGTCAAAGCAGCTTTAACAATGTGACAGGGATATTTCATTATTGCCAAAATGAAAGTTGTTACTCCTGGCACACTTAGGCAATTCTGATGTCAGCTATAGGATTTATGGTACTTCTTTATTTTGAATGCCTTTATATACTTTTAAGCAACATTTACTGCATATTATATTACTCATCAACTTAAGGTGAGCTATTTTTGGACTGGTTAATAATGGCACTATATAAAGATCATGAATACAAATTCAGTTTTGGTTGTAAATGTACTTATTCTAGTAACTAATTTTCTTTGAAATGTCAGTGCTGAAGTGAATCGCGACAAGCACCTATTATGAACAGGAAGAGAGGTATATTTTTTTACTAATGAATTTTGTGGAAACATTTTCTTGGTCAAGTGTGTTCCATGGCTGTACCTTAGAATGAGGCCCTCCCTAAAATCGTTCTAGGCCTGGAGTTGGAGGCTGGTTGGTCAATCAACTATCACACCTCAAACCTGCCAGCAGGGGGCATGAGTCACCAGCTCCCTCAGGGCAGGGCCAGATTAGCTGTCAGTACCTAGCTCTGAATCACTGTCACAGAAAGAGGTGAGAAACCATACCAAAGCAAGCTTAAAGTCTGTTAATCTGAAGGACCCCCATCAAGACTATTGAAGAAAAATTAAGAAAACTAAGATGTAAACAAAACCAATAAACAGCTGGGTAGTTCTGCCCATGTCCACTTGGTTATATGAATCAATTCCATTTGCAGACTGGTAGTAACACATCTACAAAGCCCTTTAAAATGTATAAAATCTTGCATTAATTTTCAATGCCTTTGTATTATTATTTTATATATTATATATATTTGTTGTATTTGCATTCATGCATTCATGTATATATAGTCATTTATTTTCTCATTCACAGCCCACAAGTCAAGCAAAACTGATAGACATGAGTTGGAGGAGTTGGCACTTCATCTGCCA